>VWZW01004119.1:754112-783871 GCA_013397115.1 Edolisoma coerulescens
GGTAAATCAGAGCTTGCTTTACTTCAAACAGTTTGGAATTATCATAATAAATGAGCCATGCACTCTGGATATTTTCCAGGGGGTTGGCTGCTGTGTTGCCCCCCTGTTAGCACTATGACAATTCTGAGTTACCCACATCCCGTTAGCTCAGATCCATCACATCTCCGTGCTGGAATGTGGCTCTTCTGCCACTGGGCCAAATGCTGCTCTCCGCAACTCATTAACTCAGGCTTTAGTGCAGCGCGAATGCAAGCAGCAGGACACATTGGTTTGCTTTTCTCTGGCTTTGCATGGCTGAGTTCTGGTTCTGCTCTATCACACTTTGAAATTCAGAGCAACCTTCCAGGTTTCACTGACTTGCAGCTGGAAAGGGCACACAGCGCTTTCTGTGGGTGTCCATGCTCTACATTACGTGGTACCTAGGTTTCTGTGGATCTTTGCTATCCTACCAACACTATATAGGGCTAGGCATTATAAAAATCACTAATTTTTCTTGTTCTGGCTTCAGGAAGAGGAGGACAACACACTCTCTTGGATTCCCGCAGTGGTAAGTATTCCTCAGCCATCTCCTTGTCTTCAGCTTAGCTTTGAGGTTCTCTTGGGTTTCCTTATACATAAGGAAGACAGTATTTTCCAAGCTGTCCTGGAGAATGACTTTCTCTAATCCAATGAAAGCCCAAGAATTCTCAGTTGAGAGGATCTGTCTCACACCTACCCTTAGCATCTGCACGAAACACTGTTCAGCAGAGCATAAGCCTCGGGCACAGAGTGCAAGAAACACAGTCATTATGATGCCCTATTTGTAGGTATTTAGGACTGAAAGAGAAGCCAGAGTTAGGATGAGAAGACAGACTGGTTTGGTTTGGGTTTTTTTAAATGCATTTGATGTATTGGTGTAAAAGCAGGTCCTCACAAAATCATAGAATGGTTTGGGTTGGAAGGGACCCTAAAGATAATCTAGATTCAAACCCCCCCCACTCACAAGAAGGGATGCCACCGACTAGACCAGATCTTATCTAATACAACCTTTTTTTTTTCTTTTATTTTGGGAGAAAGTACCTCAGTATGCATGTACATTTAGCAATTTCAGTCCTGTGTTGGACTTTGGCTCTATACTCAAAACCTGAGCATTCACAGCCCTTGGTGAAGTGCCTCGTGTTTTGATGCAGGAGAGTTTGAAGGCAGGATGCCATTCTTGGGTCAGATGTGCTTTTTCCAGCATTCTTACAAAAGAATGCAAAAAATTACACCTAAGCTCAACTCAAGCACATGAGTAACACCAGGGGATTACTCAATGTCTGATTTCAAGACTTTGAATCACTGAGGCCTTAATTACCACAATGGCAACTGCAAAATGTCACAGCCCCAACCACTGTCGTGTCCACACAATGCTGCTCTTTTCTTTCCCCTGTTAAGAATAGATTTGCTCATTCATATTGCAAATAAAGAAACATCTTTGGGCCGCAATCTGCAAACAGCGAAGTCATTAAACAACTGACTTCAGTCCACATGAGCAATGTTACTTGCCTCAACAGTAAAAGCAAAACCAGAGCCTTGATGAACAACCCACCATGACCACAGGGTGACAGCACCACAGTTGATGCTTTGTAAGTTCAAGACACAAATGAAGACGTTAATGCGTAGGTGTCCAGACAAATGGGTCTGTCGGTATTAATTCATAATAGAAATCGTTGAACATTTTTACCCAATCAGCTATTCAGCACATATTACTGAAGCACATGATGAAAAAGTCTCCTTTTCTACCAGCTCTAAATGAGAAATGAGCCTTTGGGCGTTTAGTTGACAAATAATGCAGGTATAAGAATTTGCAAATCCTGTACAGTACATGTGGAGTCCACTGGCTCTAGACATACATCCACAATCTGGAGTTGTGCAGCCTGAAATAAACACAGCTGTGTTTATCTGAATGTGTGATCCCATGTACATGGGAGAAAGTTCAAATAAATGCACTCTGTGCGACGATGCTGTAAATGCAGCGACTGCATTTGTCAGATGTGTGATGATGCAATCTCTTAAATAAACAGAATGAGCTGTTTGTTTGAATTCTGAGCTGCAGAGAGGTAAAAATATATGTGCATTAATCAAAGCCAATAAAATGAAATCCAAAACAGCTATAAGATCTTAATTGAACCTTAGCTGAAAATTCACTTGTTGTCCTTATACCCAGAATAAAGTTCTGTGTGTTGGTGTTAAGTGAATGGTGTAATTTTTATACAGTAAGAGATTAAGGGAATAGATAACCATCACTTTTGGGTTTAGTGGACCAATCTTGTTTTTCTTAAGAGAGCCCATTGTCTAAGACCAACTCTAGAAATTCATAGAATTTTATAATGGGTTGGGTTAGAATGGACCTTAAAGACCATCTCCTTTCAGCCATCTTCCACTAGACCAGTTGACTCCAAGCCCTGTTCAACATGACCTAGAACACTTCCAGGGATGTGGCATCCACAACTTCTCTGGACGACCCCTAGGAGTACCTCACCACCCTCTGAGTGAAGAATTTCTTCCTAAGAAAAAGAAATGGTGGGATATCCCAAATTTTCATCTTACCAACCAAAGCGGTAGCTCTATTTTACAGCTAAAATATCTTTATTTGGGATGTGTGGTCTGCTCAGTACTCTAAAGAGCCAACAGTCTGAGGAATAAGTTCCTGATGAGCTGAAGAATATGTGAAGGAAAAAGAAAAACTGAATGAATGTAGATGCTATCAAAGCTGTTGTTTTACTCAGAGTTAACATTGGCTCAGCGTTTCACTATGAACTCATTCAGAACAGCAAGTTACTGGAAAAAATCCTCCACTTGAGAAATATGCAACAGTTACTGATGAGTCAGAAGTTGGAAGTAGTGGCACCACCACACACTATTAAAAAGTCCTACTTTCCAATACTGTCTGACTGCTCTGCAACCCAAAATAACATCACTGCAGAAGCACTGTAAAGCTTTTTTCATTTGTCTTAAGCATGTTCCCTTAGAAAACACGAGCTGTGCAAACGGTCTTAAGAATGGTTATTGTGGAATTAGACCATCAAATTTCTTGACTTATGTGCTTTAAAATCTTGCCCAAAAGATGGCACTAACATTGTTTTTAGTAACATATATTGGATATAGATTTAATTCTTCCCCCATGTAAAAAGCATCTTCAAACTGGTCACAAATATATGCTGGAAGAACGTGCTTAATGTGCACTACTATGCCAGCTGACAATTGCTGTATAGGAATTAAGCTTCCCTCACGTTAGGATCATCAGACACTGCACAGAAACTGTTGCTGGACCAGCAGATGTGTCTGTCAAACCACAGAAACCCTGAGCTACGAAACCTTCATCCCAACCAGGACTATTTAAATCTGTGTAATCTGCCATACAATGTACCAGAATGGTATCGTACATTTAAATCATGCACTATTAAATCTCTTGAAAAGTATGCTAAGACTAGATCAACTTCATTGAACAATTTATATCTGATTTAAAATATTCAAAGAAGTATTACACTGTTGAATTTTATTATCAGTAATTTATTTCAGGGTTTAAAATATTTAAATTACACACCTTATAAGGGATGGCAAATAATTTGCGTGTCTCCTGAAGCAGAGGAAGCACCTATTTACAATACTTTCAGAGTTTATATTAATATGGTTATTTTGAGTATATGCAGGGACCATATTTCTTCTTTTCACTAACCAGCTCATGTCAATGGGCTTGAAGAACGTGGGCCCCAAAAGAGCTAAAAATTTGCTGTTGATCTGGCAAGAACAGAGCAAATGACAGGCAGAAGGCTCAAGCGGGGCCACTATAATTTACAGCAGCACGGGGGAGAGACATCCTGCTGGCTTCAGTGTTACTCCCACTGAAGCCAGTAGAAGAAAGATATGTCCCAGCCTTCAGTATTGTGAGCTTCTTCTGAACATCTGGTGGTTTTTATTTCCATATCATGCTCCTTCCATAACAGCAAAACTCATATGAAAACCCCAGGCACGTGTTAAGACACTGTGATAAAGCTGAACACCAGATAAAACCAGGGCAAGCGACACATGAAAATAAAGGGACAAATGGGTCAGTGTGAGAGGTTTGACCAAATTAGTGTCAACTCTTCTGCAAGCACCAGTGAAGGATAGATCTGAGGAGCAGAGAGGAGAAAGAGCTTGGAAACTGATTATAAAGGCAACAGATAAATGAAAATGGAAGGTAAAGAAGGGCAATGCCTTGTTAGGTCTTGAATGAGAAGTCCAACAGATTGTGCTCGATGCAACGAACACAAGGGATGTTGTGGGAGCCAGGAGGGAGCAAGGGTTGAGACTGTGATAGAAAGTGGCAGGAGAGGAGGCAGATGGAGAGTGAAGTGGTGAGATGGGAATGCCATCCTGGCAGAGAAGCCAAAGGGAGATGGAGCAGTGCAGGGGTGCATGGCCTGGAGGCACAGCAGGGAAATGGGGAAGCAGTGGGATGGAGAGATGTCAGAGGTGAAGAAATCACTCAGATTGGTGCAACGATAACAGTGAGCAGAGTGAGGAAGACCTGGTGGGCTTCTCTTTGTAGGAGCCATGTGGTACCTCCAATCTGGGGATTGTGCACTTGCCTATATTGAATTTAACCCCAAAATGAGGAAGAGAATGAACGTGAATTATGGCGACATGATGTAGATAGAGCTTTTCACCTGAAAAAGATGTACCACAAGTGAGGAGGGTGAGGAATTGCAGGAGCTGCCCAGAAGCACATTTAATACTTAACACCACTTCCTTACGAAGTCAAAGTAATTTATGCCCCCAGCTTGCTGCTCTTCTGCTAACAAACCCCTCCTGAAATCGGCTAGTTAAAGAAAGGCAAGGAAAAGGAAGGTGAGTTTCCTGGGGAGAGAAGACCTCACCACTGGCTTTTACTTTTTGTTTCAGTTTGTTAGAGACAGAATCAGGTTTCCTTTTAGGCTTGCATTTTTGTTGTTGTATCTGGAGCAAGCCAGCCTTTATCCCTTCCACCTTTAAACTTTCATTTTCTTTGGGGGAGGAATTAATCAGCAACAAAAGAGAAGTGAGGACCAATGACTGCTTCACAAAATAGTAACAGAAGCATCACAATGAAATTGGGGAATTTACAGAGGGGAAAAATTAGATAGAGCAACCAAGACTGCCAACCACAGGTGGGTTCTCTCATATTAATATAAAACCCCTCAGTTGAGAGGACTCAGAAGAGCATGGTAGCAATTACTGTAAGCTGCCATTGCCATTCCTCTTGTGGACTGAGGCTCTGTTCAGTCCACAAGAAAAATCTCACACTGCGTTCGAAGGGCCTGAAAATCCCCAAACCATTGCCGGGAAACTCCCCACATTATCCCTGCACACAGAATTTTTGTGTGGGTTTTTTTTTTGCACTGCAACACATCTGATTATCTAAATAGAACCCGCTGCCTTTGCATAAAAGTGGAGGTGCTCATCTGGTTACAGCGCCAGCAAGCTGTCCTGCAGGAACACACCTGGGGGAAAAATACCTCCTACAATAGGGTGCTGGACCATAACAGGACTCTGCTGCCCCTTCCACCCCCTCACTTAATGAATTTTTCAAAAACCAAAGGGAACTGCCATCCTAACAACAGGAACTGGACAATTTGCAGTAGGTGCTACGCATGGTAGTGCTAGTAGCAGCAGGAGTGCCATGAATATGGAAGTGAGGAGCTAACAGGAGGAAGAGACATTTGGAGAGAAGTATCTTGCTCAGCTTCTCATAACAAAAACTAGTTTTAAAATCTTCAGCAGTGAAGCAAATGGGTAGGGTGTCACCAGTTCAGCTGAAAACTCACTTGCACCTTATGGTCACCATCTGTGGTGTGGAACGTTTTCAACCTTGACAAAGCAGATTTGTCCGAGGATATTTCCGCTCTTTGAAATAAGAGAATTAGCTGTGGTAAAACCGGAACCCGTGTTGGCACATCTACACTCAGGCGATCTCTGGAAGGGGAAAAAAAAAAAGTATATCATTGCAACAAGCGTCTGGTTGCCAACCTGTAAAAAATAACACCCCACCACCCCCGGCCAGCTCCAGCTGTGTCAGTGCTCAGCAACACCAAAGGCCACTGGCTTTTCCTCCTCCTCTTTAAAATATGAAGTGCCTTTTTAAAAGCCCATGAGAAGAAAGGCACATGCAGCAGGCGGTCACATCTGTGCCCACCTCCCTCCATCCTGAACAATTTGTTCCTGAGTGCTCCTGACGAGAAAAAGGATGGAAACTCTGGGCGTGAAAGGAGGATGAGGGTGGGTGGAAGAGGATAAGGGCAGGCACTCCTGTCCCATCTCAAGGAGAAACAGAAGATCTGAAAGCCCATGAGCTGTTTGCCCTGTTTCTATCTCAGCGTAACCCCTGAGGGAGAATTCCCCCAGAGCCCAACTCGCTGACAAGCACAAAAATCAACATATGTCTGAGATATGTATGCACAGCCATGCTCTCTATCACTGTTGAGATGGAGGCAACCACAGAAATATAAAACATAGATGGTTTCCTTTTGATTTGCCCTTCATTTGAGAATTCTCCTTTGGCTGTAATTGCACTCATAATACTGCCGCAGTTGTGTATTTTTCAAAGAACGGAGTCAATAATCCAAATGATGGCTCCAGCTCTGGACAGGGCCTTTCATTTCAACTCATTTAACATCTTAATAATTTCTTAAGTGTTGTAAGGTTGCTATGTTGAGCTGGAGAGGAGCACTGCAGACCCATGGCTCCTCTCTGCTTCTGCTGGGATTTTCCATAGTGACTCCAGACAAATCATTTAATGACCCAAGCCTGCAAAAGGGGGATCAACTGAATTCCTTATCGGCAAGGTATATTGTGAGGGTAAATTCGTGCATAAAACTGCAGACCTGTGTTTTTTGAGGCAGGGGCAGAAAATACTTGCCCAAATGGGTAGGTCTAGAAGTGCATCTTCAAGAGATGACAATGCTCTCCTTCCCCCAACCATGACCCTGAATGCCACAGATAGTTTAAAGTTTTGATTTTTGGGGAAGGACAGGGCCAGTTGTTACCAGAGTCAATCACAAAAAGTTTAATCTGTTCTACCCAGTTTCAATACTCTGTCCCCCTCCCGATCCTCGAATTTTACTTCTTCCCCCAAATTCTCCCGTTCCCCTCCATGAAGTGGTGGAATCCCAGCGAGCTACACTTCAGCAGAGA
The DNA here is from genome assembly GCA_013397115.1 of Edolisoma coerulescens. Lineage (NCBI taxonomy): Eukaryota > Metazoa > Chordata > Aves > Passeriformes > Campephagidae > Edolisoma > Edolisoma coerulescens. The sequence continues at coordinate 761,289 of VWZW01004119.1, forward strand.
TGAGTAGCACTGTCGGGCTAATTAGAATTTAATTAACACAGTCATATTTTACCACTTTGCTCTCAGTTCTGGTGGGCAATGTCACACGCTCCAGTGACACAGGAAGTACCGCGATGCGAATTAAACATCGCTTGCTACTGGCAGCCAGTAGAGACACAGGACGGGGATTGTCTGCCTGCACAAACCACAAGAAAGGGCTCAGCTCTCACCATCAAGAGCTTCATATGTAACTCCGGCCTTTAAAACGTGTTACAATGACTCAGAATGAGGAACAAGAGAAAATCTGCCGAAGAAGCAGTTTGTCACGATGTGGGATTCGTTTCATCAACAGCTATAACCTCAGTTTCCTGATTCAGCAACTTTGATGCCTATAAATTAAAGAAATAAAGTGAAATGGCATAGTGTTTGCATGGGATGGAGGTAAAACTGGGTCCAAAATGAAAATCAGTCTGGTGGTCAAGAAAATACATTGCAGTGTGCCTGGACTCAAGATCAATGTCAGCAGTGAAGTTAGGGGAACCCTTGTGTGATCATTAAGTTTATCAAAGCCTTAGAAAGAACCAAACATGGGTGAAGTATTGGCCTGATTGAAGTCAGGGTGATACTTCCAGCCTCTCACCACACATTTCTAAAGAGCCCAAAGCCCAGCACTGGGGCTGAAAAGCAAAATCAAAATAGAACAGATAAATAATAAATTAAATAACATAAGTTAAAGCCTCCTGGAAATGAAAACTGATTAGCCATATTTCACAGAGGGTTTCAATTAAGTCTGTTTCTCATTTTTGTTTATCTATATTTAATACTGATAAATAATGTTATTTCATTACAAGGCTCTGAAGGGTGTTTCTAGCCATTCTTAAAGGAATAGTTAGGCTTAAAAAAAAACCTCCATCACCTATGGAATCTGGGTTAGCAAAATGGAAAAAGCACACTTATTTTTCTCCACTAATGATGTTTGCATGTTTTCTTGCACTCTGTTTCTCCTCTGACTTTCCAGATGCTAGAAATGGAGCTCTACCAAGAGTTCCCATCTTCTTCCTGTGTTGAAAACTCTGGCTACGTCTGTGCTGAAATGCTGTGCTTCATGATTCATTTATTCACCCTTGAAGATAAGAGAGGAAGGACCAATTCAAGAGCTTCCCATCTCACACGGTCCACATACCCCTGAGACCTGAGCATGGGGAAGGAGGGGCTCAGCCCTGACATGCAGTTTCCCTCCAGCTTTACACTTACACCTGACACCATCAAATGCTTCTGTTCACAGAGGAAGGACGACAAGATTAAAGAGCCACTTCCAATATCAATAGGAAACACTGACCACCACTGGCAAGCCTTTATCCACCCCATGATAACCCTGATCCTACCCGTTCTTGCATTTCAAGCAGCAAAACTTCCCTGGTTTCAGCTGCTGGAGATCAATGCCATGTCCTGGGCAGGAGGAAGCCTCCCTTGCACACCTGTTCTTCAGTTAAAAATGGTTCAGGTGAAAAGGGGGAGGGCTGCTAATGGGCATTTTTTTTTTTTTACAATGAAGGCAGCAAAACACTGTTACAAATTTGCATTTACATTTATTTGCATTGCCTGGAAAACACACACAGTTATCCAAAGACAGGCTCTGAACATGATCTTCACAGACTGTGTCTGCTCTGTTCCCAACTCCAGCCTCTACAGGACTTTTTAACTCCTCCATCAGCTCCTTGGGTGTTCCCCAGTGCTCTGACTGGCATTGCCACAGAGAGGAAGATGCTTTCCTTCCCCTGATGCTGCAGGAGCTGTGCAAATGCTACGGCGTGTTTCTTCACATCTCAACTGGGGTTTCTGAGCTCTTGCCATGCACAAATGTAGCAAATTCACTGCTTTCCCCTCCCTGCTTCTCTTCAGGCCTAAGGCAAAAGCTGCTGCAGAGACCACCTGGGTTAAATTAGCACAATTAAACAGTGTTAAGCTGCTTGAGGAAATGCAATGCTGTTTTCTGTGTTACTGAAGTCATGGTACGTGGCTGTCAAATTACTGTTTGGGAGCAGGAGGATGACCTGTGGGAGAAGCACAGAGCCAAAACCCTCACTTGTGTGTGTAAAGCTTCTTCTCATCTAAAGCAAATCACAGAATCACAGAATGGTCTGGGTTGGAAAGGACCCTTTAAGCTCATCTCATCCCACCCCCTGCCATGAGCAGGGACACCTTCTGCTATCCCAGGCTGCTCCAAGCCCCATCCAGCCTGGCCTTGGACACTTCCAGGGATCCAGGGGCAGCCACAGCTGCTCTGGGCACCCTGTGCCAGGGCCTCCCCACCCTCACAGGGGATAATTTCTTCCTAATATCTATTCTAAACTCACTTTCTTTCAGTCTTAAGCCGTCACTCTTTAATTTCTGAAGAGTCCAGGGGATGATCTATTGTGCATTGTAGCTGTGCTATAACCACCAGCACATCAGAGAGATGCTTTTTCAGAGCAGATGTGTGTGTAAAAGTGGAGAGGTAGGAATGTTTTGCCAGAGGTCTTTTATTTGAATAACCCTATAAGAAGGAAGATGGGTGGCCTTCAGAAAGGCACAGGTAGCACTGCCTGGAGCTGTGTGGGGTGGCTGCTCTTGCCAGACCCGCTGCTGCAGGAAATCATGTTGCTGAACCAGGATGACCTTGTTCCTCCAAACGGAGCCACTTTTTCTGCCCCCAGATTTTATCCAATTGTCTGTTTGTTTGGCAACCTGAGCGGAGCAGTGTCTCCAGCTGGGCTGCTGGATGTCTGAAAGACTGAGGCTGTCTGCGAGCAGATGGGAATGTTCCCGTATTTCTGTCTCCAGCTCTCAGGGACCTGACTGAGACTCACAGTGCTCAGAATGCTGAAGAAGAGTGCCCAAAAAATGCCATTGCAAATGCAGCTGGAAAGTCATCTTTTTTTATTCACTTTGATTTCTCAGGATCTTTTTTCAGCCCGAAACCCAGCTCTGGATCTAGTGATGCACAGAAAGGAAGGGTGTTGGGTGTCTGCTTATGTCTCTCTGTCCTACTTCTCCCACAAGTAGGACATCTGGGATTTATGGTCACCTTAGTCTGAAGCTTCAATCTCCTGCTGCAGCAATCACCCACAGCCCTCAGAGCAGAGGCTGAACTCCAAGTCAGGCTCTATGCACTTTGCAGCCCTGCTAAAATAATTCCTGTGAGAAGGGGAAGGCAAAGCAAAAGGAACCTTGTAATTCGGTGCTGGGAGCACTCACCAGGACTGGGGAGCCCTAAGCTGTCACTCTTGCTACCTTCGAAAGCAATATCTTCCTGGTTACTAAAATCATGTCTCTCTTGGGAGCAGCTTCCCTGTTTCCCCTGGAATTTCCCTGCTCCTGGATGACTGCATTCCCAGCCGTGCTCCCTCGCTGTAGTCACAGGCATCGTGAGCCGTGCCGGCACCATCCCCGCTCAAGTCCAGGATAGACAGAAAACTGACTAAAGAAAATTAAGCTCCACCTTGATGTCCCACTTTTCTCAGGCTATGTTTTTGCAACTTCGTAGCAGATGGTATGTCTTAGGTATAGCACTTTGGAGATGCCAAGTGATGTCCTATCTATCAGTGTTTTTATTTAATGAGGAGGGAAATTCTGACTCCTACTTACACTTGGGAAGCTGCAAGAGGGAGACAGGTGTGATGCTATTTCATACTGCTGTATCATCTACCCAGAGCCCTTAACAGCTATTTTTAATCTGGACACTAAAGGAACTATTAATTAGGAAAACATATCCTGGTGCCTAATACAAATTGTAGAGACTCTAATGGTGTATTACAGCATCTTAATTTTCTTCAGAGACCAAAATTAGCAGTGAGTTGGTCTGCATTATGATGATTTTTTTTTTGTTGTTGTTATCTGAGAAAATAAAGGATGCAAATATAGGGCAGCTGAGGAGAGGAGAAGGATGGGGCTCCAGTCCAAAATGCTTCCAGTGTGTCCAGTCAATACATTTAAAATGAGTCATTTCACTCAAGGTACAGCTGAATGAGGAAGAAAAATAAAAGTAGCTGGGGTGTAGTGGCTGTTTTTAAAATGTGAATTAGGTGACAATATTGCACATAACTGCTCATTAAAAATGCCGCAGTATTTTGCCATTTACATATAGCCAAGTCCTTTATATCTCAGCTTTAATGTGGCACAATAGTTTCCATTACCTGCACATCAGACGATAGATGTCACAATTTTAGTGGACTTTCACTGTTGAACAGATGTAATTGAACCTTCCTGCTCTGTGGGATTGCAAAGGATGATTACATTGGTGCAAGATAACTTTATGTTCCTTTTCACAATGAAATTCTTTTTTTTTTTCAAGAAATTAGGCTTGTATTATTACACAGGAAAATGCTTATTAGTGAAACAAACTTCTTCTGTGTACAGACTTGATTATGAAGTCAGCTGAAATCCAAAAATGCTAATTGAAGATGAAATACTGATCTCTTCATCGTTCCTCTACCACATCTGAATGAAAAGGTGGGAAATTTTTCCCCCAGAGGAATGTGGATGAGGTTCATCCATGTACTTTTAAGAAAGCTGATGCTGGTGCTGATCTTACTGGGTCTCTACAAGAAGCAAGTCAACAAACTCTTTGCAGTGGCAATTTTTCATTGGAAAAATGTAGCTGAACGGGCAGAAAAAGTAAAGAAAGGAAAAAGGACCAACAGGAAAACACTAAAAAGTCATAATCAACTGAAAGTAGTATGTGAAGAGATCATGCAGCTGATGACCTTAAAAAAAAGCCTTAGCACCAGAATAAATCACCACTACCATCACTGACTATACCTTTCATTTCCTCTGTACAAAGCAGAGGTACAAGCCACTGGGAAGCAAAACAAACACATCAGCCTCTCCTCTGCTGAGGTGGGTGGGAAACCCCCTTCTGCCACACAAATCCTCAAGCAAGGGCCCTTGTGGTCATGTCCTCGTGAGAAGGAAGAGGAGGTTTGACTCTACCTGGCCAGCTCACGGGATGTCCAAGCCTGTGGTGCAGCACACGGGGAATGCTGTGGCTTCTCGGACTCGTCACCTCTTGTCAGTACTTCAGCCCTGTCCCTCCCAACATCCTCACCAACCTCACAGCTGTAGAAACGGGTTTATTTTAATCTGGGATGTCTCCAAAATAGATAGTTCATAACCGGCTTCCTTGCATTTCGAAATGTGGGTAAGAAAGCTGATGAATGAAGGAGGAGGCAGGACCTATCTGAGGCTGTGCCCCCCATTTCCCTTTCCTTTCAGAAAGAGGCATAAAAATAAGCAAATCCGTTGATGTGATAGAGGCTGCTTTCATAAAAGTCCAGCCCACAACCCACTTGTGCACTGGGAAAGCCTGCACTGGGGCTGTGCTCCTGTCTTGGCTCTCTGCGGGAGGGAGCTGGAGCGGGACAGCACAGCCCCAGCAGCCCGCAGAGCCTCGCTCCCTTCTTGGAAACATGGAAAGGTGATTATGGATAAGCTGGCGGATTTTGGCCGGAACCAGAAGATCTCACTTGAAGAGGTTTAAGTGGCTGAACGTCAGCAGTTCCCTGCAGCCTGGTCCTGGGCTGGGGAAACAGTCACCCATACTTCTGTGAATGCTTGCAAAGACACACCTTAGGCTCAGTGGGTACCAGAGACTTGGTGTTGTGCTTTAAATTAATTCTTCAGCCCATACCTCCATCTGCCATGGTACAAATGAACATTACAGGCTGAACGTTGGATATTTATGTTCATCTAACAATCTGTAATAAGCTATTGGGGCAGATTTTGACATGTACATTGAAGTTATTGCTTTTTCATCAATACCACAGTACATTTGTCAGCATAGAATAATAATTGTATTGCTATGTATATAACTGATCTTGTAGTGTGACAGTCCCTACACTGTGCACAAATTGAACACATTTCATCTTAAACACAAGGCTATTAAATAAAATCAGGCAGAAATAGAGAATTTTAAACTGCCAAGAATGGAGCATCTCTGAGCAGCACCTTTGCCAATACCTTCTTTTGTGAAGAACTTGGATTCTTACAGGATCACCTACTTGTCCATGGATTTGTTTGCTACAGGATGCCAGAAGAAATGCCAGGTCAGAGGTCTGAAATCAAGGGCACAAGAGGCAGGACAAGGCTGCTGTAAAAGGATGAGAGCATATTTCTGAATTTCAGCAGGCATCAAGCAGCATCTGCTGTAGTTATGGCAGCAAGAGGAGCTTTCGTTCCGTTCCTTGCTTTTCACACACCAGTAACTCAGACAAATGCACTGCATATGTGGACACAGGTAGTCATCTGCACTTTTCATAAGTGTCCAGCCAACTCTGAATTTTAATTACTTCTAACTTCTCTATTAATTTCCTTCCAACCTGGCTGCTTTTTCTACAGCCAGTGCTGGACTAAAGATGAGGCTAGGTTTCAAGAAATAGTAAGTTTAAAGCAAGAAATCCTTTTAAAATGACAAATCTTAACTCATGTGCACTAGAATATACAGGAGATTTTGCACAAGGAAGAAAAAAAAAATACCTTTAAAAGAGCCAGAAACAGCACAGAGGATCTGGGAAGGATTTCTCTGCCAGAGTTTAACGGAGATCATAAGAGAGAGAATGAGTCAGACCATATTTAAAAACTAATTGCCCATTATCCAGGTGTGATGATGGTTGACATTAAGACGTTCAGGTTACCGTAGCTGTGAAATGTGGTTATTTTTATCAACTGAGCAAAGTTAATAAAACTGCAGTAAAAATTCCATGGGAGAAGTTATTGATCAATGTTTGCCTCTTCTGGCAGAGTATAAAGACGAGGAAAAGGAGCTGTACCTTACACCAGAGTAAAAGCCAGCCTTGACAAGTTTGAGGAGTTGAAATTTTTATGGCATAAAAAATCCCTAGGCCACAGCATAAAATAGGGCAAAATGAATGCTGGTAAGAACAAGACCAAGTGGTATAGAATGAGAGGTCAGGTACTAGAGAAGCTCTAACCTTGTAATCAGCTAAAGGCTTAGATTTCGTATTTCAGTTAAAAGTTAAGATGCAATTTCAGTATTAAGACCAGAGACAGAGGAAAAAATAAAATTGTGGAAGTAACTGCCAGTCACCTTACCAAACTTACCAGGATTTTCTGTTAGAAACAGGAGGTGGACCTGCATGAATACATTCCTGAAACGTCAGCAATTTTCACAAGCAATAAGGCAGTGCAGAGGTCAAAACGGGATGGAGAGCAGGACAAACATTGAGAGAGGATACTCTTCCATTGGGTGTACCAAAACACAACACTGTGAATGTATGTACTTCTTTCCTATTTGTTTAAGTATCTTACCATGGTACTTTTCATTAGAAACATCATTCTCCTTTCCCCTGAATAGTTTTGCTAATTTTGGATGCAAACTCATGTTTTGCAAAATCTTCTTCTTGCCACGGAAGGGTGCTAAGGGAAAACAATTGGATTTCTCACCTCTGAGTATCCACATTAAGTGACGTTTATTAATTTCAGCATCTCTGGTTATCAGATCTGCCCACCTCTGCTTCCAACAGTACCTGTTGGAACAGTTCTGTGACAGGGGCCCAAACCTTTGCAGCTGTTGGTTCCTACTGCAATAAGTTTTCCATTTTCTGATAACAATACCACAGGCAGCAGTTGGAATAGTTTCCTAGAGAGAGGCAGATTTTTCTGCCTTTTCCTTCCCATGCACAGATGGAGACAAGGCAAGGTCTGGTTTAGCTTTTAAACATGACAGCATAGCTAAAGTTGCTTTTCAGCCTTAATTCCCTGTATCTCCTCTACATATTCCTCATATTGCAGCACCTAAAGGGGCTCCAAGGGAGCTAGACAGGGACTTTGGAGAAGGGCATGGAATGACAGAACAAGGGGGAACGGTCTCATGCTGCCAGAGGGCAGGGTTAGATGGGATATTAGGAAGGAATTGTTCCCTAGTGAGGCCCTGGCACAGGCTGCCCAGAGAAGCTGTGGCTGCCTCTGGATCCCTGGAAGTGTCCAGAGCCAGGCTGGACAGGGCTTGGAGCACCCTGGGATAGTGGAAGGTGTCCCTGCCCATGGCAGGGGGTGGGACTGGATGATCTTTAGGGTCCTTCCCAACCCAAACCCTTCTGGGATTCTGCAGTTCTATGAAAATGATGTGACCAAGTTTCTATATTATCCAGTAATATATTATGCACTAATAAAGTAATCATTCACAAAACACTCTTTGGTTTACTATGCCAAAAAGAAAAAAAATAATCCATGACAAGTATAATCTAGGAAAGATCTTGTTCCACTAACAACTTCCATAAACAGCCACACATAATTTTTTCCAGAAATGAGTCAAAAGATCACTTGCTAAGTCACTGGCTGGTACAAAATAGATGCCATTAGGTAAAACCCATTCCAGTGAGCTCCAAAAGGGCACCATGTTGAAGAGCACCGTGGGCTTTGCTTTGAAAACGTTCTTTCCCACACACCTGCTAGGCTGGCACAGCTGAATTTTCCCCTTCTTGCCAAATCTTTCCTGTTTCAGATGAGTAATAGTGCCAGATTTCTGAAGTAATACACCACTTAGTGTCGTATTCCCCGGTAAAGTTCCTCTATAACACTTTTATTTGCAAAGGTTACTATGACAGCTGCTTGGCTGAATATATTTTCAAATTGGGTATTTATGTTCTTCCATAGCTATTTGAATTCTTCTTTTACTTCATGTGTTGAATCTAAAATAAAAATTTTATCAACTTTGGAATGTGATTCGTTATTTAATTTATCAGGATCGTTCTCTTTAATTGCTATAATTCACCTCATCTTTTGTAGGGTATATCCATCTTCTACCTTCAATCTTTGACTGCAGTTTTATTTGCTGCACCTTTTTCATCTTTTATTAATTGATTGAGCTGTGACAGCTCCTTTTGAAACACCAAGCAGAAAAGACAAAATGTTTTCATAGATTCTGAGGCCACCACAGTTCTCCAGCTTCCCTTCCTGCGTGGGGCAGATCACAGACATTCACACAACCCACCTCAATTTTGAGTTATTGAGTCTGCAGCTCAGCCACTTGTGGTTGACTTGGAACATATCTTCTAGGAAGTTTTCCAATTTCAAAGACTTCAAGTGACAAAAATTATCCCACATCCCATGTGCAGTATCCAAATGTTAAATTGTTCTAACAGCTGAATTATGTGCAATCTTAAAAATTTACACCTCATTTCTGATATGACTTTTTCAGCTTGGGTTTATAGACAGATGACCATTTTCTGCCTGTATCTTTCTTGTGACTAAAAGGACTTGTGGAATTGTGTATCTTCTCTGATTTATTTAATGAGCTTAAATGCAGGCTGAAATAAGCGGTATGTAACTGCAATAGGATTTTTAGAGAGATAATTTAAGGGCTCACTGGACAGCTTTGAAGGCAGTTAGTGAACATGCAGCTGGGTTTTAAATATATATATATATATATAAATATATGTATGAGGGTTATGTAGTTATATATAGGGGCTACAGGTGTGGAGAAGGGACTAGATACCCAAGTGGGGAATTTCTGTAGGAAATCTCCTATACCAACACAGCTGTTTAAAGGTTAGTGCGTCCAGGGCATGATCAAGTTACTATCTCTGCTTCCTTCCTCTTCTTCATCTTCTTGTAGGCATCTTGGAAGTTGGTCTCAGGTCCCATATGTGTAAGGTGAATACATCAGGTGTGTCTTAAACATAGAGGGAAGAGCAGGGTATGAGAAATACAGCCTGTGATGTTTCAAGGAATGAGGGAAATTACCAGACACTTCATGAAAAGTCTTTTTTTTAGATTTTCCTTAGTAGCTTGGCAACATGTAATTCTCCAGTCTCCCAAACCCTGTCATCTAAGTTATGTTAGGATTCAAACAGCTAGCAGACTGTAAACAGGAGAGATTAGTCATCCTCAGATCCCCAGCATTACCATTTTGGAAAGAGGGAGAGTGGTTCCTGTACGACCCCGCGCTGTTTACATTGGGGTAGCAGCAGGGAAGAACATGGGAAAGTCAGATATAAATGGCACTTCAGGAAAAACTGAAAACATTTGCCAGCACTGCAACCTACTACGTAATAGCTCCTGAGTGGTGCTCAGCACTGTCTCACAGATGCCCTTCAGTGGGATGAACCCGAGCATCACAGTCGAGCGAGCGGGAGACAGTCTGCTGCTCTGTTTGAGCTGAATTCCCTCCTCACCATGGTGACCAAGAGAACTATATCTGATCTGCTATTCTGGCAAGGTCCTCCATCATTTCTCTGTCTTCTCAGTGCAAGCCTCCTCATCGGCGTTTTCCAAGAAAGCTCAATCACTCTACCTGACAGAGCTGGACTTCCTTCCAGCAAATGAACACAAGGGCCCAACACTGTCTTTGGGAAAATATGTTCTTCCCTCCTGGAAGGATTCCAAAGGGCAGGCTATCCCAGCAAACTGCCCTTGAGGACCCGACAGTAGCTGCCCCAAGGTTGTGTTTCAGTTTGTGTCTATAAACACTAGAATAGAGTAGGGTAATGGGATAGGTAAAGGTGGGGCCTTTCAGTGCCAAAAGGGGGCTTACAAGAAAGATGGGAGCAGATGTTCTAGTAGGGTCTGTAGTAACAGACAAAGGCTTTAAATTAAAGGAGGGTAGATTCAGGCTAGATATTAAGAAGAAATTCTTGGCTGTGAATGAGGCGAGGCCCTGGCACAGGTTGCCCAGAGAAGCTGTGGATGCCCCATCTCTAGAAGAACTCAAGGCCAGTTTGGATCAGGTTTGGACCAACCTGGGATAGTGGCAGGTGTCCCTGCCCATGGCAGGGGTTGGACTAGATGGCCTTTAAGGGTGCCTTCCAACCCAAACCATTCCAAGCCTCTCTGGTGCCATTTCATTCTGCATGGGAGCACCGACTTTACAAACACAAAGCAGGTCATCCTGAGGTTTCCAGCTCCAGCTCTGGGATTGTAAGTCGGAGTGATGTTACCTTTAGCTGAGACATCCCGGTCTCAGAGGTGCCGTAAGAGTCATCCAAGCCCTGTGCTATTGTTCCTGCTGCTGTGTTTTGTCTGGGCAGCCCCAACTCCTATAAACAGGAAACCAGAGACTTCAGACGATTTCTCCGCTTGAATAGAGATTGGTACAAGTATTCGAGATTGCTGCCCTTCTTCCAAACAAAACTCATTTATATGAATATTCATAGGCAATTAAACTGTCGTGACTACTTAAGGAAATGCCTGGACTTACATATAGATTAATGTGCATGTGTTTAGGCTACAGGTCTTGCTCCAGGACCTACGGATATCAATCTATTCTTCGGTCCTTAAGCTGCCAGCAGGCATGTTTTTCTCCTGAAACTCTTCTCCCATAAATACCAAATAAAACTATAGTTTGTGCAATAGTCCCAGAGATATCGGTTGACCCAGACTGTATTTGTTTGCATGAGACATCTTTACAGCACTCTGGGGAAAAACCAGAGTTTCAAAACCAGAACATCTATCCTCAGACAAATCTGCTGAACCGTGGAGCTGTATTTCCTGACTTCCAGGTATTTCTTTTGGAGTAGATACAGTAACACTTGTACATCATTCTGAGTCACTCCTTGTGCATATGTGCACATTACATCCATTTTCTCCCGCGCTGACAGGGCATTGCCAAACGATTTAGTTTAGATAGAGCTGGCTCTTCAGCATAATTTTTCACACACACATTTTAGCGCCCTGGAAGCTGAATTCTGATTTACAACCTTTTTGGAATTTGTTTTTCACCGTGGTTTATGCCAAAGATGTTTTATTCATATAAAACAAATGCCTGACATTTGTTTCATTAAGATATTAAACTTGCACTCCGTTTGCTCTCCTGGAAGACACCAGCCATGTAAAGGATTGCCAGGCCAGGCTCTGGCATAGGCATGGCTGAGGGACTCAGAAAATGGCATGTGAGCTCATCTTTTGCAGCTCTAACTAGGCAAGCCCTCTTCAGAGCCCTGATTCAGTGGCTATTAAATAAACCAGAAAAGCACCCAACCCCACCCTTTGCAGCTGGAGCTTTGTCTGAATGTGATAAGAGATCATTAATTTTCAATTTGACCTCAGCCTATAACATTCAAGTGGCCTCTTTGTTCTCATAGCGATGTTACAAGCCAGGTCTGAGTCAAGGGAACAGGAACGGAAATATTAAAATAGTCCTAAAAACCTCTTTACTCTTGTGATCTTGCTCCTCCTAACTTAAACTGAGCACACCTTATCCCTCGGACCATCACGGCCCCACGACATGGATTTCCTCTTGGTGACTGCTTCTTTCCCAGAACAAACAACCCTGGTCAGCCAAGGTGAGCAGTTGTGCAATGGTAATAATGGATACTGAAACTCTGCTGCGAAAACATGTTGTGAACAAATCACTGGGGCAAAGTTTATTTATATCAAATGTCTGCGTGTAGCATTTGTAACAATCCAAAGTCAGAATAGAAGCTGAAATTCACTGATTAAAGTGCTCGCTGTGAATAGCTCGTACAGCTCTGAATTCAAAGACAGAGTTGAAGAAGTTGTTATTACAATCCACTGCAAAAAGAGCTATTGTGAACCTATGGGCACATCAACAGCTGTCTATGGAAAATTATTATTATTAGAGAACAGAAAATGTCCTATTTTTAACAGATAATCCCAGAATCTGGGTTGAATTAGAATGAAGGAGAGCCCATCTTCCACATCCTTTTTCATTCAGGCATTTGGCAAGCTGAGACTTTGCACAGTGTAATTTAGGATGTTTAAATTGCTGTTTGTTACTGGTGGTTTCTCATTGCAATACCTCAAATACTTCAGGAGAGGATGTAAGGCTTGGGTCCTACTGTAAATACAAAACTGCTTCCTACGGCTCTTAGGTGCTTTAGGCTGCTCAGTTTGGGTTCACAGGGTTGGAACAAGGTTGGTTTAGGGTTGTTTTAATGTGGTTTTTCTGCTTTCAAGTAAATCCAGTTTTCCATCGACTAACTCATGATTTGTACTGAAACAAACCTTTAAATCCTAAGATTCCTCTCCCTCTGACAGAATTAACAGGCCTGGATGGCATCAGAAGTTGGACTGGCAATCATTAGAGACTTCATTTTCTTTTCTCTGTGGATGCTCTGGGGGAAGAAATCCTATTGGGAGACTGCCCTATCAAGTATAAGGAAAAGAGATGTGCAACAGCCTGATTGTGTCTTCAGAAACCTTCACAACAGCCTCAGACCTGCTCAGAAGCCTAGGGAGCTACATGGGCAGAAGAAAATTTGATATGTCAAGTAACTGACCTCAAGGAATATCTCCCTTTATAGATCTGAACTATTTTATGCAAGTTTAAGGGTACTGGAAAGGGAGGGATGATGGCTTAATTTAGGTAAGATGTTTGGTGACTTCCAGTCAGAGTCAAGCACAAAAACTCTTGGGTTTTTTGTTTGGGTTTTTTTGATGATGGCTTTAGACCTGTAGGTATACAAAGCCTTTCTGTGAAAAAATACCCAAAAACCAGTGTGGGTTTTGAAAAAATTTCAGTTTCCTGATGATATGTGCTCAGACAATCAGGGAAAACAAGCAATATTATCTGGGTTCCACCATATTATGTGACCTATGTGAACAGCTCAGGCAGAAACTGAGACCTGATAACACTTATGATAAATACACTTGTGGGGAAAAAAAATATTGTGAAATACTTTCCCAGACAAATGGTGATCTTGAGCAATTTTCTCCTGGTCAGTGGACAACGCTGAAACTTGAGCCCAGCACTGATTTTAAATATTTTTGCTCTCTTCAGCTCTGGTATTAATCTGCAGTGTGCCACTCTGTGCCGGAGTGATTATCACTGAGCTGATAGATTTAACTGCAAATATTGGGAAGAGTTCTTCCAGATCTGCACTTTGTATTGCAGTTGTTAATATTTTTCATTGCTTTTCTTACCCAAATTTTAGCTGTCTGAATTTATATTAATTAAACAAATTCAGAAAGGGTTAATTCAACAACTGCAAGGCTTATATTTATCATTGTTCAGTAATACTACCCAAGTGTCAGCTCTTGGTTTGAAAAATTCCTCTGAACTAGTAAACCAGAGAATAATAAAGATACCATAATTTTCTTTCACTAAAATAAACAGAATATTTTCCTAGTTAATTGTTTACATGTCTTACTCCTGTCACTTCTTTCCTTTCATCCTTATTTTTCTTGTTTTCCTTTATTCATATTTCATCTCTTGAACTCCTTATCTCTCTAATCCCTTATCCTTTATGTTTTTGTTTTATCTCTCATTCCACCATTTTATTCCCTGTTTCCTAAGCCTATCTCCCTTTCCATGCTAGGCTCCCCAGGCTTTAAATGCCCTCTGAACCCTTTTTCCGTTTCCCCCAGTTCTCTACCTTTCTCTTCCCTTTCATTTTTCCTTACAGCAATCTCTGCAGAACAATGCTAGAAGTTGAGCTGGCAAGCTGACAAAAAAGAACAGTTGGAAAGAAAAGTTTACTCAAAGACAGGCACACTTTTTCAAGAAAAAAAAATCTATAGGAAGGTGTTGCCAAATCATCTGCTTTTTCAGATGTGAAACTTTTAGCAAAGCTCTCTGCAGCGCTGATGTGAGGGAAGGAGCAGGAAACACTATCAGGTTGCCAGATGACTTGAGGATGGTGAGGTGGGATTCTTAAGCGCACGTGATAGCAGTAATTCAGGATATTATTCCTCATGTAAAAATAGCTATGCAAAATTAACACAAAGGCTTTGGTATAAAAAGATAAAAGCCAGGAAACTCAGAGGCTGTGCAGCTCTTTTTATCTCGTTTCATTTTGGTTAGGGGATTGTGGGGAAACAGCAGAAGAGATAGAGTGTTTACGTTGCAGCATCTGGGCCAAGGTGTAGTCACAACAAAAGGTTACTGCTTGGCAAATGGGTGGGAAGAGGACTTGAGTGTAAAGGGGATGATCTCAGGCTGGGGGCACACGGACAGAGAGGGGAAAGGTGAAAGGCAAATCTGGAACAAGTCATGCAGCAGCACGTAGGCACCTACAGAGCACATGGTGGGTCTCTGAACGAGAGAAAATTCCAGCTGTGACTTGCGCAGGGGTGCGTTCGTTACTGGGGGTAAACCACTTCAGGCTTTGCCTCATGGAGTCTCAGCTTTCTAAAAGCTTAAAGAACTGTTCTTTCCCTGAAGCCCGAGTGGCTTCAGTTGGCAAATCTCTATTAGATTGCATTGGTTTACCCTGAATTTCAATTTCACTCCTGGAAATAACACGGTCATGTGAAGAGAGCTGTAGATGGGATTCCTTTTCCCATCCCCACCATCCGAACCGATGACCCTGGGCCTTGACTTGCATTCCTAATAGGATAGGCCTTCCTTTATAAGGATTCTTTAGCACCTGTAGGTTATGTGTTCAATTAGCATCTATATCCTGAACCGAGCTGAGTTGCACAAGCCTTGAAAAAAGTAACAACCAAATGGCTAATTAGGTCAAATTTGGGGCGTATCAAACTTGACAGTGTCTGGCTTACATCACTGTGGATTTACATAATGGAACTCAATGGTGCTGAAGAGTCTGTTGTGTCTACTCTGATGACTCTGTGGAAGTTTTTTTCCATAATTTTCTTTAAAACATAAAATTTTCACTCAGAAGAATATCTTCTTGATAACTTTTCTGTGTGTCTTGTATAGAGCAGGGCTTTCACTGCTCATTACCTGGGCTACTAACACAATAGTATTGCAATCAGTTATCTTATTTTTCAGAACTCAGTAATCAACGTCAGCAACCAATTGTTTAGCAAATTTCCTTTTTAAAACCAAAGCTATTTTTCAACTGTTTGTTCAAACTACAAAAGCCTGGGAGAGGTGGCAAAACCCATGAGGACTCAAGGTAAATGCCTTTGTTTGTCTTTTCCAGAGATACTACCTACCAATGAGCAATAATAAAAAAAAAGCAAACAAACCAACAAAATCTTAAGTTAATAAAGTTTTATATTCTTACTGTGGCTTCCTCTGTCTTCTAGCAGCCCATCCTGTACATCAAAGGTCAGAAAGAACACAATGAGTCACTATCAAAACCCAAAGAATGCTTCGTGAACAATTACTATACATAAATTGCAGCCTGGTATTTCATTTCTGTGCCAACTCACAGTAATACAGCCCATTTCCTCTTCTTTTTTTTTTTTTTTTTTTTTTTCAGCTGTGACATGTAATGTAGAAAGATACTGTAGCTATTTTTTGAAAGTGAGGGAATCTAGAAGGAGGCTAGAGGAGTGATAGTAAATTNTACTTATACCATTGCCGTTTTGAGTAGTGGGCAGCAGTGGTATGAAATCTTTTGCTCCAGCTGTTTAGGCTACACTTCTTTGGTGTCAGAGTCCCCAACAACTCTATAAAATTGCCAGGCTTTGTAGCCAAAAATATCATCAGGAATACTGAAAGGGTCCCCTTTGAAACCTAGAATCAAAGTTTTCCCCAGAGAGGAATCAGCTGTACATTAGCTGATTCCTAGCAGAGCAAGAGAGCCCCGTGCAGCTCTGAGAGCTGTACTCACCCCTCAGCACATCCACTGTCTGCAGGACCAGCCCTGGGATCCATTCACCCAGTTCAGCAAACATAGTGGCACCTTATACACTGTTTCTAAAATGCATGTGGGGTGAAACAGGCCTGTTTGGAGCCAAAACAATCTTAGTGATCATCATCCTTGGTATTTCATCCTGCAATCCCCAGTTTTCCCACTTTTGGCAATACCTTGTGTCCACAACTCTTGCTGCAGTCCCCTCAAAGAGAGACATTAATTCCCTTGTAGGGAATAACATCCAAGAAACAAAAAATCTTAAAAAAACTTGCTGAACAAATATCATGAAGACAAATAAAGGAGAATTGTTTTTCAGAAGGTAGGATTTATGTGTGCGTGCAATTAAATAATGAATGCAAACCCAGATTTACAATGTCTTCATGTTATTACCTACATGCTCAAATTCTGCACACTGGGCAGCTTTAAGTAGTCTGCTGGTTAATATTTATTGCCTCTAACGAGCAATAATATGGACTAGAAAGTTGTAATGACAAGCAGCAACAACTGGCATTCTCTCAACAATTCCACAGTAAGAAAAGAGGGAAGTTAGATAATATCAGCCAGCTTCCTTCTGAAGAGGTTTGGTTAAGTCAGAATTCTTCATTTTAGAAAATTACAAAGCAAAACTACTTCAGACTACTATTCTACCTAGCATGGGAGGAAGATAGTAGATATTTTTAATGTTCCTAAAATAATCACATCCTATTGTACCCAGCTTTAGTAAAAGGTAGACTGAAGTAAAACATTGCTTTTTTTTTTTTTTTTTGCCTGCTGAATTGTGAGAAATTTTCAAGGACCCTTTGCTTCAGTTCATAATAACAGAAGTAATCAGATATGTTTGAGGGATGTATTCTATAACCTGGCCATACACTGAAACACAGGACTCAGTCAGGTCCAGGGCTTTGATTGGTCTTCAAAAATATTCACATCAACTACTGACATGAAGATGACTCCAAGAAGGGCTTGTGACTGTGCTTGCAATACACTTGACAAGTTTGGAGCCTAAATTTTAATTATTTACTCCGTTTTTTAACCCATGCGGTTTCCTGTTTTCAATCTCTAAAAAAGAGGTGGTAGCATTTACATATCTTTGGGGATTAAGATCTAATCCTGTAGGGGCTCCAGGCTGGCAGCATTTCATCCTTATAAAAAACACCACTGCAGCAATTGTGAATAGACATCAGTGCCAACAGGTCCTCCCAAGACCGGGATATGTTGTTAAAAGGCTATTCTGGGGTATTTTCATAGAATCATAGGATGGTTTCAGTCAGAAGCGACCTTAAAGACCATCTCCTTCCAACCCTACTGCCATAGGCAGGGACACCTTCCACTAGACCAGGTTGCTCCAAGCCTCATTATCATGCAAATCTTCTAAGTTATTAATTATTTATAAAAAAGGAGTGCATTTAGCAACTTTGAGTGAAAGCTGCTATAGCAGGCTAATTCATAAATCTATTTTGAGCCGAATTTCAGCAAAGCATTTGTAGTTTTTGTACATTCTTGGTTGATTAATTCTGAAAACTTGCATGTACACATATAATCTCCATTTTTGCATATGCTTATACCTATCTGCAAAGTACAAGTGGCATAAGCGCTGTAGAATTTGCATACATCCAAACAGAAGACTCAGTTATGCAGGAGAACTTTTAGAATCGTGACCCCTTCTAAGCTATACCAGTAAAATATAGAAAACTCGCTGTCACTTATGATGTAGAGCAAAATGAAAGTAGAGGTGATGAAAGTACTTGCTTGTGAATGAGAGAACAATACAGTCCTTCCTTGCAAAGAAAATATTTCTGCCTTTTTTTTTTTTTAAATTTTCTTTCTTCTCTCACACTAACTGAGTGTGGGTGGAAAACAGTAGAAAAAGAAAGGGTCATGTTTGCTCCTCAAAATTTGAAGACGGTGTTTTTTTCCTTTGACACAGATGCTCCATGCTCATCAGTTGCCGTGTACTTCTGAGAGAGAAAAGAGAGAGAGAAATTGCCAATAACATTGGTAACCTTAAGTGTAGGCATGCATAAAAATTTGCTGAAAATTGGGTTGTGGTGCATGTTCTTATTTTAGATTTGCCCTTGTTAACGTCTTTTTAATAAACAGGTGCATACACTTCCCCAAGCTGTCACTGTTGTTTATCCAGTCTGCACACTTTATAAATCTACTAATGGAATAGACCCAATCATCTTAAGGATCTGTGCTTTGATAAGCTACAGTCTCAAAGTTTTCAGGAAAATACTTTCTGGCACTATAGTTCTGCTGGATACGAGCTTCACAAGGTTTGCTTTTCAAGATTAAAAAAAAAAAAAAGCGACACAATTTCACTTCTAAGTTCAGCACAATGTAATAGAGAGTTTGGCACATGCTTGACATTAAGCTTAGCAACAAAGTGGGATGGATGGAGGGAAGGGAAAATAAAAAGGTGTGAGAAAGGTGGAGCATCTCCAGAAATGGAGAGAGCTGCGTTGTTCAGCCTGGAGAAGAGAAGGCTCCAAGGAGACCTTACAGTCCCTTCCAGTGCCTAAAGGGGCTCCAGGAGAGCTGGAGAGGGACTTTGGACAAGGGCCTGGAATGACAGAACAAGGTGGAAGAGCTCTAAACTGAAAGAGTTTAAGTTTAGATTGGATATTAGGAAGAAATTCTTCCCTGTGAGGGTGCTGAGGCCCTGGCACAGGTTGCCCAGAGAAGCTGTGGCTGCCCCATCCCTGGAAGTGTTTAAGACCAGCTGTGGATGGGGCTTGGAGCAACCTGGTCCAGTGGAAGGTGTTCCAGGCCACAGGGGGGGTTAGAACTGGATGGTCTTTAAGGTCCCTTCCAGCCCAAGCCATTCTGTGATTCTGGATCCTGTCAAGGGAACCAAACTTTTACTCTGCATTGCAGGCCTCAGCCTTAAGCAGCACAAACACCCTTTATTGGATCCATCCCGTGCTTCTTTGAGAAGAGTGACCCTAAAGAAACTGATAGTTACGGTCAATGTATTAGAGATATTTTTATTAATAATTACTTTGCTATTGAAATAGGTAAATAAGCTAAAGGTATTTAATTAGCTGTAGTTGCATCTCACGAGTTTTAGATTGCATCACTGGAGATCAGTATTGTCCAATTGTAGGTGGAACAATAATTGCTGGAATTTCTTCTAGGTAATATCATGGGAAGAGTTTCTGCTTTTAATTCTTTGCTGAAGGTGTCAGTCTGATAGTACTGGGGAATGTAATCTTTAATATTTAATCTTTAATATTTATCTCAGAGAATTACAGAATGGGTAATGGTAATGGCTGGAAGGGACCACAATGGGTCATCTAGTCCAACACCCCTGCTCAAGCAGGGTCATTCCAGAGCAATGACACAGGATTGCATCCAGATGGTTCTGGGATATCTCCAGTGAGGAAGACTCCATGCTCTCTCTGGCTTCTGTTCCAGTGCTTGGTCCCTGCAGAAGGAAGAAGTTCTTTCTCATATTCAGGTAGAACTTCCTGGGCATCAGTTCCTGCTCCACGTGCTGGGCCCCTGGAGCAGAGCCTGGTCCATGGTCTGACCCCTTCCTGCAGACATTGATGAGGTCCCCTCTCAGCCGTCTCTTCTCCAGGCTGAACAGCTTCAGCTCCCTCAGCCTTTCCTTGTAACAGAGATGTTCCAGCCCCTCAATCATGTTTGTATCCTCCGCTGGACCCACTCTAGGAGCTCCATGTACTGAGGATCTCCAGAGGTCAGGGGAATGAAAGCAGTAAAATAAACTTTCACCATCTCCCTGAAGTTACTTGGAGCTGGATGATCTTTAAGGTCCTTTCCGACCCAAACTCTTCCATGATTCTATGATATGTAAACCCAAAGTTACCTCTGTTGCTATATCAGAAAATTTCCAGTTATCACCAATTTGGTTTGCAGTCAAGTCTATGGCCTACATGTGAGAAGTCAAATAACCCTATATTTACACGCAGCTCCTAAAGGGCTCTTTCAGCCTAGAACTCCACATGACTTGACATGGTGTGGGCTTCACAGTGCCTCATTAGCTGAAGAACCCTTGGGTAGCCTCTGTGCTGGTCTGAGTCACGGTGATCCACAAGAAACTCCACTCACAGACTTCAGTGCTAGCATTATTTCTTCTGGGGAAAAGGCAAAAAAAGAAAAACATTTTACAGCAGCGAGCCTGGGTGCAGGACAGATCGAGTGATTTGCCATGAAAAAAGTTAGAGGGGCTCATTAGAGGCAAAGTTATTAGGCCAAGCAAACAGTTAATCCCTGTCACACAGAGGTAACAGAGTTGCCAGCCTTGAACTCTAAATTAAAGGCACTTTCTGAGCACCAGAGAAGTGACTCTTTTTTGCAGCTTCCTCAGTACCATCCGTCTACCATAATGCTGTGGTGTTTTTCTTTCTTTAAATTCTGGGCTCCAACTAATTACTGGCAGGAAGTACCTATTTTTATGCCATTAGTATGCAAATGAGTGAGAAGTAGAAAAATATTCTAAAGGAACTGTTACAATATCTGTCCACAGATTACTGGCCAATTAGAACATGGGATTAGGGCTGCGGGACCCCAAAAGAGTATGGCCAAAGTCTTTCTGCTTGGGTGCCTCAAGTGTAGTTTCAATGGGAACTGTATATACACGGCCCTTTTCCTCAAAAAAAAGGGAAAAAAAAGTTCAAGCCTAAATTGCCTGCTTACAAATGAGCACTTCTACACTTGGAAAATAAATGCCTTCACTTCCTTGCCTCAATTTTTCTATCCATAAATTGGGGATAAAACATCCTGTTTGTCTGCGTTCCAGCACATGCCAGGGGCAAATTATTCAGCTGGGCTGGAGGCCTCCTCATCTGTCACCCTGTCTGAAAGACACAACCTTATAAAATTATTTATAATGTGCATGATAAATATTAAAAGATTTTTGGGTCTTACCACTTCTGCCTAGGTAAAATCCATG
Source organism: Edolisoma coerulescens (assembly GCA_013397115.1). Classification (NCBI taxonomy): domain Eukaryota; kingdom Metazoa; phylum Chordata; class Aves; order Passeriformes; family Campephagidae; genus Edolisoma; species Edolisoma coerulescens. The sequence continues at coordinate 782,688 of VWZW01004119.1, forward strand.
AAGAACTGTCTGCTTTGTGATGTTTTCACATTTCCATAGCTTGGCAGTGTCAGGAATTCAGAGGTGCAGGACAGTGGAAAGCGATTGGAAAACAACTTTACTAGGATTTTTGAACCTAAAAACTTGTGAAACACAATGCTGCATTGTCCTAAGGGTATTTCTCATGCAAATCAGCCTTCTCGTCACTCTTTCATAATCACTGATTAGCCAGAGTAGGAAAAAAAATACATAATTCCTCAAGTTACTGGTGTTGATGCTTCTCACAGCTGTACTCTGTGGAAACTCTGCTTTGTCACTCCATTAGGTGTTACTCATTTTGACTTCCTATTAAAAAAAATTAAAAAAAAAAAGTTTCTGTCTACATACCAGAGATAACACCATGCTAAACTGAGTCAGTGTGACAAAACATTTCTCCCCTAAAATAGTTTTGCTGGGAAGGTTTGTTACTCACTGCAGCCAAAAAAGAGGGTTGATACACCTGCCTGTAACAATTACATCTCCAAAGGAGGCCACCAAGCTGATCAGAGAGATGGAGCACCTCTCCAGTGAGATAAGGCTGAAAGAAATGGGATTGTTCAGCCTGGAAGAAAGAAGGCTTCAGGGTGACTTAATTGTGACCTTCCAGTACCTGAACGGAACTTACAGGGAAATGGGACAAGACAATTTACAAGACCATGATGTGACAGGATAAGGGGGAATGGGTTCAAATTCAAAGAGAGCAGGTTTAGATTAGACAGTAGGAAGAAATTCTTTGCTGGGAAGGTGATGAGGACCTGGAACAATTTGCCCAGGGAAGTTGTGTCTGCCCCATTCCTAGAAGTGTTCAAGGCCGGGCTGGATGGTGCTTGGAGCATCCTGGTCTAGTAGAAGGTGTTCCTGGCCACGGCAGGAGGTTGGAACGAGGTGATCTTTAAGGTCCCCTTCCAACGCAAACCATTTTACTTAGCGATGATGATTCTATGATAACACCTGTTCAGCCTCTCCCAGGAGCTGCACCACCTGAAAAGGCTTGAGAGAGGAAAAAACCCACACACCTCCTACTCATATCTAACTGGCAACAGCCCTGATTGTCACTCTTTTCAGCTGCTTCTCCCAGAAAACCATCTTCTTTCTGATTGTTTTTATTTAGCCCACCTGGCACATAACTCCTTGTTATCTATTCCTCCCACCCCTCCCTGCTCCTA
>VWZW01004119.1:784240-818867 GCA_013397115.1 Edolisoma coerulescens
CGCGCGTTCGCAGTGCCCGTGGGGAGGCTGTTTGCTACCGGCACTCTTCTTTTGCCCTTTTGTTTTGACGTGCAAGGTGTGCAGGGCAGGGGCTGCTTTCGGTGTGCAGTTAAAGGGAGCGGCAAAATCTGAACCCAGCTTTATTCCGAGTACCAAAATTAAAATGTTTATACGTGTAAGCAGTTCTGCTGGTAAAGCTATATGGAAAAATTGCACCCTTAGTTTTGACCTTCTGTCAAGCTTTTTAGAAGAAGAAAAACAAAGACATTAAAAATACTGCTTTTACAAAATGTGTGGATTTTTAGGATGTTGGTTGCATTATTTTAAGCTAAGAATGCCGTGGAACAGAACACTTTGCAGCAGGGGAGCTGCTTGAATATACTTTGTAAACACATCCCAACTTTAGGAAAGTGTGTCTGGGATGAATGGGACTTGGCAGGTCTGCACAAATCTTTTAACACATGACTGCGGTGACTGGAGTAGCAGACTGGAGGAGAGAAACCTTTTAAGGTGCAAAAGCATGCACTTCGTTTTTTTTACAGAAGTGTAGTAAAGAATTTGAAGCTTAATTTATGGTTCAGAGTTGAGCCAAACAGTCAGGTAAAGTCGAGTAGCAGATTTTAGTGTGGGTTATAACAATGGCTTGGTGTAATTCAATAGAGCCATTTTATTGGACTCTATTAACCTGGTTAACCTTAAATCTTTACCATGATAGGGTTTTTATGTAAAGAGCCTCTATACGAAGTACAATTTTGAATTTTAATCGAGGCTTTCAAGGCCTAATGTAGAGTGTATTCTTGCCTCATCTTTTGTTCCCGTTCTTGAAAGTCCAGGTGTACTATAGTCAGCCTAAATGCTGTGCATCCAGGTTGCACAAATCAATTAAGGGCACGTAGGATTTTAAATCAGTGCTTTTTTGGGGGGGTTTGTATGTATATAAAAAAGCAAAGGTTATTCTCAGTATGCTGTAAACACCTTGGTGTTTATAAATGTAGCAATATGCAAATATGTTTTGTAATTGACTTGTTTATGAACTTTCTGGTCAATTTCCCCCTTTCATGATTGATAGTGGCAGTGGAACCTAGGAAGAAAACTCTGCTCAGCTCAGGGTGTTGGTACTTTACAAGCAGAGCACCAAATTCTTCCCTCAGCTGATAAAATGCGCAGTTTGAATTGTAGTACACCTGAATCTCAGTCTCCTGGGATTTGCCATGAGTTAAACACCTGTTAATTAACCCTTGTGGATCCCTTGCCTGCATTAGGATCTATACCAAGTGCAACAGGTGCTGTTGCAAAAGTGGTGCCTGTAGCTTGCAAAGTGCCTGTGTTACAGCTGAAACCTGTCGCTTTTGCTGCTAAGTCACTCAGACTCCAGTGTAAAAGTTATACAACTTCCTTAATGTTGTTTTAAAACCAGAGATATAGACATATTTTAAAGACCTAGCTGGCTGGAGGCCCATTTTGGAGTGGCCGGTAAAAGCAATAAACTATCCTCAAACATTTCTGCTCAATAAAATTTGAGAATATGAAAACAAAAAGTTCCTGGTTTAGCTTTTTATAAATGTTTTCTACACCCTGTGACTGCAAAGTGCTTTGAGCCCATAGCTCAGAGCCACATGCCTTGAGCATTTTAGGCCTCTGTCCTAATTTACAGCATTCACTTTGTTATTTTCTATTTTGATCAGAGCAGTGAAGGTTTGTGGTCTCTGACCGATGTCCCACACTGGTGAAAGTGTCTAAATAGATGGTTTTATCATCAAAACAGCACTTTTTTAGTGTACTTTCCTTCACTCGGGGTTCCTGGAATCAGCTCCTTGTGCAAAACCCAAATGGCTGTTGGAAGCTGTGGTAACACCAAACACTTCCTGATGGAGAGAAGGCCAGTAGTTCTAGAAGCATTTGCTGTGTTTAACTTCCTTGCTGTCTGTAAGCTGGAATCTAACCTGCAGAAAAGAAATAAAATATATACGTATCTCATTGTTTGGCTTCACAAGATCAGGATACGTGTATCCAAAACAATTCCATATAGTCCAGATTGCAGAGCCATGGGGGTAAGGCATCTCTCCTGCAGCTGTTGAGCAAATATTGAATGTGGGATATTGTCTTATCTCTCCCAGTTGCAATGACAAAGTCTTGTCCATAGACTTGAGATGTTACCTGGTTAAAGAAATGTGGTAACTGCTGTTTCTATAGAAATTGGGTTCACATATGTAACATAGACAATCCTGTGTGAACAGAGTTGTGTTCTGTTGTAGGGAAATACACTGAAAATATATTTTAAGGTTTGATTTTTTTTTAGTGGTGTGTGTGTTATTTTTAGTTATAATAGTGGTAGGTGTTCAAGGCCAGGCTGGATGGGGCTTGGAGCAAACTGGTCTGGTGGAAGGTGTCCGGCCCCAGGGCAGGGAGCTGGAATAAAATGATCTTTAGGTTTCTTTCCAACCCAAACTATTTAATGATTATGTTCTGTGATACTGGTATAAATAACTGCATCTTAATGTTGACTGTTCCACTGCTTGAGACAGGAGCTGTTGTGTGGTGGGAGTAGTAACAAAACCAAAGCAAATGATTTGCTGACTTGAACAGAGTGAGTCTCTCATCGATTGGAATTAGTTGTATAACTCACTGTTGCTTTTAATTTAAAAAAAAATGGCAAAAGTGAAGAGCAAACTCTAAATATATGCTCAAGGCTGTTAGGAACTCATGCAGCATGCATTTCAGAGAAAAAAAAAAAAAGCTGGCTACCATGGGGGTTTTTTTTGCCACTTGTATGTGAGAAATGTTCTCTACCAAGTTTGTAAAGCAGGAAAATCACTTTAATCTTCGGTGGCAGAATTGTTAACGAGGGGCTGTGGAGAGCCAGCCTTGGGCTGCCCCCAGCCATCCATAAGCGGAGCAGTTATCGGTGGGAAGCGGGGTCTGAGTGCTGCAAGGACACAGAACCCGGTGTGAATTTGACTTCTCCATGGATTTATATCAAAGGATGTCTTAAACGTACACCTTAGCTGGCCATATTGCTGCATGTCAGATGTGAAAGTAAAAATAAACGTGTGAAGCACCAGGCAGAGTAGGAGATGTAAGTCTGAAAACCATGTCTCCAGTCTATTATCCTAAATCCTGGACCCCATCTATAGGAATTCATGGGAGCATATATATGTTTTATTTTTGATCAGCAGTATTTCCTGTAGGCAAGAAATCAAAGATCTTTTCAAGTTACAAATGACAATAAGTAGGGAAGCCAGTATTTCAGATTGCTGGTATTTTGGGTATGAGTAGCTCTTTGATGTCCAAATGAGAACGGGAGGAATGCCTAAAATTAACAGTGAAGTATGTAACATTAATGATGAAATGCAGAAGTTGGAGAAAAACAGGCAAGGCCAGGCACTAAGTGTGGTTTGTTGTTTTTCCCCGAATAATTATTATTTTAGGGTCAAAACACAGAACACAAGCAGTTGTGACACGTAAATCCCGAAGTAAGTTGATCTTGTATAAGCAACTTTGATTTAAATATTTGTGTGTGTATAGGTTTGCATATAATCAAATGTGCAAAATTTATTGCATATGTAATTTGCTGAATTGTAGTTTTGCTGAATTGTGGAAAAAATTACCGTTAGGGTGACCAGAAAAAGGGGAATTTAATTAGTTTTGCATCTGAGAACATCTGTATGTATTGTGGCTCTACAGCACTGTGACCAGTGTGGCTTCACATGCTGTTTCCCAGTTTTGTTCTGAGATTATTCTTGGGCAGTCAGTGCCTGTTTGTGCAGCAGGTTGTCTGTGTTACTGATGCTCAATGGTACAAGTATGAAATTGCCCTAAATACCATGGGAATGTTTTCTTCTTGGGGGTGCAACAGTGGTTCTTAAGAAGGTCACTTTGGCCATGCCTCTGGCAACAGAAAATGTGTGGTGGTCATGGTCTGGATGGATAAAACGCCATCCAGAGTGCAAGATTTCTTTCACAGTCGTTTTTAGAAGCTGTCATTGAGATAAAAACACACCCTTTGAGTTCACGCCTAAGTAATTGGATGCAGATTTAATATGATGCAGTGTTTTAGTCCTTCTTGGGATGGAATCCATGTCCCATATTGGGCATGACTCACCCTGGCAGGATTCAGCGGTCAAGCGTGTTGGAATGAAGGCTGAAGACCTCGCTCTTGCCATGCCTTATTTTCCTCAAGAACTGGGAGTTTTGGTTAATCCTCCTAAAGCCTAATGAAATATACCTATTAGAAACAGGCCTGTTGTAAAGCCATTGTGTGGAAGAACTTCCAGAGTATCACAAACCTTTGTGCATACATGCAAAAGGAAATGTTTGGGAATGCTTAAAACTCAGAATGGATGATTAGCCAGAGCAGTGGTGGTGTGACTTAGCTGCATTTCTAGACCACCTCTTAGAAAAATATCCCCTTTTTCCTGTTCTTTCCAGTTAGTTTTGGGGGAGGGAAAAAAGCTAACCTCAGAGTTGTGTGTTAATAAGCTTATTGTGGAGTATGTGACTATATAAATCTTGAATCTGTTTTATTGGTGTTTATTTACCAGGTGACACCTCTGTAAATAAAATCGAAATAAAGTCCCTGTTGCATTGTGAAAATAATGTTACTTTTTATAAGTGTCTTGCCTAGTACATATAATTAAACAAGTGATTTCTCAGAAGCACCATAATTCCTATCATTTAAAAACAAAAGTCTTAATTGAAGTACAGCTTCTCATTTCATCTGAATCGTATTTCCTATGTATCTTTCTGCTTTAATATTTACTTTACATACAAATATGCTGGAAAACAAAAATTCAACAAGTAGTTGAACATATTGCATCTTTTATGTTCTGGTTCTTTTCAAGGTTTACACAAGGAATATGCTGTGAGATGACTTTGCAAAATAAGAAATCCATCAAAATCCTGTGAAATTCTGTGTTTTGTGATTTCCCAGCTGAAAGTTTTCCCTGGCTGACTGCAGGATTGCAGTTTAATACAGCAAATTTCTGAGTACAGCTTTGTATTTGGTCTGAGTTAAAGTTCTCCAAATGAACAATAACATCAGCTGGTTGACTTTACAGAATAATTTCTTGTCCTGATCTTGCTTTAAGAAAACTTTAATGAGAAATATGCTCTTGTTGTTGATAAGTCAGTTTTCTTCTTGTTGTGATTTAAATGTAAAGGCAAGATTTATGGAAATGACTGCAGGGTGGTGCTGGCCTAATTAGTCATTATTTCTGGCAAGGCATAAAAAATTGGTTGTTCTTGTGCCTAAAACGAATAGTGTACTTTGTATTTAATTTGTAGGTCTTTTGTAAAACAAATGGTTGTGCTAAAAACTGCAAAATACACACATTTAAAGTTTGCATGCTATTATTTTGCATGCTGATTTGGCGTGTGATTTAAATTTTTCATTGATAGTTAAATTTACTACTATGTATATTTGAAATGTATGTATCCTTTAAAAACCAGGAATAGTAGCTGAGCTGGAATTTGGGGTACAAATTTTTGAATTGAGTATGGCTTTTCTACCAGTGTCTATTCAAGGATTAAACACAAAGCACTGCAGTGCTTTATGAGAGTACTAATACCTATTACAAGTTTTTTTTTTGTGAAGAGTTTTAGGATTATCCATGTGATATGTTCACCATTGGGCTGAAGGGTGTCTTTTAGGGCTTTCTTTTTGTAGGCCTCGTTGTGATAAATTACCAGTAATTGGTATTTCACCCAGAAGCGACCCAGGTGACTTAGGAATTCCACCACCTTCAGCATGTGGAATGTCTGTCTTAATCAGGCTTAAGAGAGGGGGGCATTAACACAGTAATGATTGAAACCTGCCTTCTAAAGGAAAATATTCAGCAGGGCATGTGACACGAATGCTCCTCTGTGCCTTTGCCCTCTCCTTGTCCAGCCACAGCTCTTGGACATCCTTGGTGACCGCGGGATGTTGCTGAAGCACAAAGCTGCTCTGCACGTTCCTCTCCATGAATCCATTTCGTGATTAAACTTTTAAAAGTTGCAGCCCCCAACATGCAACTGCAGTTTCATGGTAGCTCTGACATTATTTTACTATTCACGCTGTGAATTTCATTCTATAGTAAAATGAATATTATATTGGCTTTTTAAGTTGGTTGTCAGTGGAGAATAGGGAAGCTACACTTAGAGCATCTGTATGCAATCTTGGCGACAAGTAGGACCCTCTGGAAAGCTGTTACTGTTGGGGCAGAACTAATCATTCCATGTGAAATTATATAAGGAGAATTAGCTCTGACTCTACCTCATTTCCTTTCATACCGCTGTGAAAATAAGCTTAGGAACGTCAAACCTTCCCTCCTTATTTGTCTAAGTACTTTGTTAAATACTTCTTTTTATTAAGGCTTATTTATTGGAGGTGCTAGAGAAGAAAATATAACTGTCTGTATTTCTAGGTACTAATGGGATGTGCATCCTTGCCCAATTTGGCAGTTGTGATTTCCTTCCCAGGACTGGATTCCTGGGATCAGTTGCTGTTGCCTTCTCTGTACTTTGACTTTATTTCCCTGGCGGATCATTCCGAGTACTCCACATTTAAGGTAGCATGCTTCATGTGAGAGAAAATTGTCAGTCACAGCCTGCCTGTGCTATTTAGAAAAGAGAGATATCAAAAGCCTGCTTGGAGCTCTAAGGAGCAGTCAGGTCACCTGCTGAGTCGCCTGGCAGGAGCCTAAACTTGCACAGCCTCTAAGTTTAGGAAAGAAAACGGGGATCTCTGGAGGTCATTGCTCTGTGCTGAGGCCCTGTACTGTATGTGTGAGCGTGCAGTTCAGTGTCAAGCCAGAGAGAGATGTACAGGCCATTCCTGACATGTTCTTCTTACCAGGTCTTAAAAACAATCAGCGGAGATTTGTGTAACCCCTCCATAACCTAATCCCTTGTTCAACTATCCCTAGAGGTAGCATATTTCCTCTAATACTATTCTAATTTTTTTTTCCTAACCCATTAAGCTTCTTGGGTTGGGGTTTTTTGTTTCTTTGCTGTGGATATTGCAGTAGTGGGGCATGATTCTTGTAACTGCTGTTAACCTATTTTGAAGCCTATCTCCTCTTTCTTTGCCTTTTTTTTTTTGCCCACTGTTTAATTCTCCCAGATTGCTCAGATTTTCTTCTGAGCTTTTGTTTCCTGCATCTGTATTGAGACCTGAACATAATGTACAACCTTAGTATCAGTGATGACCAGACTAAATCTTGCTATCTTTTGCATATGATGCTCCTATCATTATTATAGAGTAGATTTTTTTTTTTCAATTTTGGCATTCAGTTCAGTATTAAAACCCCAGTTTCAGTTCTGATGTTAATCCCTTAGTCCCTCTTTTCTCAATTCTAACTCTATTTCCCAGAATGCTTGCAGCATTTCCCAGGTAAGTACCAAATTTTGCAACCATGTTGCTCATCATCCAAGTAATAAATGAAAACATTAAATAATCCTGCACTGAAAATGCTAAGAGGAAGACACTTATTATATTCAGAGTCCTGCAACCTGTACGTTGTTGCAGACCCAACCTTTAGAGCTGGAGTCACAGAATAGTTGGGTTGTGCTCTGATTCCTTCATTGTCTTTGGGGCCATTGCTGGTCTTGGTTCTTTCTGTCTCTGCTGGTCTTGCACTGGGAAGCCTGAAACTGGGCAGATTAAATCTGACATCTTGTAGCTATAGGTGTTTAGGGAGGGGATTTTTAATGAGTTAAAAGAAAAAAGCTTGGAGAATGTTTATGTGGATCTGCACTCCTGGGTCAGTGATGACTCAATTTCTCTGAGTGGTGTGTAAAAATCATCTTTAATTATACTTCTGTGTCTGACCCACAAATGGTCTTTCTTCATGGCTGCCAGATCAACACTTATAAAAAAACTTTGATCAATCAGGTCTCAAGATTTGAAGTGTTATTTTGTGAAACATGTAGACAAGGGAGGAGGGGAAGAAATGCTCTCTGCTTCAAAAACCTTTTCTTTCTTGGTACTTGCTTGGAATGTAATCTGCAGACGTGTTTCTTTTATGTTGCTGTTTTCCTACACCTGATGTGATCAGAAACACTTTATCCTCTGCACTGGCATTTCCAAAACCAAAGCAACTAAGAGATGCTGACAGAGTTGGGAAGTCACAAGGACTGTGGCTTACAGTTAAGGCAGCTGTGATTGCAACATCTGTGCCTGGGAAAGCTGCAGTCTGATCTGCCTTCTGTCTTCAGGATTTCTGGGATTCCAGAAGCAGAAGTGGTGTAGATAAGACATGTCCTCTGAGGTTTTGAAAGGCTTCTGCTCAGATTGTAAAGCTCTTCCTTATTAGGCCCACAGGAAACACATCTCCTCTAGCGCAGCCAAATTGGTATCATTGTTAAATACTTCTCCTCGGGCTCTCCGGTGGTAATTCTGCTCCGTGGTGGGGTTATTTGGGATGAAGAGCCTCTGTGGCTTCTCTGTGTATTGACTAGCTGAGTGTATTACTGGCATGTAACTGTGTGTGGTAATTTCTGACTTGGAAGCTGCGATGTGATCCAAAGAACAGTTTATAGAGGGTTTTCCACCTTTTTCCCTGAAGTGGACTCTGTAGGCCTAAAATTTGGGACTTCTAACTTGAAATCTCCATTAGAGCACAATCTAGTAAATAGGAAGAAAAACCCCAAAGCCTTGGCATCAGACAAATGAAAATTCATTTTCTTTAATGACTCTCCCTTTTGCCAGCTGTGTTCTTGGAAAATGGGTCTTTGCACTTGGTTTGTTTTCAGTGCAACAACTGTGTTGATTTCTGGGTGGCATGAAGTTGTGCGTATTCCTCTCTGGGTTATGAAGGAAGCCCTGCCCTTTCCCTCATCTCTGCACAGCAGTTGTGGGGCTACTTCCTGACCTTGGGACTGTTCTTACACTGGGGCTCCCTGCTCGCTGTGCTTCTCCTCTGCTGTTGTGTCCTGCTCTGAAGGCTGTGCCAGGTGAGATGTGCTCGCTGTTCTTTCCCCTTTCAGGTGAGCTCCTCTGGCCCGATGTGCAGCTGGGGGGAAGAGAGAAGCTGGTGGCCTTCCTCTGTTCCGTCTGTACCTTCGGAAGGACTTCACTCAACGCAGTGCACGGCAGCCAAAGCAGGTATGCTCTGTGGGAGTTCAACAGCAAACACTTCACAAAAGCAAAGATACACTGCACTAAGTTCACAAATCTAACCTGCAGGAGAAACAGTAAGTAAGACATTAGAAAAGTAACTGGATGAAACATTAAGACGATGTCCACATGACCAAAGGACGTGGTTTGCATAATTTCTTTCATGCATAGTTTTTATGTTGCTGTCAACGTAACAATACATGACAAATGAATATGCTTTTCTCTCGGTGATGTTTAAAATTTGATTACCTGAATATTGATGATGTTCAGTGCTTAGAAATATTTGAAGAGTTTTGTTCTTCACTAGATTGTACATAGAGTAATTTTGGAAGTTGAACAGTATATTTCACTGCAGACTACCCTGAAATAAGTTCTTAATAGTCTGGATGTATTAATATTCATTTTTAGAGTTTACATTGTTAAATGTTATTAAATCCTGTTCAAAATGTAAACTCTGTTCTGTTTTTTAGCATCAATTATGCAAGTTTGAAATTCTCAGTTTCATTTTAAGGTAGGGCTTTTTATTTGTACGTAGCTGTTGAAATAAATTACCAGTACAAGAAAACATTCTCCTAATAAACGAGGGATGCCCGGAGTTGGCTCTGCTAACTGAGACAATTTAATTCATCCATCATCAGGGATGATGTTTCTTAGCAACACAAAGTATTTTCACCCGGGGCGCTTTCACAAACTTTCACATTTTTCTTCAAATACAGCCTTGGTAGTGTTTTATATGACCTGAAGTTCGTCCATCTGTCCTGAAGCTCCCAATACTTTGCCATTCTCTCCAGTGATCAAATGATCCGATATATGGGGTTTTTTTTCAGCTTAATAATACACAAGTTGACTAGAGAATCATTTCGCATGTCAGATTTTTCCAAAGGGTTCTGGGAAATTATGTGTTGCTCTGTATAGCAAAGCTAAAAGTTATTGAAAATGTGTTACAGTTTCATAATAAAACAGATCCGAAAATTATTGGCTGGAGAGCCAACTAAATGCTTTCTGATAGCCATAGCCTCAAGGGGGATACTTGGATCATTTGTAATAAAGGGATATCTTTGATATCTTTTGGTGAATTGACTAGTATTCTGTTTAGATCATTATTTATGAAAAAACTGGCTTGGTACTCAATATTACATTATCAAATTGTTTGGGTGTAAGAATTGCCTTAATTTGTCGCCAGAATTTTCCATGTTTATTCTTTTCATGTGCTGCACGAAATCAGAAGAAGCTGTTGATCCATTAAGACTACCTTTACTTCTTGCTTTCCATTTTTTCAACATGTGTGGGGATGATTTGATCAGTGTAATTACTGCCTGGGGAGACTTGGCTTGCTCAAGAAACCCCTTCAGGTATGTAACAGGTGTTATTCAGTATGGAGAGCACACATCTTCCAAGTGCAATGTGTTATTTTGCTTTGAGCAATAATATATCTTGATTTTTTGGTAAACTGCTCGGGAAACTTCTGTTATGTGAAGAAGAGGCAAAGCCTTTGCTTCTGTCTTGCTTTGAGAGGAAAAGTTTTAGTGGCTCTTCTTTGTGAGCAGTGCATAGTGGTAAGTGTTTGGAAAATGTTGTGATGAGGTAATTATTACCCAGTTTATTTCACAAAGAAGGCATACAGAAACCCTTTTAAATAATGGGAAAAGAAATTACAGGAACATTGGTTTGATTCTTCCTCATAGAAAGAAAAATGCTGTGTTGTAGCTCATGTCAGCTTTAATTTGCTGGGTTTTCATGTAAGCACATGAAGTCTTTGTACACATGTGCAAGAAAATTAACTGGACACTTAATTGTATGTCCAAGCTGGGACATTTTGTTTGAGCTGATCTTACTGCAGTGTAGGTGTTTCATGCCTTGGTGTTGCTGTCCAGCATCTTGCAAGATCTCCAGGTGTTTCCTGAAGTCCTTTGAAGAATCACCCAAGTTGGAAGCTTTTTGTGTTATCCCACAGAAAACTGTAAAAAAAAAAAAAAAAAAGAGAGAGAAAATCTTTTGCTAGCCAAGCCCTTAAGTCTCAAGTCTTTGAAAACAGCAGCAGTCACTTGTCTCTGATGTTGCCTTACCTGTAAGTTGGAACTGTGGCACCTTGCAGAAAGGTCAGGGCTCTGTTTGCTCCTCCTCCTGCAAGGCTTTGTTGCATGTGGTGACAGACTACCTACATTTCTACCTCTGCTTTAGCATCCTGGGATCATCTGGGAAGCTCCAGAATCTGTTGTAGGCTCTCCTTGCCCTTTCAGGTTCTGTTTAAAAAATTCTTTGTAGTCGTGGTGGCTCCTCGAGGCGCCTGCACAGTCTCATTCAGGGATGTTTCCTGCAGGCTGGTGTTTGCCCTGCAATAACAGGATGTAGTCATGTTGTAGACCTGTATTTGCATCTTGGTGCAGTCAGTAAAGACTGACACGAAGGCTGGTAATTCATCTTTCAGAAAGTCAAATTTAGAAGATTAGGTATTGAAATTGATCCATAATTGAGACTTTGTTTTTCCAACTCTAAACCCAGTGTCTCAATTTACAAAGCTAGCAAAGACTGCCACAGGCAGGTGAGCACAACCTGTTTCACATGAAGCCAAGCCTCCCAAAGACTCTACAGAAATTAGTCTAAGAACAGTTTAATTTTGAGGAAAGCTCTGCTTGGGGTAGGGAAATAAAGATTTCCATGGGATTCACAAGCAAAATACAGGTCTCTGCTGTGAGGTACTGGAAGCAGTGCTATGATATGTCAGTTTAGGGTGGAGAAGAGGGGAACGGGCATCTAATAATTTAAAGTAAATTCCCTTTACTTGGGAAAATTTTTTATATAGCAGACTGGTTACTGAGGATAGATAAATGGGAACACGGTGTCACTTGAATGCTGTGCTAAAGGCAAATTAATTACTAAATGTTACTTTTAAACCATAGCCTGTCTTGCCTTAGTGCAGCAGCCACTGTTGTCCTTCTCTTACTCATGTACTTTCTCAACTAGGGATTTTCCCTGTATTCTATGCAGTTTCCTATGGTTAGCTATAAGGACATAAAAAATTGATAAAAATTGTCTTTTTGAAGGTAGTTGAAAGGTCTGGAGTCAGTCTGATAAATAGAGAGGGATAACTTGTAACGAGAAACACACAGTAGTGTCAAAACTGTTGTAAATTTTCAAAAACTACTTTTCATCTTCATCCAACCATGACTCAAATAAAGAACATTCCCTTTATGGCCTGCAGCACAATACAAGTTGTACTTTGCTAGCTTTCGGTTAAAGCGATGAACATATTACTTGAATTTTAGGAAAGAGAATTTGAAAACATACTATATTTAGGGTTTAGTCTTGAAGTTATAAGAATAACTAGTGGTTCTTGCTGTTGTTGCATCTTTCAGTGTTCATGTGCAAAGAATGACATGATCAGAGTTGTCACTGGGAACATTTAGTTTTTCATGCAAAGTATTTTTGGGGAGCTTTTATTTGGAAGAATGTGGGATGGAATATAAAAGAATGAGCCTAAGAAATTATCGTTTATGTTAAAAATGTAATTGTTTGGGTGCTGTTTCTGCAGTTAGTCCCTGAAAAAAGGTGAGTGTAAACCAGGTGAGTGCAAATCAGGCTAAAGCACTTCTCAAAGTGGGTGTTTGACCTTGGAATTCTCATCATTTAATGTAGTTGTCTTTTCAGATGCTTGGGAATTCTATGATTTTATTCTAATTGAGATTTGGACACGCTTAGGAATGAGCAGTCAGTTGTTCTGATACGTACTGTGTTTGCATCTAACTCACATAATGTGAGAGTTTGCACGAAAGCAAATGATGTGATTTCATTCAGCCTCTCTAGTACACAAAACTGTTGTGTTGTCAATAAAAATCATAATTTCTCTATGTTATTGAGCTTTATTTCCAGCCAAGGAATAGCGCATGGAAGTGTTGGGGCGTTTTAAGTTGCTATATTTTAAATCTCTGTTTTGTATGTGCATACCTCCTTGGCCCAGACTTGTTGGAAGATTTAGAGATTATGCTCTTCCAAGCAGGGTGTCCAGGACATGGGTGTGGGAGAGGTTGAACCTCAAATGTTAGCGATGTTATTTTGACACGGTGGTGGGTTTACAAAGGAGGAGGTCTTACTTCTGCTGAGACCCTTCTGTTGTACCTCTGTGGTATGGTATGAAAGCCAGTCTGACATAAGTGCTTTATGGTGTTTCAGCCCTTAAGTAGTTCTTGGCCTCCTGGCTGAAGCTGTGTCTCTGTTTTCCAAGCATTTAATTGCATAAAAATTCAGGGCGTCAAAATTTTTATATTTTCAGTTTGCTAGGCTTAACCTTCGATCCCAACCTCCTTCCCCCACCTTTTCCCCCTAACCGCTTTTCCACACAGAAGTCTTTAAAACTTGATCATGTTTTTTCACCACCTCTGCTTTCCTCAGGTAACTGTCTCATTACTGTGATGCTGGTGTCTTCTAACCCCAAATCTTTTTCTAGAAACTCTGTATATTCTCCTTTATTTGGAGAGTTGGCAGGTATTCTATATATCCTATTCATATATCCTATTCAAAGAAAGCAAACATATTCTTAAAACAGTCTCAAAATGTAAAAAGATTGAGCTGCTTTCCACAAATTTTGCTTAAGTGGGTTTTGACTCCCCAAATAATGTACTTTATTTGTCAATATTGCTATTTGTGAAGAGTGATACAACATCAGTCCTTTTCTGTATGTAAGGTGTATTTGAAGTAAGGGAAATGTAGTAGGCTGTTGCTAGGTCAGTGTAGGCCCCACCCTAGATCAAACCCTGTTTTGCTGCATAAACTTAGATGATACAATGTGAGTTTTGGGTCTGGATTTTATATTCTAGAAGACAATCAACAGCCTTGAAGAGATTTTCTCTCCATGGGACAGAGTAACTGTGGCTTGTGGTGAAACTAAGTAACACTTCCCAGTGAGGCAGCTGACACACTGCACCTACTTTTCCCAATCCATGCTGTGTGGTTTAGTGATTTCTGCAGTCAGGGCAAGCTACAATGAAACTTGTTTGATAAATCAGAGTTTCTCATCAGCACAGTAGTTTGAGAATAAGAGAAATGACTTAACATTGGAAGGAGTGCCGTCTCCGTTATACATTAGTTTTGAAAACAAGCTAATAGTGTGTGTGTATGTACACATATATGTATGTCATAGGATGGTTTGGAAGGGACCTTAAAGACCATATGTATAAAGTGTAGAACATCCTGAAATAGGTACAACCAAATCCCAGTTATACAAACAAAAAGTGAGCATCAAAATAGTTGTGTATCCAGTGTTAATGATCTGTATTTCATATGAAAGGCAGACCTTTTCTTCAGAAGCAAAGAACAGGCTGATCTGTTTCTCCCACAGTTGGAAGGGCAGTTGGAAATTTGGTTGATCTTATTTTTTTCAGCATAACTATCACAGGGAATGATAGGCCCAGTTGCTGAGAATGCAGAGGACTGTGGAGCCCCAGGCAGCTTCTGCTATGTGCGAGGACTGATTCTGGTTAATGCAAAAAAAATAAAAATGACGTGCCTAAGTTCAGACTGAGCACTGATCAGGAAAAATATGATCCTTCCCAGTGACTTAAAATGGGTGTATGAGGCTTATATATGATGGCTCATATAAATCAAGGGAAATAGGCATTAGATTACACACTCATCATAGTGATTATCACTTGAATTGCTTAGCATTGTAACCTGGTAAGCCTTGGCCTGTGTCATATTTAACTGTAAAGAAAGTATTAGAAAATTATAGTCTGAATTTTATTTAATTGAGTATGGTGGTCTAAAGCTCTGCAACTTGGAGTTTGAGGCAGAGAGAGAAATTAAGAGCCTGCACATTCTGCATGGGGCATGTAGGGGTTTTTACATTTGGTGATCTCATTACTCAGGTATAAAGCAAGCATTTTACTGCAATAATAATCTATTCAAGATGCTATTTTTAGGGCCATATAAACCTATTTAAAATATCCTATGTTAAATATGTAAATGCTTTCCTGTGGCCAAATGAATTTTGTCCCCACAATTGTGGACAAAAAAATATAGCTTAAGCCACTTCTTTCAGCTTCCAGCCTCTTAATTGTTCTTTAATATATGGAGTACAAAGAATTAGATGTGTCCAGTCTTATTAAAGTTTTAGCTCATTTCATTATGATCAGGGATATGATTTACAGTTTGAGTTTTGAGATGTGGACCATAATTATTTTTGTGGGCCGGCTCTCTTCCCTTTGGCTGTTCACTCCTGAGTGAACAGTACAACTCTGAGTGGGTGAAAAGGTCCAGGAGTATGTGGAGAAAATGTCTGGACTGTGGTATGATACAAGTGATCAGTCCTACATCATTCTGTGTCTGGCTGGACAGTGGTTCTGCTTGGAATTATGGCCTTAACATTATCTCTGTTGTGAGAGGAGCTGCAGATGTTTCAGGGTCACAAGTGAAGTTCCTCACCTGCGACTGCTGTTGGGATACACAGTTAAATATATCTCATTTCCTTTATGCATAAGTAGATCCAGGAAGGCCTGGTAAGTGTGGAATTAGTGTTCATTTCCTTTTGTGTTAAATTAGTCACTAGTTTTGTTCCAGGATTCTCATGCATCTTACACAGCCATTCCTGCTGCTTGTCATCCTCAGCTCTCCCTATTTTTGCATTAGCGTGGGCTCTGTGGCACTTGATTTAACATCAGTAAAAAACTCAGTCAGAACTTCTTAGTGTTGACCGTCTCTAATCACATAGAATATTTGTTTTGCAGGGGGAAAAGAAATCCATGTATTTTCATTGCTAGTGGAAACTGCAGATGGGAACCTCAAAGAGGAACACCGAGGGGCATCCTTTGTAGCTTGTCCACAGTGTATTTGGTCAAGAAAAGAAACAGTTTAAGGAATGTGACGTGTGGTTCTTGATGCAGAAAAAAAGCTTCTCTATGCCTAATACATTGGAAAACATTTGTTCGAGAGCAAGTCTCCCCTATGCAAAATTTGCCTCTGTAGTATTTTAGGTGTTATTAAGGTCAGTATCCATGTAGGTTCTCATCCATACTCGGTGTGGTGCCTGAGGTCAGCTTTGGCTTGTAAATGCAACTTTAAGGAATGTTTTGTCTGGTCCTGTTAAAAAGCATTGCTGTAAGTTGTTTGTGTAGAAACTTATTTACTCCTACTCTTCCTGGGCTTGTCTTCAGTTCCTGCTTAAAAAGTAGCAGCTGTAAATGAAACATTGTGTCCCACTTGACAAGATTTGTGGAAATAATCCTTACACTCATTGACTGCTTTTTGGTATTAATTTGAAGGTGAATGTTTTCAGTTCTGAATGTTTAGTAGACTTTTCTGTGTGAAAAAAACGTGTTGTGAGTTTTATGGGAATAATGACTGTGTTGTAAGTCGATGAGTACTGGAGTCTGTGATCCAGGGAGGAATTATCAAAATGCTGTTTCATAAAAATCAAATAAACTCTGTGACTGATCAAGTGGGCAAGTTCACATGTCCCTGTAGTTCTCTGAATATGCT
Organism: Edolisoma coerulescens; assembly: GCA_013397115.1. Taxonomy (NCBI): domain Eukaryota; kingdom Metazoa; phylum Chordata; class Aves; order Passeriformes; family Campephagidae; genus Edolisoma; species Edolisoma coerulescens. The sequence goes on from VWZW01004119.1 coordinate 800,808, forward strand.
GGCTTGACTCATTACTACCAGAAAGGTGTCTGCACTTCATCATGTGTTGGCATGTTCTCAGCATTCCTCTTCTGTATTATTTCTTGATAGTTCTTTCATTAATCCTTCAAAAGTGCTGGACTGCTTAATGGAGTCGGAATAAAAATAACGCATTTTCAGAAAGTCTTCCAGTGTGTTCTGTTTGCTTTCTGCATCTCACTTAAGTGTTAATCAATTAAGTGATTCTGATTCTAGTCACTCCCCAGGTTAGATCTCCCGATACGGGGATGGATAAATGTACTCTGTAAATTAGGTGTGAAACGGTTGGGGAAATGCACAAGCTGGTGCTCTGCAGAGCCAAGGCAGGTCTGGCTGGGCTTTATTTTAGCTCATGTGTGGGCAGGCTGGCAAGGCTAGTGCTGATCTGGAGACACGTGGATGTCCTGGGAAGAAATTGCTCCTGTAGGAAAATGCTCAGCTGTTCATTTTCTACCTGTTCGTTTCTACCTGTTTATTACTTGAGCCTTGAGTTCTGTTACCTGGGCTGTTCTGTTCTGCTGGTTCTTTTTGCACTTAAACTTCTAAGATTCTGAGTTGGTAGTTGTGAGTCACAGGCCATCAGGTGCCACAGTTTTGCTTATAAACAGGACCAGAGTATTTTAACAAAAAATTGTTGCCAACTCTCTTTATGGATTCTGCCTAAAAAGTAAAGCTTAATTTATGATATTACATAGACAGTGAAAATAAAGCTTGTTTTTCTTAGGTGTTATTTCAAAATTAGATTTATTATAGGTATATTATGACAGGCAAAATTGCTACTCAGAGTGACTCTTCCCTGGAAGTGAATGTCTGCTTAAGATGCCCAGCATAATCTCTGATTGAACTGGCCTGGATGTAATTAACTGGTTGTTGATAGAAATCCGTGTTTGTGGTATGTGAACAATGGAAAAAGATCAGAAGTAAAGGTGCAGCTGCCTCCACTTTCCTGGTAAAGAATGTTCCAGTCCTGAAAACCCAGCCTTGGCAGATACCAGGGATGGAGACCTGGGCCTGCTGTAGTCTCCACTTAGGATCTGTCCCCCAAATTCTTTTGCCCACTCTGAAATCATTTCATTGAATGTATCTTACCCCTAGCATTCACATATTCAGCAACCTGCAAGTTCTGCTCAAGCTGTGAGTTTTAGAGAGTGTCTAAAGGTGAAGTTTCTGTTATATTTTTTTCTTTAAATTTTATGAGCATTTTATATAATGATGTTCCTGTCATGCTTTTGGCCATGAATCAGCGCAGCATTTCTGTGCAGGCTTTAATTGAAGCGTGGAGTTGTCTTGCTGTGCAAATGTTGAAGTCAGTGAGACTATTAATTAAAATTAAGTATCTGCAAAGTGCTTTTTCTAAAAATAAGTTGCTTCATAACAGCTTTGAGCCATATTTGGGAAGGAGGTGGTGGGTTTTTTTTTTTCCAAACTTTGGAAATAGGTATATATTTCTCTCTGAACTGTGTGATGATAAAATGTAGCAGCAATACCAGAGGGCAGAATGTTCATGGGAAGAAGTGTGAGCTTTCTGCCTTGTCAGATGTCACCTAAACTGCTATTTACTGATTTTAAGACAGAATAAAACTGTTATGGCTGTTGTATTGCACCGAGAGTGGTGGAAAACTTTAGAAGTTACTGCTTAAGCTGCCACTGTAGTGGAAGCACACAAGTGACAGGAATCAATCAGTTCTTCATCTTCCTTACCGAGAGCTTGGTTACAACTCTGTTTTTCTTCCATCAGTTACTGAAAGTTGGAGCTTCCCAGAGTGAGACACCTTAGCTACTTGTGCTGTGTGTCATTTGTTTTCTAGCTCTAGTTGAAGCCATTGAAAACATTACCAGGGAATACTGAGCTGTGGTTTTCCCTGTATGTATTAGGCAATTTATAATACAAATTTTCTGTACAATTTATCTTATAAAATTATCTGATTTGTTAATTCTCATGGCACCTTGGCGAAATAGCATCCTTTTATCTCCTCAGTCTGGCTCTTTACCAGACTCACTTTATCATGCCAGCTTGTTACCTTTTTTTCTGATTTCTTTCAAAAATAGACTCCCTACAAGCTCTAGCATTCTCCACCTGCAGCAAACCAATAAATTAATAGTGGAGGGAAGACATCACTGGAAATGTGGATAAGAGGAATGTGCACTGAGCTGCCTGTGCTGTCAGGTTTCTCATTGCACCTTTCTGTCTCTTCCAACACTGATCTGAAGATCTCTTACCTGCCTTTTTGCAGGTGTGTGTGTGGTGTGTATAAAGCAGTGGCCTCAGAGTTAAGCAGGAAAAGATGAGGGATGTTATTTCACATGATGCCAGCTGGGATGAAGCCTTGTTTGCCTGAGGTCACACAGAGATCTGATGGAGGGTTGGAGCGCAGGTGTTTTCTGACCACAGGGTGATTCTTCTGAGGTGCTTCAGCACGATGTGTGTTGATATCCCCAAGCTGTTGGTTTCTTACTGCTGCAGTTCTTAGTCTTTATCAGATATCATTTATCCCATGATTAGCAGCAGAAGCTATTGTATGTGAATACAGTGATTCTTGCTGAACATCACCTGGTTGTTTCTAAAAGTGGGACTCTGTAGGTTCCTATTTAAAGTCATTATTATTGTTGGTGGGGTTGCATTTGTTTAGTGTCGCTGCTAAAAGTTTCTGTAAAGCACTGTCACGTGGACACAAAGCAAAATTTACATTGTTTGGGGAAAAACACCAATGTTGCCATCTTTACTATGAGCACATCAATCGCTCTTTATTGCTTTTTAAATTTGATTTTGTTGTAGTGTGGCGAGCTTTTCAATAAACATAGTGGTTTCATTTATATAACACTAGAATTATTGTTAATGCCCAGTTTCATACTCCGAATTACGTATGTAATATTGTGTCCAGTGGGATCCTGTATCACAGAATTTGCATAGTTATAGTGCTGGTGACATCGTATCTCATACAAAGAACCCAGGGACCTGATACAATATCAGTAAAACTGTCTCCTAGGTATGATTCAAACAGTTTTATTAGCAACATATGGGGTATGAAGGAGCCACAGAGGGTAGTTTGGAGTGTAAGGGTGCTGGCCTATCTTTTTCAGCCTGTAATTATATCAGTCCTCTTCTATGGCATTATTTGTTGCTGCTCTGGGATTGCAGAAAAATAACTACTAATATGATGACACAAAGGATCAGAATAAATTATAATTGTTGACTTTACAAGAAATTCATTGGCGAAAAGGCTTACTGTCCTAAGCTTGGATGTCATTTCTGGTGCAGCTTCAGAGCTAAGCCACTGCACTAAATAATATGGTTTTGAAAGGGTTTTCTGGCAACCTTATTCTACTGTACTGGATGTGTTTGTGATCTGACAGATACAAGGAAGAAACTTTTTGGCTGCATTTTGGTTTTAAATCTTAAGCTAAAGGAGTGTATTTTGTTTAATTGATGGTGGGATATTGAACTCTTGTTTCCCAAATGGAACATATTCTAATTAATCATCTTGAAATAAAGAGTTCATAATTTAAATTATGACATTAAAAACTTGCAAAAATATAATTAGAAAGTTATAGTAGTGCTCTGTTTAGTTGTACTTCTTAAAGCTATGAAATTAAAAAAAGAATTTCTACATGTTGTAAAAAATGATAAAAGTTTGGGGGTTTAGTGTTTCTGCCAGTTGGCTGAAGAGCCACAGTGTGTATGTAGCTATTAAAGAAAAATACTATTTGACTACTTCTCAGATGATTTTTTAAAATCCATATGTTTTAAAAACACTGGGCTGAGCAATGTCTCTTTACGCAAGAGCCTGTGTAGGGATTTGGGACTGTTACCTGGGTTCTACTCAGAGTTACTTCTGAATTTTTTTTATTCCTCATTGAGGTTCGGCATGGAAAAACCAGTCTGGGACCTCTGTGCTGATTCACTGATGTGGAAGCATCTTTTCATCCACTTTTTTCCATTCCATGCTGTGTTGATCTTACTGTGGTTGCAATAATAATAAATATATAATTTTATTTGGAAGGGATCCTTAGAATTGTTCATCTCTTGTTTTCAGGTAGGTTGCAACTGTTTTGAGTCATTCCTGACTTAATTATGCATTAAAAAAGATAGTAAATAAAAAATCTAATTTGTAACTTAATTGCTAAACTTCTTTCTTAGGGTTCAAGCTCTCTGCTGGCCCTTCATTGTTTTTATGAGCTTTTCTGACTTCCAGAAACTTTTGAAGATAATTGCAGGTGATTGAGGAGCTATTTTAACTTGTTCCCATAGTATCCAAGAGTAAAAGACCTCAGACTTTGCCAGTCTGTATTTGTTTTGAAAACTGTCTTCCCATCCTATGTCTGCTTTATCTCTTTGGAAGCTTGGACTGGAAACTCTCACAAATTTGCTGCTGTTGAGAATCTCAAGTTCTTCTGTGAAAATTGAAGTGAAATGGTATTAAGCCTTGTAATTTTGAGAAATAAGTAGAAACATGTAGTGGGACTTGTGATTGAGAAGTGGACAGATGTCAGCTTGTAGGTGCATAAACATCACAATCTTCTGATCTTTGTGTCTAATGCAGTTGCTCCCCTGGCTCCAACACAACCAGCTACAGGGTGAAATGGTCATTTTCAGTGTGCCTCAAAGTCAGCTTGCTCTTTAGACATCATTAAGCATAAACTTGTACTGTTTTAATGTAATTTTTGTGCCTTTTTAATGTCATTTTGCTTTTTTTCATATTTTTTCTCCTTTCCCATATCATTTTTTGTTTGGAGTAGAAAGTTCACACCCACTTTGCTAAAGATGGTAAAGGAGTGATTTCTGAAATTAACTATTAAATAAAAAAAGTTATATAAACATATCTGGACATCACATCATAGGGACTTCAGAGCTGTCTCAGGAGCCTCTAGAGCCACTCATGTTAATTGTTGCATATCTTGTAAATGTGTTTATTTCAAAGTACTGGAAGCCTTCCAAGAAATTTCTGTATTTAAAAGGGCAAAAAGGATGTCACAGTGGATTTAGCCCAGGACAAAATAAAGTAAAGGTTAACTTGGACTTTCATCAGTGAAAGCTTAAAAGCTAAAAAAAAAAAATAAATAAATGCTGGTCAGTATGGTTTTGTGATAGAAGGATTTGTGAGACAAAGCTGATTTTTTTTTTTTTTTTAATAGGATTGTGTGTCTGGCCTTTATTGCTATATTTAACTAATTTCTTTTGGAGCATTAAATCTTTGCAATGCAGTATTTTGATATAAAAACTTAGGTTATATGTAGCTGAGACAGAAAAGATTAAAAATATCCTGTTTCTTAAAGTGTAACTTTTAATGAGATGAGAAGGGCCTGCATCTTGTGGTTCTCCAGTGTGTTCATGGCCCACTTAATCAGCAATTTCATTGGTGATTTAATTTTTGCTGCTTTATTTTTCAGATGATGCAAAGAATACTGGAGAAATACATCTGTAGTTAGTCGTGTAGTTCAGTCATCAAAATGCAGTAATAGTGTAGTTGGTAGAGAAAACAGGTTGGGAAACCCCACTGTGAGAATACAGGGGTGACACGAGGAGGGGCAGAGAGAGCTGGGACAGTTCAGCCTTGAGATGAGTGGGCTCAGGGGCACAAACTGAAATAGAGGAAATTCCGGTAAAATGTGACGTTTTTTGCTGTGAGTGACCAAAGTTGGAACTTTGGAACAAGTTGCCCTCAGAGGCTCCATCTGTGGAGATGCTCAGAACTGGAGGTGGTCCTGGGGACCCTCCTGTTCTCTGGTTTGAGCAGAGGGTTTGGACTGGTCACTCTCTGGAGGTCCAGAAGGGGCTCTCCTGCCTTTTGCTGTTATTTCACACATGATCTGTCTTCACAGATCTTATTAGACTAAGGAAGGTACTGGGGATAAATATTTGTATGATGTAGTGTCGGGCAGTATTTGGATGGAGCTTCTTCACAGCATCACAGAATGGTTTCGGTTGGAAGAAACCTTAAAGATCATCCAATTCCAACCCCCTGCCATGGGCAGGGACACCTTCCACTAGACCAGGTTGCTCCAAGCCCCATCCAGGGCTGGTTTGATCACTTCCAGGGATGGGGAGACCACAACCTCTCTGAACAACATTTAGCCTCTTCTAAGCCTAAAACACTTGGAAAGTTAGACCAGATAAGCTCAAATTCTCTTTTCTTTTCTCCCCTCAACTCCATTTAGATTAAAGAACGCTACTACAATCAGGAAAATTGCACTTTGCCGTCTGTCCATTGGACTGAAGCAGATAGGTTGGATTGGAAGAAGTACTGTTCACCACTGAGATCCATAGCCAAGATTCTCCGACTGCTTCGGTGAAAACCTCTGAAGCAGCTCCTCCTGGTATTTTACTGCTCCCAGTTTTGGATGCAGGTAATAATGCTTCTGATAAATATGATGTGTTTGTTAGATGAAAAGGGAAGAGAGTTCCCTGTTTGAGAGGCTCGATGAGTTTGGAATTCTTGGTGTTAGTAGATGTCTGCTGATGATTTTTTACTCTGCTTGCCCTGGAATGATGGCACGGTTCACATTGTGCTTCCAGTGTTTGGTAAGTCTGACAAGGCTGCAGGTTTTGGGAATCAAAAGAATCTTTCCTTCAATACACTATTAGCAACATGCTTGATTTCTGGTTTTCTCCTTTTTAATCAAAGCCTGGATTCACATGGTTGCAGCAGAGGTGGGAGATGTTAAGATCATGAATGAAGTATGTCTGTTAACAATTAGGCTGCACCTGTAATTCAAGTAGACTGGCTTCATGTGACTGTGAGAGAGTGACAGACCTAAATGACAGCTGGGACCTACAGCAGAATAGGAAGAGATGACCAAAAATGTTTGGCCATTCAGTTACATATTTATTTACCAGCCCACTGCCTCCCCCCAAAAAATCAACCTATGTTCAAACTAATGGTAGTCAGGAATGAATTGAAATTGTATTTTATACTTTTGGTGGGAAAAATTAGTTTTCCTCACACTGAGAATCAATAAATTTGGTTGTATCTTCAAGTTAAAATGTGCCTCTAAAAGTGCTCTGAGCCTGTTTAAGGAAACAAGCTGGTGTGACATAGGATGTATCAGTGCCATTCCTTCTCTCCCCTTTCTTTTCCAGTAACTTCTGAATTCATCAGGCAACCTGTACTGAATTTAACAGAAGAGTAGGTGCTACAGGAAATAACAGACTTTCAGCTACTCACATCAAATCCATGCCAAGGACTCTGTATTTTTAAGCTGTGAATTCATTTATGATTAATGTTTTAATTATTTGTTTGTGTCCTAATTTCTGCCGTGTTTCAAATTTAATTAAGTTTGAGATACAGGAGTAAGCAACAAACTCCAGGCCCTTCCTTCTTTCTCAAATTGCTTACAACCACCACAATGCTTTCTCAGTGGGGGATTTTGCCAGAGCTGTGATGCCTCTGAGGCTGCTTCTTGCACAGAAGTATCCTCATGAGCTGGGCAGAGATGACAGTCACATAACCATAAAGGAGTGTTGTGTTCTGGTGTGTGTCAGCAGCTGGAAGGGGACAGGCAGGACACCCCTGTCCTGAGCTGGGGTAAACAGCCTCATGTGGAAGGAGCAACATCTCTGTCTCCCAAGTGAGAGAAATTGGTGTGATGAGAGGAAAAAAGAAATTCAGTTCACACAAATATTACATATTGTGTAATTTTTAACATAAGCCATAAAAATCATGTGTTTTGAATTCCTCCTAATGTCCAGCCATCTATGATTTGCATTATATAGGATAAGATTTTCAAAACTTTTTGAGTCTTTGAACTGCTTTTGTCAGAAATGATTTAAATATTCAGGTGCCCAAGTCTCATTGCAACTCCATGAAACTTTCACCTTCTCCTCTGAAAATGGAGCTCAAAGTTACCTGGCTATTTTTTCTATAATACTTTAATTATGCCCAATTTCTTCTGGTGTGGAGCACAGGGGAGGCACAGGCACTGAAATACCTTGAGCACACACAAAGCAATCATGAGCCTGAGGGCAAATGGGTATTTATTGGGGTGAGTGGACATCAGATGGAGACCACCAGTGCTGCCCTTGGGGGGTGACCAACTTCCAGTATCTCGTTATTCCAGGTGTATCCTGGGCAGGTAAACACAACCTGTCCATCTGTGACTCATTTCACGCTACAGTGTGCAGTTAAGTGGCTCCATAAATTTTACTGATTTCCATGTGTAGGCTTTGGTACTCAAGCATTATTGTTAAAAAATGCTTCAGTAAAAAAATAGAGGTAAAAAAAAAAATAGGGTAAAAAAATAGAGAGTTGGTGTCAGCCTACCTAATTTTTCAAAATTGTTGGAGGCTTACAAATGATAAAGCTGAATTTAAAACCAGGAAAGGAAGAAGTTCTTCCCTGTGAGGGTGGTGAGGCCCTGGCACTGGTTGCCCAGAGAAGCTGTGGCTGCCTCATCCTTGGAAGGGTCCAAGGCCAGGTTGGATGGGGCTTGGAGCAAACTGGGGTAGTGGAAAGATCCCCTGCCCATGCCAGGGGATTGGAACAAGATGTTTTTCCAATCCAAATCATTCTGATGTTCTGAAGTCTTGTATTGCTGTGTAGGTTATTACTGCTAGAAGCTTTATTTCTTCTGAATTATGAAAACACAGCACTTTAAAATCTGAGGAATACGTCTTAGTGCAAAGCACAACAATATCCTGTGTTCAAACAACAGCAGTGGGGAAGGAGCACAGACACTTGACTCGTGTGGTTACTACTGTGAATGTGCTTCAGAGACTAAAACTAGAACCCTTTCTCACGCTTTCCCCATGCAGAAGAAGAGTCAAGTGCAGACCTTGAATTGGTGCATGCTATGTACTCATATCTGTTTATACATAGGCTGATAGGTTTTTTTTTCCTGACAAATTTGAATATTATCTACCGGAAATTTCACAGGATTCTGGTAAACAGTTAATAATTATTTTTAGGTGATTTCCAGTGTGTAATCTCATTAACTCACTGTTTCAGTGTATTTGGTGACACTGTCTTAATTTTTTTTTTGTTAATGACACAATGTAGGGGTAGTTACTCAGATGTTTGCTAGGAAACAACAGCTGGATGGGTGCTAGCTGGAACCTGCCAGTTCAGCTGTGCCAGTGTGCTTGGTAGAACCCTGGTGTAGTCAGAATACCTCTTGCAGAACTAAATCTTAAAATGCTAATTTTCTGTCTTGTATTGTTTTATTATTTAGGGGGGTTGTTTTTAATTTTTCTTGAATATGTTCATATAGCAGAGCAATTCTAAGCATGTCTTATGGGCACACTTAAAAACAATTTAAAAATATTGCTTAGGATGGGCTCAAAGTCTTCTAAATATGTATTTCATATAGAAATGTGTATTTTTATTTTTATGCATCACTTCACTTTAAGCCAGTAAAAGTTAAATAACCATAGAGACCCCGTAGCAGAATAGGAGTGTGAATCTGTAGGAAGCAATATTCTCACTGAGTAAGTCTGTGCAGAACTCTTGATCCTGGCTCACCTATAGCATCAAAGTTGTGGAACAAACCCTGGATTTTAGAGTTGTGATAGTTTTGAAGCACTGAATGAGCTTTCTAGGCCGACTGGTTCATCTCAGTTTAAAATGGAAACTAAAACCCCTCCGTGCATCTAGAGGGGGAAGCCTAAAGAGGAAATAATGACTTAAAATATGCTTTCATCTGCTGTACTGAAAGAAGATAAAGGTGGGTTATTTTGGTTTTTTTTAAAAAACTTTTTATGCAGGCAAGCTGTGTTTTCTCATGTAGTTTTTTGGTGATTTATTTACAGTTTTAAAAATGCATAAGTGACTGCACAGTTCTAAAAGTGTTTGACAAAACCTAATTGTGTGTTCTGTGGTCAGCAAAAACTTAGTGGTTGGGGTTGCATAGTCTGTAAGGCTATTGGCAGCTGAAAGAGTTGTGTATTTCTATATCTTTTGTGAAGCTGTAATGAAAATGAAGTTATCGTTGTGAAGCTTCCAGTTTTGACAGTGAGAATGACCCTTCGATCTCTGAAGGCTGCTGGATTCTCCATACAAGTTGAAACCATAAACATTTTATGGCACAAGATGAGTTGCTGGGACCAAACATAAATTTTAGAAAGAAAAAGAAAAAAAAATGAGTGAATGCCTGCATCCTTGAATGTATTGAATTGCTGCAGTAAAGAACAGCCATATGCTATTTTGGTAACTTCTGTGCATTGGAAAATTATAGATCACAGGTGAATTGGACCTGCAGACATTCTGTGTGCAGGAATGACTTTATTTTAGTAAAATAGCACTTTTTGTTCAGCTTGCATTGTCCAGACTGCTGAAGAATTTTACCAGATTAAGTATTTCTACATATTAGTCATTGTGGAGGGAGAATGAAGTCCAAGACCATGGGCCAAAACCACAGTCTGTAACTTCCTTTTTTGCATAGAAGAGCATGCAGGGAGAAGAGTATTTTCGTGTTCCTTCTTTGAAAATGAAAACAAAGGAGATTGACATCCTTTTACTCTTTCAGTCAAGTGTCACTCATCCTGAAGTTGTAATAATCAATTCAGAGTGGCTACTTACACTTCTTTACAAAATTGGATGAAAGAGCTTTGCAGATAAGTTAAGGACCACAGGAAAAGAGAAAGCTCATAACTTTGTAACTTTAAACTGAATTAGTTGTTTCTTTGAATTGCTTGTTTTTAGTCATGTTGCCATAGGTATCAAAGCAGAGAGCTATTATCATTCCTTTGTAAGGATTGCTGCTGTTTTATATTCACGTTGCAGCAGATCAAAGGATGGGTCTGCAGACACAGAAGGGAAGGTGTGTTGTTTCACAGATATGCAAACACACCTAGAGCGAGTTGGTCCAGATACTGAGGATGCACTGGCAGGGATTTGCAGATGGCAGCAGCGTCACTGCGTTCCTGAAAATCTTTATCTTGGTTGCTAAAGCTTTTTTCTGAGTTTTTTTAATCTCTGCCAGCTAAAACTCACTCAGATACTGCTGCTCCCTACACTTAGAGCTTTGTTTTGCTGTTTGGAAGGACCTGACGTGTTAACTGCCACTGAGCGTTGGTGATACATCCTGCTCTTACTGATCTGTGTTCAACACTGCTTAACCCAAAATGATGTCTCCATCTGAAGTGATTTGCAAAAACCTTCTGGAACAAGGTTGCCCAGAGAAGCTCCCATCTCTGAGAGTGTCCAAGGCCAGGTTGGATGGGGCTTGGAGCAGTGTGGGATAGTGGAAGGTGTCCCTGCCCGTGGCAGGAGTTGGAATGCGATGACCTTTATGGTCCCTTCCAACCCAAACCTTTCTATGATTCTGTGATTAGGTCTTTGATACCTTGGAAGAAATCTGAAGACCTAAACATTTTCAGAATGGGGGAAAATCTCAATAGTTGGTTTTCTGCAATGATTGAAACCAGCTGTGCATCTTCGTGTAAGTAGTGTACCAATGACTGTCAGTCTCTGAATTAAGGGGATATTTTGGTTTAGATTTTGGGAAGACCTTAGAACCACCTTCCACTACCTAATGGGGCTCCAAGAGAGCTGGGGGGGGCTTTAGACAAGGGCTTGGAGCGGTGGAACAAGGGTAAGTGGCTTCATACTGACAGAGGGCAGGGTTAGATGGGATATAAGAAAGAAATTCCTCCCTGTGAGGGTGGTGAGACCCTGGCACAGGTTGCCCAGAGAAGCTGTGGCTGCCCCATGCCTGGAAGAGTCCAAGGCCAGGTTGGATGGGGCTTGGAGCAACCTGGTCCAGTGGAAGGTGTCCCTGCGCATGCCAGAAGATTTGGAACAAGATGATCTTTAAAGTCCATTCCCATCAAACCATTCTATGATCAAGGAACAAACAGAAAACGTTAATTTTGGCATCAAAGATAACAGTGTATCAAGTGTTGTTGCAATTCATACTAAGTTTTGGCTTAACCTTGTGCATAACTTTATGCATGTGACTGCCAGTAATTAAAGTGTGAGCCACTCATCTGCTGATGCTGCTCCCCATCACAAAGAAGTGATTGTTCTATTTGTTTTTCGATAAGCACACCTAGTCAAGTCATGGAGACACAACCTAAATGAGCAGAGCCCCCAGCTCACACTTGCAAGCAGAGCTGTTGGAACCTGTAGAGATCCTTGTACCAAACCCAGGGTATTTGGGGATGATTATTATTGTTTTTACACTTGCATCTTTTCGTACTGTTTTTATTTAATGTCATTTCACTAAATAAAGGTTTAGTTTAATCCTAACTTGAAAGACCTGCTTTAAAGCTGCATGCAGTGACTGATTTTCTTTTGAAGACTTGAATCTATTTACAGAATCTCACTACTGTTTTTAACTAACTTCTTTGCAGTGTTTTCTTTCAACTTTGGAAATTCATTAGCTGTAAACCACGTGTAAAATGTCTTCAGTCTTTGAACTGATGTTTTATTTAGAAGCCTGGAATATCTGTGAATCTAAATTAAAAACAAAAAGCCATTTAGTGAGGAAATAGTTAATAACAAAACATTACAAATAGTGTCTGAAGAGGCTGGTAGTTTGCCCAGGAAGTTTTCATTTTCTATAATTTGCTGGCTCATTATTTGTGGTATTGAAACTGCTCTTTACCAATCATACCAATCCTTACATGAAGAAATGAAAGTGGTGTTTACAGTTCTGGGTGGAAAATACCGAGTTGGGCTTACTGGGCTGTATTCTGCATTGAAGTGAAATGTTAAGAACCCAAAGTATTGCCTGGAGTGATCATTTTCACAGGAATGCAAACACGATTCTTGGTATCTTTTTGGAATGGCTAAGATTATCCAAAGTTTATGACTAAGTGCGCCTCATAACTTGATGTCAGCTGGTCGAAAATTGGAGTGAAATAACCTGGAGGTGAGTATTCAGAGAGCTACACTGGTGGTGCTTGTGGATGGTGTTCTGTCCCCAGTTGTGGTATGGGGCAATTTTTGCTCTGTTATTTCAAGACTGGGATTTTGGTAGTCATTGAACTTCTCTTTATCATGGATGATTGAACTTAAGAATCTTCTAGTTTGAATACTTATGCTTTACCTACTTTTTCCAGCCCCAAAATACCTGCTTTTTTATTGCCATCAGTGCATAAACTCATAATGGATAAATTGTAAGGTGATTTTTGTTTTTAATCAGTCATTGAGGTGGATGTTTTAATAATTTTGAAAAGTTAAGCAGCTTACATAAGAAGTTGCTGACTTGCACTTTTTTCTTGTTTTATAAAGCGCTGACATTTCTGTCAAAAAACTGTGTGCTAAGTAACAGGTGAACACGATTAGAGGGATGGAGCGTGTCTCCTACAAGGGAAGGCTGAGAGAGTTAGGATTGTTCAGCCTGGAAAAGAGAAACTTCAGGGTGATATAATTGCAAACTTCCGTGACCTGAAGGGAACCAACAGAGTGGAGAGAGACAATTTACATGGACATGGAGCGACCAAGGGGGAATGGATTCACACTGATAGAGGACAGGGTGTGAGATGGGATATTGGAAAGGAATTCCTCCCTGTGAGGGTGGTGAGGCCCTGGCACAGGGTGCCCGGAGAAGCTGTGGCTGCCCCATCCCTGGAAGTGTTCAAGGCCAGGTTGGATGGGGTTTGGAGCAACCTGGGACAGTGGAAGGTGTCCCTGCCCATGGCTGGGGTTGGAATGAGATGAGCTTTATGGTCCCTTCCAACCCAAACCATTCCATGATTTTGTCTCTTAGTGAACAATATAAAATGACTATTTGCAAGTCATGTACGTTTTCTAACTGCTGCTTCTTCCTAAGCAACATCTTTCAGAAGGTTCAGTGTGTTCTCTTTGAATATAAAGCAGTTTGGTAACACTGGAAATGCTTTAGAGAACAGCAGTGAGTTGTTATATTGAAAGACTTGAAGAAGCAATACATTAGGCTAAAAGCAGTGGCAGTACCTGCAGAGCTCACTGTACGTGCCCTTAAGCAAAAGATAATAATTAGTTGGTTGTATTCCCCTGCAAACCTGCCCAAGTGTCGATATTTATGAATTGCAGAGATCACCAACTCGAGCTCCGAGCTGCCAGAGTTGTTTATGCCCTTTCAATTTTTAATGTACCTATAAGATGTTTTGATGAGGGCATTTAATCCAAAGGGATTTGCATGCCGTAATCATACCTCTGGTGATTCCAGCACAAAAGTGAGGGTAGTTCTTCAAAATATTCTAAGTGCTAACTTCCACTTCAGTATTAATAACGAACATTAAGAACATCTCTGAAAAAATCTTTCATATTTCGTGGGCCGAGCAGGATTTGGTTGCTTGTGGGATGATGGTCATTAAAAGTGGTGAAGTATCTGCTGTTGGGTTGCCTGAGGAGTGAGAAGTTGCTCACAGCTTGGGGATACCTGCTTTGCTAATTAGTTCATACACATTCAGCTCAGGCGATTTGCACTTCAGTCAAAAGGAAATATTTGACTAGAATCGACTTTCCTTGGCATTCTGGTACAGGGGGTGCTGGCACTGTGTTCTCTAAAACCACAGGTGTAAGAACTTTGGTTTAAATAAAAATAAAATGTAAATGATAATAGCAAGTTTACACAGGATAGGAGTTGGTTTTTGTATGTATAATTTGTAACACATTTAAAAATATGTAGTTTGTATGCATATATGTATATAATTAGATGCATAATTTTTACCATGTATATTTTAAAGTATATCCATGCAGGCTCCTCAAGGTTTAACCATTTTGTTATTTCAGGAGTCTCAATATTTCGTTGCATATTCCTGTAAATACAGCAAAACTAGTAAAAAATAAGATAAAAAATGGGTCTATGCTGAGCCTCCTTGTGCCAAATATTCTGTGTTTGATGGAGATGTGGCGAGCTGGTTGGGTGACCTTGTATTAGCTGAATTTGAGGGGAAAGAATTAAAATTTTCTTTTCTTTTTTTCAACTGGAAGATGTTAACATGAACTCTTAATATGAAGGCTCCTTGAGTTATCAGGTTTGACTTCTGCTTAGCAAAAGAACCATAAATTTCCACTTGGAGATGGAAGGAAATAACGTAATTATTAGTATTTAAAACAATTATTTTCACATCACAGAATTACAAAATGATTTGGGTTGGAAGACCAAATCTAGTTGGTTTTGTTGAGTTAAAATAAGATATTAGGGGGAAAAAAAAGAGATCACGTAATTATATATTACCTGAACCATATTTAAGCCAATTTAAATCCGAGCTATCTCCACTGAAGGATAAGAGTGGGAGGAGTTTTTCACCAGGCGAGGCAAAATATCAAAATGACGAATTAGACTGTAGCAGGGCTGAGGAGATACAGCTAATTCCTGAGCTGCAGAGCAGGTGTTTAAGAACTGTGGTAAGACTATCCCCAATATAAATATAGCTGGTAGTATTTTGGTATAATTCCATTAGTTGTCATGGCTCTGTTTAGGAGATCACATTGTGCCAGTGTTGGCGTGGGACAGTTCTGGTGGCTTCATGTGGAGAATGAATATAAAGCTGGGACATGTTTGGAACATGTGTGTTCATTATCTTGTATAAGAATATACATGTGTAGATAATATTTGTTTATAAACATAAACCAGGTAACAAAGAATATTGTTATGCAATGACTATTATATAATACATCAAAATATATAAAATATAACATATAGACTATTCCATGTGAGCCCAGTCCTGGGAGCTCTCATGTGAGTAGGTGCAGCTTGAGGGAGGCTGGCAGAAGCAGACCTGGTGTATTTTTTAGAAGCCTTTGGTTAACAGCAGCTCCGTTTCAGCCACGTGCTTTTCTGGAAAACAGCCTTTTCTTAGAAAATTTTAAGCCAACTGGCATTTAACTTCTGTTCTGTAGCAGATAAGAATTTTTTTAGATCACAGGAGATAGTGTATCATGTGTTGGTAGCCTCCATCACAGTTTCTCAGTAAGTCTCCGCTAGTAGGTTTTGTAAAACTTTAATTATGATCCATTAATGTAAAATAAATTAATTCAACCTAAATATTTCTCATATGATCACATGAGGAGAATCTTTCCTGCCAGACTTTCCTCCACTACTTACCTGTTTCTGGTTCTTTAGGAAAAATAAAGTTACTCCTCTGCTTTAACAAATGTACAGAATTCACACCTTGTTTTTTTCATTCTCTGTTTTCAAATATAGCTACTTATTTTCTGAACACTTAAACACAGGGCAGCAAAGTAATTAAATTCTGTCAAATGCAGCCCTATGCAACACCTTATATTTCTTTTACTGATCATTTAGGTGCTGCTAGAAATCCCATAGTTTGCTAGATTTGTTAAAACTGAAGCATCTCTCTAACAAAAAATACATATTTTTGCAGCAAAAATTAGTACAAAAAGTTATTTGGAACATTCCAACAAAATAATTACCTTACTGATGTAATTTAATTGAAATGTGTTGTATAATCCCAGTAACCTTTAGGCAGAAATAAATAAAATCTACAAGTAAAGAGACTTACACATGCAAAATATAAATTCTATGAATGTAACTGATGCATTGAAGAGCCTGAACAGCAGTTGTCAGAATTCTGCAAGAAAATGATTCCTCACAGTTGTGAAACACGAAGAAAAGCACTTGTAGAGTCCCAGCTAAACCCTGTAAACGGGGAATTTTTAGTTCTGCAAGAGGTGAGCAGTTGCTGCACAGTGTTACTACTTCTGTGATAGTTGATTCATCCCTTTGCTATGCAAATTTTAAGTATACAAAGATTCAGTACTTTTATTTAAGAAATATGCCTGCAGGCTGTATTGGTAGGCTTTAGGGAGATATCTGGTTTGGTGTGAAATAAATAGTTGTTCAAAGATCACATGAATTTATGTCTTAGAAGATGAAAAGTGATGCTGTGAGCATTTTCAGAGCACCCCCCCTGTACCCAGCACGTGAGCTCGCCACTTGGTTTTGGTTTTTCAAAGAAACCTCACCAACCTCATGGAAAATCACAGAGCAGCAATGTGTCACCTTAGAAATGCAACAACTAGGGCTTCAATTTGAGACACTCCAAGCTCTGGGGGTTTGATTCTTGGAGTAAATCCTCTCTGGTCCTGGTCGAGGGAGTAGTTGCCTTTGCTCCAGCTTCTGTCTTCAGCCCCTTTGAGTACTTAGCTTTTAATGAAGGGATTTAAATGCCATGTTTCAGGTTTATGTGCTAGTTGTAGGCATCCAAGTCTGCATATTTTGAATACAACAGGAGGAAAGAAAAACAAACCTGAGAGCATTTGAGTGAGAGACAGCTTTGGTATTTAAAGTTGGTGTTGAAGCTTTGTCTTGCTAAAGAAAGCAAAGCATTTGCTTAAAAGCTATTTTCTGCCTAATATGAGCCACATTTTAATACACAATTACAAAGTTATAATACAAATTTAATAAAATTTAGGTTTTAAAACAGCTATTTGATTAAGCCCAGCCCCTTTTTGTTCTGTTACTGTCAAAAATATTAATCACCTCCTCCGTACAGTGTGAAATTCACTCTTGGGACAGTTTTACTATCCTGTCTCTCACCCAGCACCATTCTTTCTGCAGTAGTTTCTCTTCTGCTGCAGAGGAGCAGCATGTTTGGGAAATATTTATTTCTGTTCTGTGAATAACTTTATCTTCATTTATATAACTGTAGTGAGGACTTTTATGCCTTAATGAGCTAAACTAGAGACATTAACTTGCTTGTTACCTGTCAGTATAGATGGCTGCTACTTCTGACTCAAAGTGTAAATCAGCCCAGAAGTTTAAATGCCTGAACTTGTTTATTGTGTGCATACTCAGGTAATAGCCACTGAAATTAATAATTCTGGTGCTTGTCTATGTGAAAAAGTCGTTACAGTAATCTAAAGATCCGATGGAAATAAATTGCTGTTCTCTGAGGTGGCAGCAGCCCTTCCTCGTGTGCCTCCTTGTGTCTCCCTTTCCTGCCTCCCCCAAATGTACTCCCTCATCTTAACTTTGTCATTTTTAATTCTGTCCTATTGTTTCCATTGAGAGGGATTAGTAAAGATAAATTTTAGGTTTCCTAGCATTAACTTTAGCTTAAATCTGTCTTACATTTCCTAGCTAAACTAAATACTGCCTCCTTTTTTTTTTTTTTTTTTTTTTACCCTTTCACCTTTTTTTTAAAAAACCACC
>VWZW01004119.1:818920-869077 GCA_013397115.1 Edolisoma coerulescens
ATGCTGCAAGCCATTCCTGGTTGTCACTGGCCATGGGAACAGTGCAGAGCTGTGGGCCCCTGTGTCTGGTGCTGCTTGGTGGAGGTACAGCTGCCAACCCAGTGGCCTGAATGGTGACCTCACCTGGCTGCTGGGAACTTCCAGATAGTGCCAGTTAGGCATGGAAGCAATTAAAATAGTGTTCTTGGCACTGGTGAGGCCACATTTCAAATACTACCTTCACTTTTGGGCCCCTCATGACAAGGATGTTGAGGGGCTCTAGAGTGTGTCCAGAGAAAAGGAAGGGAGCTGGAGCACAAGTCTGATGAGGAGCAGCTGAGGGGGCTGGGGGGCTCAGCCTTTAAAAAAGTCATAAGTTGTTTGGACACACTTTTCAACAGCTTTTATTTAAAAAAAAAAATTTAAAAAATACAGTTTTATTGAATTGGAAACCCATCACCAACCAACATGAAGTAAACTTAACCTGTGTGTCCTGGCCAGTCAGGATCTGTGTTACTGCATTTTTCTGTTAGCAAAAAGGCAGTATTTTTATTATTTGTAGAGAGGAAGAGCAGAAAATGGTATTTTATATAAAAGCTTCCTGTCTGCATCATGGTCTGGACATGTGTGAGAGCTGATGTTTTCTGCTGTGGCTTTAGGTACAGATTTTTTCTGTAGCACTTGCACGCTCAATTTGCTTTCCTGCCTTCTGATTTCACCCGTTCTGACAGAGTACACAGATAATTGTTAAAATATTAATAATTATTAGCAATTAGCATGATATTTAGGGGTGGTTTTTTTGTTTCCGAATTTTGACAAGATTGCTACATTTCATTTACATATTCAGGTTTTCTTAGGTAGTGATATTTCCTCCTGTGTGTAAGTAATGCTCTTAGCAGCGACAGTGCTTTGAACTGTCACTTCATCCCACTTGAAGTTAATTACTTGAAAACTGGGGGGTTTTCTTTTTCTTTTTTTTTTTTTTTTTAACATTAACCAGTTTCCTATCAAGCATCTCCCTCTGCTGAGGATGTCACTGTCAGGTAGGAATAGCTGCAATAAACTGCAGAGCAGGGGAGCCTTTGATGGTGTGGAAATGTAAGCATGTGTTGGAGTTTGCACCGCGCGTCCCCGCCGGCTGCACGAGGCTTACGCTGCTGTGTTCCCGGGGTCCCTGGCTTGGGGGAGATTTGAGAAGTCCTTAGCAGGCTCGGCAGTAAAACCCAAATATCCTCTCAAGCCAGGGTGCTTTAAGTCCTTGCTCAGACTGCTTAGTAGGCACAGAATGAGGGAGAAAGCTATTTTTAGCTTTCAAATTCAAAGAAACCTTTCAATTAAAGGAATTCTTGACAATTTTAAATGCTCTGTTCTTGCTGTGTTTGTACCAAGTGATGAGGAATGGCGTGGTTTAGATTTTTTTTTTCTTTTGGGGTGGAGGAAAACCCATCCCATTTAATTTATATTGTGGCAGTTTAAAGCATCAAATGGCGTACTCTGTATTTGCTGTTCTTGGTAGTTTCTCCAAAAGGATTAGAAAAACAGGCCTCTTATCCTGTGGTGTTGTGAGTAGGACACTGAACATACCAGAATTTAGATACCAGGAGGTTGCTTTCAAAATAATTGCGGAGTATGATCTGATTTTTGTGATTTATTAACTCGCTACTGGCAAAGTCGTACAATTTGTGTGAGGATTTTTCCTGCTATTGGAAGCAATGAAACACAAAACTTGAAATAGTTGTTATATATATATTTTTTTTTTTTAAATTTTTTTTTTAAGGAGAAAATAAATGTCCCAGCTTAAGAGAGAACTCTATGGTGTAAAAGAACATGGGATCATAGGGTAATTCAGATTGGAACTGTTCTTTGGAGGCCACCTAGTCCAACCTCCTGCTCTGGGCAGAGTTGGCCATGAGCCTATGATACCTATATCCAAGAGTATGTAATCATGGAATACTTGAGTATTGCATGATCTCTGTGGAGTGTCTGCATGTGAACTCTCTAGTCGACATTGAGGGATATGACTCACAAGGCTGCATTTATATTCTTTACATTATAAAATGAGCCTTACAAAGGCTTCAGATGATTTTTTTCTCAAGATTTGGATTCTGTGTGATCAGAATTCAGGCCAGTACAGAGTGAAGCAAGTATCTCCTTGGACTATGTTCTGGGATTATATGTAAAATAGAGAAGTATTTATATTTTTCCTTGGTGCCTACAATGCCTTCCTTGCAGGCATTTTTTTCTCTGTAAAGATTTAGTAAGTTTAATAGTTACTATGAAATACTTGTAAGTGTCTCCATTCTGTAAAGAATTGAAAGAGGTCTTTTTTTTCTATTGGCATTTGAAAAGCAGAAAAAAAGTGACTACTACAACAGAATTTTATTAATGAATGATTTACACTGGTTCCAGCTGTGACCATGTGATTAGTCCTTCACTGAGCAACAATGGGTATTTTCTTTTTGCTTTTATTTAATTTCCAAGAATGTGTCATCTGTTACATTAACTGCTGCCAGTATACCCCATGTAAACTGGTATTTTTTATTTCCCTGAAGCATAAGATGAATACCCACCCATATCCTTCTGGAACTAGGGTTTTAAATGAATTGGGAATTTTATTGACTATATCTGTTTCAGCAAGCCAAAATCATAAAAGTTAAAATATTTATTAAATGCACTAGACTGTAAGATGCCTTGCTCCCTGGTAGTGCAAAAGATAGATATTTTCACTTTTAAAATTCTATCTTAATATTTTATTACAGCAATACAATGTGTTATAGAGGTGGACAAGCCTGCAGATTGAAATGTGGATAGTCCAGATTGTTCCTTTCCCTCGACCATATGGTGTAGTTCTAAAAGCCTTTTGTACGCTGTCTGTTCAGTTAATTGTAAACTCTGTCTTTAACGTACCTTAAAAATGAGATATATGTGAACTAAAAGTCAGCATATCCTCTGGTAAGTAAAGTTTGCTCCAATAAATCTAAATTCACAGTCCTGGTCTCTTGGTAGATTTTCTTTCTGGGTGAATTTGAAAGTCTTTCACCGTTTCTTGGTAACGAATGCGAAGCCTGTGTGTGTGGAGAGACAGGTTTTTCCATTTCCTCCTAGGGAAGGGGGGGGAGATTTGAGGATATAATGAACATTTCATAATATTTTTGCTTGGCAGACAGCTCTGCCAGTGGGTGATGTGCAGGAACATCGAAGATTTCTGACAGATGGATGGTAGGACTGCTAATACACCTACACACGCTTCGGCGTCTGATGTTCCCGGTGTTGCTCTGATGCCCAAGAAACTCGTGCTCGTGCTTTGGTCTGATGTTGCCCAGTGAGGGGCTTCAGGAGAGCAGAACCAAGTCTCACTCAAGATTTTCATCCGCCACAGAGAGGGGTAATTTATTATACTCCTCACAAAGCATTTATTACAGAGCCCCAATGGGTTTTTAACGTAATAAAGAGTGAAAAATTAATTGTTAGAGAATTTCAGAAGCAATTTTATCTTCTATTCTTACACCATAAACTATTTGGGAAAAGTGACTGTTTAGAATTCTGATAGGGTTGATATATCTGAAGGGAAAAACACAAAAGAGTAGGAGTCTTGCTGAAACCAATTTTCTGTGTGTTCCCACCTGGTTTTAAGCATTAGAGAGTGTTTGCTCAGTGGCAGTTTCTGTGTGGCTTTGGAGATAAGAATCCACCAAAATTTAAAAAAAAAAAAAAAAGCCAAAACATTGAGAATCGAGCAAGAAGTAAATGACTGTAGTGGAGAGTGAGATTACTGTGCTGAGAGGCTTCTCATAATGAGACTTACTGATCTGTGCTGCATATCTGAAGTTTTCACAGGATTTCAGATAGTTCTCTTGATGGCTGAATGCAGAGGAATAGGTAACCTTAGGGGATATTAAAAAGAAAAAATGCAGCTTTTTGTGCCTACAGAAGTTAAATAACTCGTGGCTTTTGTGCATGCAGAAATGGGGAGACTTTTAGCAAGTCATCTCAGAATGGAAACAAATAGTAACCAATAGCACATCTAGTTCTTTCCAGTAGTATACTTGTTCTAAAATAATGTAAGAGTTGTTAATTTAAATAATATGCTGGTAGCTAAACGGCAAAAAGCTGTTGGAAAATTGTAATTTTCCTTATACTGGCTTTTCATGCTTGTAGGCCTGGAGAATCATATAATGGTTTGGTTTGGAAAGGACATCCAGTTCCACCCCCCTGCCATGGGCAGGGACACCTTCCACTATCCCAGGTTTCTCCAAGCCCCATCCAACCTGGCCTTGGACATTTCCAAGGATGGGACATCCACAGCTTCTCTAGGCACCCTCTGCCAGGGCCTCACCACCTTCACAAGGAAGGATTTCTTCTCAATATCCCATCTAACTCTACCCTCTGTCAGTGTGAATCCATTCTCCTTGTCCTGTCCCTCCAGGCCCTTATCCAAAGTCCCTCTCCAGCTCTCTTGGAGCCCCTTTAAGCACTGGAAGGGGCACTGAGGTCTCCCTGGAGCCTTTTCCTCCCAAGGCTGAACACCCCCAGCTCTCTCAGCCTGCCATGGTACAATACTTTGTGTATAGCAGGTTCTTCTGAAACGTCACCTTTGTGCAGTGATGAAAAAGGAGTAGATGGGATTTGTGTGCTGCAGAGGCAGATACAGATCCTGCTCAGCTGAAGGGTGTCTGGGGGGATGCTGTATCCACTGACCAGCAAATTCCATGAAACAAGTAGCATTTGGTACTTTTCTGGCTGTAGCATGAAATCAGTGGGAGCAAGAGTGTCTGTGGGCAGAGCTTCTGCATCTTGCAATTCAAGTAGTTCAGAAACTTTAAAGTGCAAGAAATCACATGTAATGCTTAAAGAATCCAGCTGTAATTTTGAGAGCTGAAGGAGAAAACAGTGGCTGAACATTTATTGCAGCCTCCGTATGATGAGAGCAAGTTCTCAGAGCCTGCAAGATGCTGCTTGCAGAGTATATGAATAACAGAGCTACCTATTTTTACTGTGCACTGGCAAGTGTAGGCTCACTTCATTAGAGCAAGCAGTACAAACAAGATGTGCTAACTTGTGTGGTTTAAAAAGAAAGGTCTAATTTAACTTTTCATGCTGGTTCTAAAATAAGAGAAATAAAGTCATAGAAAAATCATATGACTTCAAAAAACATTTAACGGTTGTTTCGTCAAAAAAAAAAAATCCTTCATCAACTTGTATTTTAAAACAGGTTTCTTTAACTTCAGTTGTCTCCATGTCCATCCAGAAAAATTAATTATGCCACCTTAGTTTACGAAACATCAGAGACTGCCACTTTTATAGAGGACAGGTTAGTTAAATTTGTGAAAATAGACAGGGAAGTGAGACTGGAGATTATACAAGGAAAATAAGGCAAGAGAACCATGAAGCTTTTGCTTCTGGAACACTGAAGAAATGAGCGTATTCAAACTGGAGGTTTCCTAATGAGGAATATGGCAGAATGGGCAAAGAGAAGAGTATTTGAGGTTGTGGACTGTCAGATAGGAGATGTGGAGGACATGTTTATACACAGGTTGGAAATGAGAGTAGTTTGAGACAGGAAAAATTGATATGTGACCCATCAGGGTAGTAGTTGATGTGCTGTTTGTAAGTCAATCCTGTGTAGATTTTGTTGCATCATAAAAAAGTTCAAAGAGGAAAAAAAAGGTGAAGTAGGACTAAGGAAAGGAAAGTACAACATGAAGTAATGAGAAAAGAAGCTAAGAGAATAGGGAAAAGAATAGAAATTGTTAAGAAACATAGATGAAAAGAGGAAATCAGGGATTCAGTCGTACAAGAAACAATTCATATGGTTTCAAGAAGTGTGGATCTTCCTTTTGAAGATGGAATTCATCAGCTATCCAGATGAAGAGGATACAATTTTGTCTCATTTTCATAATGAAATAATGGAAGTACGATCTGGGTAAAAGATGTATTTGTATTTCCTTAGAAGGGATGATGTTAATGATAAATTAATGCTGTTTTTCAGAATATTTTGCTCACATGTGGCGAAGTGTCAAGTAAAGTCCTGCTGGTTTGAAAGAGAATGTGTATTGTGGTGGCTGGGAGTAGGGACATACAAGTCACTGCTCCTTTCTTCTGCTCTTGGTTTTACCATAAAACTGCTGTTGCGAAATGGTGCAAATCACAATTTTTAATTCGAGTTTTCTCATCTGTAAAGCAGAGATAACAATACCTACCTACCTCACAGGAGTGTTGCGAGGTTTAATTAATGTTTGTTAAGCTCTTCAGCATTTTTGGATAAAAGCAGATAAATGAAACCTCTTGTTGTTAATAATGGGAAAACCCCAGGCAGAAGGTGTAGTATGATTTAGGGGTTGGAGGGAGGAGATAGAATTGTTGTTTAAAGCATATTTAAACAGAACAATTGACAATGTTTGGTTAGAAGTGATATTATTATTAGTTCTGTGTAAGAATCCAAGCTTTTTCTTATAAATTACTTGTTATTTGAGCGTGTACACACATCTAGTGTTTTATTTTAGAATTTATAGAATGGTTTGGGTTGTGAGGGACCTTAAAAGTTATGTAGTTTCAACCCCCTGCCATGGGCAGGGACACCTTCCACTATCCCAGGTTGCTCCAAGCCCCATCCAACTTGGCCTTGAGCACTTCCAGGCTTGGGGCATGTTAATACAGGTTAGGACTCCTTTGGCTTTGCAAAGCTGAATAAATCATCTATATTCCATTTTTGTTTCCGTTGTAAGGGGAGTTCCTTATAGTCTGCCTATATATACACAAAACCAAACCAAGTATTTCTCTGTCATCAAACCATGTCAAGGTTTCTAGGACTGAACTGTAGTATTTAGAGGCGGTGGGCTTTGGAATAACAAGTCAGTAGGCAACAATAGTAAGAAATGCATGAAATTCTGTGTGTGCCTGAATGTGTCTCTACAGTGTAATTTAAGCAAAAAAATGGTAAATGGTCAGGAGGAAATTTTTGAGAAAATCGTTGACAAAAGTAATTGAGTGAAATAGCGTTGAGTGATAAGGAAATCAGTGGGGGATTAGCCTTGCTAAACCTTGTTTCTGAAGCTTTTTTCCCTATTCAGATAGCATATAGTCAGAATAACCATTCTAGTTTCAGTCAAAGGAAACGCTGTGTGTATTCCCCAGCACGTTTCTTAGAATCCACTGTGCCTGTAGACTCCAACTTTACAAACATAGTGGTGTGTCAGCAACATCCCAGGTGTCATTATAAATGCCAGCAGTATGTAAGTGGTATTTGTAAATAAGCCCAAACAAGTGAAATGGTCTGTGTTAGTCAACCATTCTGCACCTTGGATACATTGAAGGCTGATGCTTGGTTGAGTAGCTAAACTAAATATCAAGTGGTGTTACACAGCTTGAAAAGAAGCTCAGCTCTAAAGAGAAAAAGCAGACTTTTTTTTCTAAGTCATTCTGTTAATGCCCAAGAAGATGTTTCCGTGAGTGTTAAGAAACCAACTGTCTATAGACTCTAGGAAAAATGGTTTATGGGTGTCTCTTGCCCATGCTCATTCAGAGCTTCAATGGGGAGGCAGAGTGCTGCAGCTCTGAAGAGTAGCTTGAATCATCTTGCATGAATATTGCTCTCTCCAAGGATATTGGCATGCAAAACAGATTCTGTTCATCTTAGAGGATGTTGAATGCACCTCACACATGGCTTCATAACCACTTTGAGATGAACAGGCAGAGTCTGGATTAGGTTCTTGTCAGTGGAAGCATGTGTATGATCAATGCAGATAGGTGGAAATAATTCCTTTTTCTCAAAACATTTGCTTGGTATTGCTTAATTTGGATACCCTGTGTGTTTTTTTCCACGTTGTATTTTCTGGAGGGCACTTATTCTTCCCCTTCCCGCCCTTTCCCTCCCTCTTAAATATATTTTAACTCAAAGGTCAAAGGGGGAGAGTGTCTTCCAGATTTATTTCTGTTTTAAATGTGGGGCTAAATCAGTTTCATAAGCACCTTCAAGTATCTACTGCTGGCAAAGCTTTGTGGGCTCAGTCTCTGCTTAATCACTGATGGGAAGATGGGATCTGAAGAGATTCAGAAAGATCTGCATCATTTACTCTGTAGAAAGGCCCATGTAACACCTCTCTTGGCTTCAGATCCACTTAGTGAAAGTGATTTTTGAAAATCACAGCATAAATAGATAACTGAATATAGGTTTAATGTTATTTCCATAACCAAAGCACTTCCAAATCTCCAATCTAACCTTACTCTATTATCAGTCTGAAGCCATTCCTCCTTGTCCTGTCACTCCACCCCTTGTCCCCAGTCCCTCTCCAGCTCTCCTGGAGCCCCTTTAGGCCCTGCAAGGGGCTCTGAGCTCTCCCCAGAGCCTCCTCTGCTCTAGGGGACCACCCCCAGCTCTCCCAGCCTGGCTCCAGAGGGGCTCCAGCCCTTGGAGCATCCTCGTGGCCTCCTTTGGATCCACTCCAACAGGTCCATGTCCTTTGTACATGAAAAATAACCAGAAGTTTCAGCTGTAGCATTGCTGTGGGTCTGACTGCACGTGGAACACTCTTGTGAGGTAGCACTGCCTTGATTACAGAGGTGTTTCCAAACTGTCCATATGCTGTTATTGTCCAGACCTCCAAGAGCTGCTTATGGCTGCTGTGAATGCTTAGCTGGTGGTATTGCCAAAAATTTCCCAATGGCCAGAGTAACTGCACAACCCTGATGTCTTTTGCAGGAGTCAGAACAGCTCTTTAACTTGCTGGCAAAGCCTGTGATCTTTGTGGCTTTGAAATGAAGAAGTGGGAATATTAAGCACAGACTTTGCGTGCGTGAGGTGTGAGCGGTTTCTTGCATTGCCTTGTAATGGTATTTCTGGGATTTTTATCAGCAGTGTCAGCAAGAGCACCTACTAATAGCCAGCTAAACTTTAAATAGTTAGGATCTTCCAGTAATGACCTTAAAATAGTTTCTTCAGCTCTGAGCCCTGCAGTGAATATGTTTTTTTTTTTCTGCACCCCTGTAGTCATGGCCATTATAAACCATACTTAATGTTCCTGTACTCCCAGCCCTGGAAGTGTTCAAGGCCAGGCTGGGTGGGGTGTGGAGCAGTCTGGTCCAGTGTAAGGTGTCCTTGCCTGCAGGGTTGGAACAAGATAACCTTTAAGGTCTCTTCAAACCCAAACTATTCTGTGATTCTTAGTGTTGTACCAGCGTGTGGGAGGAGCATGCCAGGTTCTGCAGGTTCTGTGGTGGTACAAGTGGAAGTAGCTGATAAGTGACAGCATAATTTCGGTTTTGTTGAGCAGGATGTTTTATTTTGATAAGGATTTTCAGGTTTTGAAGAAAAGTTTTATGAGTGTGGCTGGTTGCTCAAGCAGAGTAAATGGTTTTTAGACTCTCATTTTAGACAGGTGTAGAAATGATTCTCAAGTGACCCTACAGCTGAAATCCTAAGTGAGTTGTACTGTCACCTTCAGGATTTATAATGAAGTAAAATTTTAAAAATCCCTGTTTTTAATTCTTTTTGTTAAAGACTACGGTGCTGATCGTAGGTTATAGCCAGATTTTCTTATGTGCAATAAAAGCCAAGTTTTTAAGGCCCAGGCTTTTTTGAGCATGGTGATTTTAATGGCACTTTTCAGCCATCTGAGAAACTTCAAGGAAAAAATTTACATCTTGATGTCCTCTGTGAGTGTCCTTGCCTTGCTTTATCTGTGGCACTGTTAAAAAGGGCCACACTTGTTTCATGTCTGTTAGGGTCTCCCCCAGACATGAATATTTATTCGCTTTGCAGTATCTGTTTTGAAAACATCAGCTCAGAACCTAAACTTGTTTACAAAACAACCAAAATAACCTTCCAAAACAGATTGTTTTGAGATGCTTGTGTATCGCTTTTATTCATGGAAAACAAATATTTCCTGCAATGCTCACCATTTCAATTGGCAGATGATACCAGACATGTTTATTTAACTCGTGTCAATGTTTTTCAGCTTTCTGCAATGTGTGTATCCATAGATACTTCCCAGTGGAGGAGGCAGACCCCTTAACTTTCTGATACTTGTGAAGTAAAATAAAATGTATGAATACACTTTTTTTTCATTGCTTTAAGCCAATCCTTGAAGTGTTTTGCAAGCTCTGCAGACAAGAGGATGGAAACAAGTGACTTAAGTCATTAAATTTGCTATTCTTGGGTCAGCAGAGATGCTGGGGAACACTTGCAGTGAGCTGTCAGAAAGCATTTTGGCCAGAACTTGGAGACTTTAATATTTCTAGAGCCCTTTCAGAGGGCTTAGTTGAAGCCTGGTAGGGAAATTATTTACAGGAAACAGGGTGCTGCACCACTAAATCAAATTGGCAACTCCCATTGTGCTGGATTTATAAATTAATGTGGGTAACACATCATCTGCATGTCAAGTTGGAAATAGGATATAAATATTGTTAACATGGAAAAATATGTTTAGTGCTGTATGAAGCCCTCATTCAGTGTTGTGTGGTGTTTGCTATTGACTCTGAGAGCCTTCGAGGGGTTTCTGAAAGCCGTAACGTGGTGCTGACTGCACACAAGTTAATGAGAGGTATTTCTGTTCTCATGGCTTCGTAACGTGAAGCCTTGGTTCGCCTCTCTCCTGAGGTGAGAAGAGTTGGGCAAGTGAAAGATCAAAACATTATTTCATCTGTTGAAATTTAGTACTTAATATTTAAAACTGAGGACTTTTTTGTACAGGTAGCATTTCATCCTTGAAGTTACTTAGTGAATCACAAGAACATCATACCCACACTGCTGTAGGGACCCAGTACTTAAATGTTGCATCTTATAAACAAACAATAACTTTATCATTTGTTGTCTTCCCTTGGTGAAGGATTTTGTAGGTTGGCAAAATCCTCATGACTGTCATTTAAATTGCTTGTATTGCAGGTCTTAAGGTGAAAAACATGGCAGGTACATTTGGCTCCCCTTTTGAAATCCATTTTCCATCATGATTGAAATAAATTTTGAAGTAATCTTACATGTCTTGTGAACTTTGCATCACAGAATGGTTTGGGTTGGACGAGACCTTAAAGCTCATCCTGTTCCACCCCCTGCCATGGGCAGGAACACCTTCCACTATCCCAGGTTGCTCTAAGCCCTGTCCAGCCTGGCTTTGGACACTTCCAGGGATGGGGCAACCTGTGCCAGGGCCTCCCCACCCTCACAGGGAGGAATTTTGTCCTCATATCTCATCTAACCCTGTCCTTCCATCCCTTGTCCCAAGTCCCTCTCCAGCTTTCCTGGAGTCCCTTTAGGCACTGTCAGGGGCTCTGAGCTCTCCCTGGAGCCTTCTCTTCTCCAGGTGAACACCCCCAGCTCTCCCAGCCTGGCTTTACCAAGTCCACATCTCTCTCATATTCAGGACCCCAGAGCTGGATGCAGCTCTGCAGGTGACGTCTCATGGGAGCAGAGGGGCAGAATCCCCTCTCTCAACCTGCTGCCCCATGGCTTTGGGTGCAGCCCAGGGCAGGGTTGCCTTTCTGGCCACCTGCCCTCAGAATTGCTGCTGTGTGTGGGACCCCTCCCTGATTTCGCAGTTGAACTCGATTTGACAGTAGATCTCATTCCATCCTCTTCGTGGACTCAAGGTGTGACTGAAGATGCAGATCCTTTCATCACATATTCAAAGGGATACCTTCTGACTGCAAAATAAATCTGGCTTGTGCCCATTCAAGTGTTGCTGCCAAACATCTCAGGCTACCAAGCCTAATGTTTAAATTAACTCTTGCAATTCCAGCTTTTGTACAGGAGCAGTTTAAGTCCTCAATCCCAAGTTTTGGTGCTACAAGAGTGATTTGCTCTTCATTTAGCATTTTGCTACTTCAAATTTGCTGGGGAAAACAAACCAACTTTTTGGTGTAGGGTGGTTTTTATTACCTCACGGAGTGACTAATTATGGCTTCTAGCAAGTGCTTTGTCTTTTACTCAGTCAGCTAATATGAACTGTAGACTGTGTCTTTCAAATAAAATTAGTTAAAATATTTGTGACTTTTTAAAAATGAATACATGTGTTCTTAAACTGGCCACGAATGCACGATGTAATTCTTACCTTTCTGATCTGAAGCTCAGAGCATGTGGAGCACATTTCTCATCATATTCCTAATAAATCGGAGGAATTTCAAAATGCCAGCCCATTATTACCAGACTGGGACTTTTTCTATAATAGGGAACTAGAAACTAATATGTCTCCTGTCAAGTTTAAAAATAGTGCTACATCTCCCATTACCACACCTATTAGTTCCCTCTCCTCTCGGAGATTCTCTAAATCAAGGATCCTTCATCTATTTAAACCTAATGTAAGCCTTCAGCATCATCAGTGCTATCAAATTTATAGTCATAGGTGCAGCACTGGAAATATTGAGTCCTGTAAAATGTTTTGATCCTTCAAGTACTGTAAACACGCTGCAAATAAGTTGGATAAAGCCAATGTACCATTTAACAGGAAGAAGTTAAAATCTTTAGAAGTCTTGGTTAAAATCAGTTTTCATTTTTCCGGGCTTCTGAATTACATGGCAAATGGGAGCTTATAATTAACTGTTAAATCAGAGTAACTAATTTTCTCTCAAATCCAATTGCAAACCTGGCATACTCTTCATATGAGGTTATACTCTCATGTTAGATCTGTATTTTTTTTTTTTTTAATTTTACCTTTTTTAAAAAAATCCTGTTAGTGGTGAAAGAGCTCCTCAAAATAATGTAAAACTTTTTGTGAAGATAATTATTTGATGTCTACTTCTCTGCAGCATACTCATGTCAACTTTTGTAAATCTATTTGGACCATTAAAGGAAGGAGACAGAGGAGCAAACCCTGTGGAAGAGTTAATTGGGTTTGCTGGTGATGAGTGATCATGGCTGTAGTTTTTTTCCCTGGCAGAGCGTGGCCCTGGTTCTGCATCACACCTTTTCTATGTCTTTTTCTCTTCTATTTTGCCCTTCTTTGGAAGAAAATTTTTTTCCTAATTAAATATTAACAATGCTTAATTTGCCTTTGTTAACCTGAATTTGTGAAAATAGTTTACAGAGTACTGAGTGTCCCTCATGCCCTGTCCTGAGCAGTATTTAGTCCCGTGCATACAATTTAGGAGGTTCGATTAGACACAAAGAAACCAAGTTGTGTTATTGTAATTGCCATTCCCAATGTGCTGAGGACCAGCACATCAGTCAGGGAAATTTCCCTGAAAATGTGTCTTTGGAGTGCTGTGCTCCAAGGGGGGATGGAGGCTTCCCCACTGAGGTAGTGTTGACTGTTGTGGTTTTGAGTTAACCATAAATGTGATGCACAGATGTCTTTCTCCACTGGAAAAAAAGAATAAATTGCAATAATTTATTCAGTATAGATTAAGATCTTCAAAGATGTTGATTGAGGATGGCTAGAAGTATAGATGCGAAGTATTTATGACAGTCTCAGACTGTGGCAGGGAAGAAGGTGCAAAGAGAAGTCTAGGGATTAAATTTTTTTTTTGCTTTTCTGTAGCTGGGAAAAAACAAATTTAATTTACAACAGAAAATTATGAAGGTCATTAGTGCCTTTGCCTAGACAAAGTAGTAAAACAATTTAAATACTGAGTTTTAAAATGCATACACTGCATATGCATTAACAACTTTTTCCTAAGGATTTATAGCAATACTGTTAACTTAGCATTCACAGAGTAATGTGCAGATTTTACAGCACGTTACTTTCTAAGCACATAAACTCCAAAAGGAGCCTTTACTGTCTCTTGTGTCAGGGTGTCTCTGGATTGATAGCCATGGGACATCTTCAAACTCTAACTTCCAGTTCCTGCTGTTCCATCTCAGGGTTGAAAACACTGTTGTAAGAGCTGAACCTGGCAATCCTCACAGTTCGCTTAAGATCAAACCAATTCTTAAAAATTATGTTGTTTGCAATTCTGATTACATCATAGCATCAGAGAATGGTTTTGGTTGGAAGTGACCTTAAAACCCATCCAGTTTCACCCGCTGCCGTGGATAGGGACACCTTCCACTATCCCAGAGTGCTCCAAGCCCTGTCCAACCTGGCCTTGGACGCTTCTCTGGGCACCCTGTGCCAGGGCCTCTCCACCCTCACAGGGAAGAATTTCCTCCTAATTTCTAATCTAAACCTACCTTCCTTCAGTTTAAAGCCATTTCTCTTGTTCTGTCACTCCATGCCCTTGTGTGTGTAGATCATAAGCACAGTAAAAACGAGATGTGGTATTTTAGTGAAACCAAAGCAGGCTGGGCAATCGGTGCAAGTTTCATTCCTTGCTGCCTCCAGGTAGTGGTAGATTTTGGCATTCTGTAGGTGTTTGCAACTCTCAGGTTGTGTGCATGGACCAGACTGTGGTTTATAGGTGTCACCAGTAAATTAATGTTACTGCTGCTCAGCCATCCAAATACAGGTGAATGTTTTTGGTTTACCACATTCTCAAAAGAAGTGGAGGATTTCTTGCTTTTTCCAGTTGATTTATGTAAAAGATAAATTGTCATTTTCGCTTATGCAGTTTAGTAATGACAAATCTCAGAGTTGGTACTTTTGGGTGATCTAAATACAAGTTAAATTTTGGTCAAACCTTAAAATGTGATTGTGTTTAAGGTACAGCTCCAGGGTTTCAGTGAGTCACTGTCATGAGTGGGAGGGCAATGCAGGCTCTTTCAATCTCTGTATGTGTGTGTATTTACACCACCTCCCCACTTCAGGTGGGGATGGGAGGGAGAAGGGGCAGAGGAGGAAAGGTAAAGATTCTTAATAGTCCTTTGGAAAATCCCATTTTATTGCAACGTGGAATGTGGAAATTTTTTGCCTTTATCGGCCATTGCAGTGTGTTTATGTGAAACCATCAAAGGCTGGGGTATGTTGATGTCCACAGTTCGTACCTGGTGGGTTTTGCAGTGGGTTGAGTTACGAGACACCGAACCACGTGTGCTCGGCTACGGCGGCGGAATAAATTTCTCATACGTGTGGGACTGTGACGGTTAAAACAATCATTACTGAAACCATATACCTTATTTCCTGTAACTAATAGCAGATCTCTACCTGTGGAATATATTAACAGTTATTCCTTCGGGTTTGGATGGTTGCTCAGCTGTTTTGTTGGACAGATATTTAAACGTGGTCTGTAATTTATGTTGACTGAGTACGTCAATGAACAGAGCTAATTATGGCTTCCTGGTGCTAGCTGTGCTGATGTTTGTGAAACCACACTTCTGTATGTAAGACAGAGTGAACGTGTGTTCTTTAATAAATTGTGGAAAATGATGGGTTTTCTCTGCCTAGGTTGGTTAACAAAAATACCTAAGTTGGTGTTCACACAGTTTAAAAAGAAGCCATGGTTTTGTGGCTGGTTAATTCTTCCGTGCCTTTAAAGTAAATTTTTGTTTTTTACCTTGTACAGTACTCAGACTTCCTTTTGAAAGGAAATTATTAGTTCAAACAGCAGTGGCCCTTTCAGGGACTCCATCACTTGCCATGTTTCAGTGTGGGGTCGAGCTGCAGCAAGTGACAAAAGTCCTGGCTGAATGTCACTGTGAGCTGCTGGCTTTGAGACAGCACCTAATTACCCACCTACACTTCTCAGTACTTCAGTATACCTCTGTATTAGTCATGTCATTTTGACACTGTTACCACTTGGAAGGATTTTTTTTCAGATGTGTAATCTGTATCCTGAAGAATGTGCTGCTCTGTATGGTAAAGACAGAGTAGGAAATTTTCAAAGGAAAGTATCTTGCAGCCGTGTGGATGGGGTTGAGCTGTTTGAGGAACACCCAGGATTGCTGGCTCCAGAGAGGAAATACTGTAATGAGAAAGGGGAAGCAGTTCTGTTTTTCTAATATTTGTTGTTTTCTTTGAAATGGGGAAAAGAATACCTGGAGTGATTTATATTTAATTGAGGATTGCATTCCATCAGATACGGTGAATGTTCTCAGGCCATTTATCAGCTGTGTCTTTTGGAGACCTCTGAGGAGTTTATGGTACATATTTACCTTAACTTGGCTGGGTCAAGGGAAATAAAGCAAAAATAATAGCTGTTATTTTTGTATGTGAACAAAACTGGAAGTCGTGTGGGTGAAATATGAGCCAAATGACTGTGTCCTACCTCCTCTGTGTCTTTCTAAGTACAAGAAATTATTAGTTATATATAATATAATTTCCTTAGCATTATCAGTGTATCTTTTAAAAACAGAAGATTTATTGACTTTTTCATTGCTCCATCTTAGTCAAGCCCTGAAGTGAATGTGACATATATTGTACTGCCATTATCCTTTAGTAGTATCTTATGTAGGTAGCATCTTATTTAAAAACAAACAAACAACAAAAAAGAATAAAATAAACCATATACTGCTTCTTAAATAACATTATAACATTTTTTTCTAAATTGAATTTGATGTATGTTGCTGGTAATGTACAGAGATCACACGACAACAGAATCCAACAAGTGCTAGTGAGGATTTTATTAAGCAGCACCTACATTTTTTTGGGCGAGTGAGTTTTGTAAGAAAACCTTTGAGCTTTAGGTCGTCTCTGAAAAAAATGTGTCATTGCTGATTGTCACCCTCACGGGCTGCTGCCATGGGGTCTATGAGTGTTATTGTGAAGAATTACATATCAAGAGCTATCTTAACACCCACTCCACGACACATCCACGATTTCAACCCAGTTTCCCAATGTAAATAGCCAAA
Source organism: Edolisoma coerulescens (assembly GCA_013397115.1). Taxonomy (NCBI): domain Eukaryota; kingdom Metazoa; phylum Chordata; class Aves; order Passeriformes; family Campephagidae; genus Edolisoma; species Edolisoma coerulescens. Next base: position 835,551 of record VWZW01004119.1, read on the forward strand.
GGGGATTTATTGTATGGCAGTACTAGTGTAATATTTGCATCATGCAGTTTCACTAAGAGATCTAAAGGTAGGTAAATGCAGAATAAATAACTAAATGTCAGGGTCTTTAAGCAGGAGGAAACACGAGGACTGAGCAATCTCTTACCGTCAGCACGTACAGTCATTCTCTGTCCCCATGAGGGTTGTACAGTGAAAACTGGTGCAAAATAAAACCAAAGAGCACAGTGTGGGTTCAGCTAAACCTGGTGATAAAACCAGTTTCAGGACTAGTCTGGTGAAGTGTGATTTGATCAGATGCTTCATGAACAAATTGCTTTATTACTGATACTGCTAATGATTTGTAAATTAGTTGCAAGCCTCCCCGAGTGACTGACTCAGTGGCATTTACCAACTTTTCACATACCCCCGTTTTTAGGGGATGAATTTATAAAATGCTTCCCTTTAGTCCTTTGAATTAAATTTTCGGTGGCATTTGATGACAAGCATAGCATGATTAATTACAAATTGTTCTTTAGGTGAATAGTGCAGATTCTAAACCACAGCTTGTGTTTTTATAGCAGTTATTACCCTGCAGGCTCCAAAAGGGCTTTGGAGGAGAGAGGATGATTTTGGTTACATCATTGTAAATTCAGAAAACGTCAGTGATCTCAAAAGTGTGATTTTTTTGAAATTAGGTCAGTGGAAAAGAGATCAGAAACTGCTCTGCTACCTGAAAAGAAGCAAGCTCCAAAATGGAGTGAAGTCTCTGCTTCCAGATGGCTTTCTTTTTGGTTTTGCAAAGAACATGTTTGTTAAAAAAAGTAATTTATTTGAAATATTATGGGGGAGTGAATAACAGAGCAAATGATAACCTGCATCCAGGCTGAATTAGGGCAAGAAAGTTGGAGCATGGAACATTTTTTCTCTTGCTGATCTGTAATGACCCAGAAGCTCTACATCACCATTTCATCTGGCACCATGGTGGGCCAACAACGAAAACTACCTAAAGGTTTCTTATGTTTTGTCTCCCAATTAAATTGATTCAGTGTTTGGATTTTTGTCACTGGTTAACTGATCTTTTGATAGCTACAGTGCACTTAAAAGGCTTTTTGTTTGTTTTCTGCCCTCTGATTACAGAATGCGTAATATTTTTAACCTGATCTTGAATCAAACTAAATTTCTCAACTATGGTTGAGATGATGATTGAGATTTTGAGCAGAGTATGTAGTTCTCTGATGAATTCTCACTTCTTGTCACCAGAGGTTTTGGTAAGATAAGGATTACAGTCTGAAACCACTAGAAATTGCAGGTCAGGAAATGGGTGTAAGGTCTTGCAATGTACAGTGTCAAACACGAGTCCTGAGTAACTGAGTGTAGCAAAGAGTCCATCCTTCTTAGGGAGTGTTGAGAGGGAAACAATGAGAGAGGTGTTTATGGACGGTGAACACCTTTCAGGGTTTTGTTTTCAGCTTTTGTGTGTGGTGGTTTTGCTCGAAGCATGTGAAAAGCAGCTTTTGAGTACCCCAAGGGTGTGACTCATGAGGGTGATGAGCAATAGTCACCGGGTTTTCATCTGTCCCCTCGCTTTGGGCAGCACGTTCTGCATCCTGTTTGCAAGCAGCTCTGTGGCTTCTTGTCTCAGAGCTTCCTTGAGCCTCCTCTAGTGTTCTCTTCCACCCACTTTGGAATATTCAGAAGAAATAAGATGGTTTACATCTTCTGTTGTTGCTGGGGTGCTGATCCCAGCTCCCAGTGATGCGGGAGAGTGTCCTGGGGGATGCCCCAGTTCCATCTCCCCAAGCTGCTCTCTGCCTTTAAGTCACTTACCCAGATCACTGTTACTGGCAACTGTTCAGGCTGAAGTGTGTTTTAATTGCTCTTTAATTTTCTCTGCCACCAGGAAAAGGAGGGAAACCTATATAAGAATCAATAAGCAATATCCTAAGTTATGAAATAATTGACCATATTTCGGAGTTAGTGTGTAAAGTAAAGCTGCTTTTAGATACCTGATTGAAAACAAACCTATAAATCCAAAATGCAGTGTGTTCTTAAGTCCTGCACATCTTGATTCATTTAAAAATTACGGACAGTATCTTTTAAAGGTCAAAATAATCTAGTCATTATAATTGCTAAGTAGCCTTTTCAGAAGTAAACTCGTTAATACAATATTAAGCATTAATTTTATAGGAAAAATGAAGACCCTATAAGGCCTAGCGATATATTTCTTCTTCTTCTGATATCATTTTCTTAAGTAATAATAATAATAATCAAGATATGTTACTAAAGTAAAATACTTCTCTATTTTCATTTTCAGATTTCAGACAGTTCTGAAGCATTTGGAAAATGAGTATCCTTCTCATTGAACCCTTTTATGGTGGTTCCCACAAACAGCTGATGGATCTTCTCCAGGAAGAGCTACAAGAAGATTGTGTCCTCTGCACACTCCCAGCCAAGAAGTGGCACTGGAAAGCACGGACTTCTGCTCTTTATTTCATGCAAACAGTGCCAACAAGTTCTAATTACAGGTAAACAAGGGATTGAATAATTTCTAAACTCAAACTACAGAGATGCTTTCAAACAGGTCTTTTCAGTTTAAACCTTACATGCACGCACGGTTGTGTGTGGAAGCAACTGGATTTCCTCTTGGGGTCTAACTGGGAAATTGTATGTTTTATTTAGAATTTCCTAGACTGTTTTGTCTTTCATCTCCAGTCCATGAGAGTGTCTCACTATCTGGATACCTGATGTCTATACATGTATGCGTATCTCTTATTTGAAATTTATCATGTGAGCTCAGTCATTCTGAAAGGTTTAAACTGTGCTTCACAGATCAGGCTGAGAGATGGCACAGATGTGAACACTGCAAGCTTCCCCATGTGCCCTCCCATGTATCTATTAGCAAGTCTGATTTATCAGTGTCCTGCTCAGGCTGACCTGGAGGATTAAAGGAGCAGTTTTATCTTAATGATGGTCCGGTTCCATAACGTGGAGGCAACTGTGGGTGTCGATTATACGTTTATGTAAGTGGCAAATTTCCATCAGCTAGAACCTGGGCTGATAAAAGCAGGCTATTTAGGTCAACAAGATAGCTATCATGTAGTGAGAATCAGTCACTCCAGAGCCATGCTGTCTCTAAACCCTGCAGTTTTGCTTGGCCTACCTGATCAGATGAGATGTGGCGAGGTGATTGTCTGGAGCAGTGAGATAGAGCCCTGCTCAGAGCATGCAGAGCATTGTGGGGGGACTGTGCACCTTCAAGGGGAGAGACTGCTCGTGCATAGGGTTCTTCTAGCTGCTTTTCAGCAGCAGAATGAACTTCAGCAGTCCTCTGAGCACACCTGAGTGATGTGCCAACGAGTTGCAGTTCAGAACTAGGTCTGGTATTTGTTACCCTGAGTGAGTAGATGCTTCCTGAGGAAGGAATATCATTTTTCAAGAGTAGATTTGTGCTGTAGAAGGCTGCATTTGCTCAGTGTTACCCAGCGCAATGTCTAACCCGTCTTGGAACACATAGTGTGTAAATGTACACCTTTTCTGTGTCTGCTTTTGGCTCCCATTTAAAATAATCTCCCACCCCAAGCCAAACATTTTAAGTGATTTTCCCCGTTTTGTCTTGTGCGAGGCATTTAGCGTTGGTTTCCTCTTGCTTTCTTTTTGCAACAGTTTTGTTTTGGAGGAGTGTACATGACAAACTGTTATGTAAATTTGTCTTGTATCACAACCACATCCTCCAACGCATCACAATGTTATCTGTGTTCCTTCAAGGTCAGCAGCCCAAGCTGTCCAGCACTAACTGTATTAAACTAATCAGACATCACTCATAGACATACACTTCATTAGTTTAACTTACAGTTATATTGACCTAAGATAACTTAACTCCAATTTGTCAAGTAACCCACATCTTGGGGAAAGGGGGAGGGAGCGCTGACAAAAAAACAAAAAAAAAGCAAAATCCCACAAAAACCCCAACAACCCAGCAAAAAAAACCTCAACCCAGCAGCCTGAAAACTCACTTGAAGTTAATAAACTTGCAATCTGTCATAGACTTATGTGCAAATACAACCTTTACTGACAGCAAATAGATCTGATCTAACCAATGGAGCATCTTAAGGAGAGGAAAGCGTTTTCTTTGCTGGTGCTGTTCGGGTTGGAGCAGAGGGAATCAAACAGTCAAAGTTGACAAAGATGCGATGGTTAAAATAGAATTTGTACCTTGTCCTCGCAGGCAGCATAAAATTTTAGGATCAAGGTCTGATATGGCTGGTGAGAGGAAAACTGATTTGAGGTACCTTCTACTTTACTTGCACATTTTTAATGTTTGTTTTGTAATTGAATATTTCCATTATTTTATTAAATTGAAAGTATAAATGCATCGGACTGCAACCTAGTAAGGATGACTACTCTCCTATTAGAAAAAAAATTGATTAAAATTAATTTTAATTATATTATTTCTAAGCTTTCTAGTAACCACTGAAGATCAGCTTCCCAGGCAGTAATTTGCAAAGACAAAATTCCACTGCAAACTGGTAGGACTGTGTGTTTGGAACTGCACATTTAAATATTTCAACCTTCTTGTGAGGTCATGGAAAATACCAAATTTACATTACTTATAATATTGACATTATTTGCGGAAAAAAACCCTTCTTTTGTAAGTGCTTTTCATAAATGTGACATTTCGTAAATACCTTGTTTTTATTTGTGTGTTTAATAATGCAGAAAAGTCATGGATATTTCGAGTGCAAACACTTCTGATAATGGAGCTGCCTTACTAAATCTTTATGTTCAAACTGTACTTTATTTTAAGACCCTGGTGTATGTGAGAAGTAATACTGGTGCCGTTAAGTCTGATGTTCGATACATTTTAGAGAAGTAGTGTAGGTATGTTTTAAAGGACTTAGACTTCTATTCATATAAGCTGATTTTTGGGAGGAGAAAGGTTTGTTACTTTAAATGTGACACTCAGTGAGTTAAGGAATAGTCTTAAAAAGTGCTTTTGAAACAAAGGATGAAATGCAGAGCCGTAGATGTTAAATTCAGATTCTCTGCTGTGAGCAGAGAGTTTCTGTGATGAACTTGCTAATTGTTTTATCAGAGAACAGACGTGTCCTCCCTTGAACAAGAACTAAAGCTGAGTTGGTCACAAACAGGGCGTTTAATGTTGCTTTTGTGACCTGTACGGCCGCTCTCTTGGTGTGCAGTAACATCATGTTCCCAAGAACGTGGAGATCTCCCTGGGATTGTCATCGGGAGAAGGTGTCCTCACCCTCCACAGGGAACACACGGAGATGTTACGGGAGATATCGGACACTCAGTGTTTGATCTGCAGCACTGCATGGATTTATATTAATTCCCCAATGCAAAGTCTGTGCTGCATTTCTCCAGAAAAGTGTTGCTTTTCTGTTTTCCTGGCTTTGTTGAGCAGTTTGTTAAACCAGCTCACGTCTTCCTTCATCTCCTGAGAGGAGCACAGGAGCCCTGAGGAACGGGAAGCCCAGGCATGCAGAGTCCCTTCAATTTGGAAGGCCAGAAGGAGAATTTGAAGTTGGATCGCTTGCCTAGAGAGCTTGAAATGGTCTCATAGATTGATGTGCAGCAGCCACAGACTGAGGTTTAATTGCTATAGAGTCACACACGATTTTTTCTTAATTGGAAAGAAGGTGTTCAGTTGTTGCGTTGGTACGAGGAGTTTCATTCTCGTGGTGGCAATTTCCAAATCACAGCATTTGAAATGCACTGAAAAAGGGAGGAATTACTGTTTGCTTTTTCTAGACAAGGCTTTCAACAATCTGAGAGTTTTGTTAGCAGTTGGTGGGATATTATCTTCTTCATTCCACGGATTTGGAAGGTCCGGCAGAGCCTCCTCAGGCTGCTGGCACTCTGCAGAGCTGCTGTGTTCACTGCTTTGTCTCCCAACTTGCTTCAGACAGCTTCAACTCCTTGATAAATGTGGGTGTCTGATCTTTAGCCTAAAGTTGTTTTCCATAGCACACAGCAAGTATTCCGTGATTCTAGAAAACATGTAAAAAAAAAAAAATTTTTTAGCCTTATATTTCTTCTTGACTCAAGGATGGTTCTCAAATTTGAAAATGCTATTTCACAATTTATTGAAAAAAAATGCTTTCATTTTTCCTGTAGTTATTTTCTTTATTACAGTGAACAATCTATTAAATAACAGCTGGTAAAACACTGATATGACACATTAGATGAAAGGAGTTTATATTTTAGGAGCTATTCTCTACAGAAAGTAATTCATACCCCAAAAAGTTAGGAGTGTAAGACTTAGATCTGTAAAAGAGAGTGACTAAATTCAGTGTAGCTTCCAGTGTGTTTTAGTAGCACTGCTAGATTATTTTAAATATATATATAAAAATATTATGTATAACATTCAGTATTGCCCCCCAGGTAGCTGTTCATATGAATAAAGATTTTATTTGTAACAGATTCTAGCCCTGAAATACCCCTAGGGTAAATGTTAGCATATATATACCCCTTGATATCTGACAACTATATTTTAAAGACAAATTCTGTGCTTTTTACATTTTACAAAGGAGAAAACAAATTATTGTTTTCAATTAATAGAGCTCTGAAAAAAAACCCCAACCTGGGGGTGTGGTGTTCAGCAAAGGAGAGTATATTTCAACAGTATGTAATGTAGATGTGGTTGTTTTTTGGTTTTGGGTTTTGTTTTTAGTATTCTATTAAAACTTCTAGATTTAAGACTGTTTCAGATCTGATGTTTTTGTTCTATTCTATAAGGAGAAAACACCTTATTATAGAATTAATTCTTTATTAACTGGTGGGCTGTGTCCCCTAAATATCTTAAAAACAGCAATCTTTTAGACTTGTATTGCTGTGAGTAGTTCAATCCTACTGAAAAAATAACACTGTGTGGATGTGTGAGCATTTGCAAGCTTGAGGATTTAACTGTTTTCTAGATATTTTGTTTTCAGAAACATTCCTGCATGCCCTGGAGAAGGTGTTTGAGGATGTGACTCAAAGCAGGGCAGGGCAAATTTCATTAAATCTGAATACATAGATACCCATTTGTGCTGGAAACATTCCTGCCTGTTTACATCTTACGGTGGAATAGTGGAAATGTTTATATAATCTTTGTAGGAACTGCAATAATTTGTCCTGCATTAGAGGCCCTCCTAGAATTTGGCCCTCATAATGCTCAAGTAAGGAATGAATAAATTGTATGTATGGATAGTACATTAGTTAAAAGAAGATAACCCTTTTCCTACGAATTAAAAAAAAAAAAGTTAATTGATACTGTTTGGGATTTTTTGGGCACATTTTATGGTGTTTGCTTCTATATATAGGTGAATAAACATAAATCTCATTCATAGCATTAACTACTAAGAGTGTGTATTTTGATGCTACTGCTCAAATCCACTGCATTTGAAGATGGGACGTGGCTCACCTTTTTGGAATTACTGGATAATTTTCTGCCCAGAGGTGGGCTTGGTTTCACCCCATATCTTTGTCGCTCTGTGTGTTTTAACTGCGGTTTTGTGTGAGGCACAGTGGAATGTGCTCCTGGAGAGGAAGGGAATGTGCTCCTAGAGATGCCTTGTGCTTTGGTGAGCTGATGTAAAGGCACGAATATATAAGGTGACCTAATGTAATATCCAGTATCCCATAAAGACAGGGTTCAGGTCTCCTAGAAACACATAATCACAGACTGAGTTGGGTTGGAGGTGACCATGTTGTTCCATCCCCTCTGCCATGGGCAGGGGCACCTTCTACTAGACCAGGTTTCTCCAAGCCCTATCCAAGCCGATAACACTTTTTTGATTAAAAATACCATGTGGGCATAACTCACTGATGGGTACAAATATCCACATTCTCACCTTGCTGTGGAGGTGCCCAAAGGAGGGTGTGGGAGCCACTGCTTCACCCTGTGCTCCTCTTTTCTGCTCCCTCGCTGAACAAAGGGTCATTACTTCTTTCATTTCATTAGTGCTAAACTTGCTCGCTTTTTTTTTTTCCCCCTGAACAAATCATTTGAGTTCACCCAGGTTAGTTCACGCGGGCTGGTGCAAACGCACACACGTTTGTCCTGCCCACGCTCCGAGGGAGCTGGCTGGGAGTTCGCTCCGCTCCGGGGGCCAGATGGCCGTCCTAGCACCATGTTGAGCCTAAACCAATAAACCCTACTGAGATACGAGACACAGGCACCATGTACTGAGCTAAAACAACTTGGTGACTTCTGACCAGAGCTGGCTGGTGTCCAGCCAGCTTCGAGTGTAAGCAGAGAGAATATACGTCCATATGGAACGGCACGAAGCTCCACCACTTAGCACAGATGATGCCCTCCACTGCTGTAGCCCTGGATAATAGAGGGTGTCCCAGCCTGGATAAGGGGTGTGAAATTCTCTCTGCTGAGGGAGAACTTGGAGGCCATCTGATGCTGGAAAAACGTAACATGGGAATGCATGTGTAAAACTGGGTTTTGTTTGATTTAGGTTAAAATCGCCCAAAACCTGTTCTGGAAACTTCTCCTGAAAATGTAATCGGTCAGAGAGAACTTGTGAAGGGGAGCATATTATCAAATGGATTTGAGAATGATTTTTAACAAGGTGTTAAAGTTAATAGAGAAAAGGTTTAATATCTATAATTGATTTGCCTTTTTTTTTTTTTTAGTGGGGAAGATAGTGTAGATGCAAGCAATTAGTTAAATAATTGGTAAAATAACGTAATCCAGTAAGAAAACTTAACCCAGTAAAAAAATGAAGTAAAAAATTAGGAGAGGTCTAGAGGCAAAATGATTTCCTATTGAGGATAACAGCACTGCTGTTGTTTCTCTGCTCACAACCAGACTGTGAAAATTTCTTTTTCAGTGTGATGGAGAGAGGCTGCCTGAAAAGTTTTTGTGAAGCTGATGAAGGAGGTGGGATGTCCTTTCGAGGCAGATGAATTCTCTTGTTCTGAGGGGCCAGAAACAATGCTCTGGTGCTCGAAAGTCCTTGTACAGCACCATGATTTAAGAACAAATGTTTTTATTCTTAGCTCTGGCTGCCAAAAAACTTGGAGGGGGCAATCCAGTAAGAACAGCAAAAAAATCTTCTGAGAAATAGGACAGAAAACCTCCCAAGTAAACTACCTGAAATTTATTCAGGCAGACAGCAATGTGATCTTAAACATTCACTTTGCATTAATCAACTTTGCCTCAGATAAAATGCTGGCAGATGGTAGCTATTCATTTTAAAAGTGACAGGTTTTCTTTACGTTTTTGTGTGGAAACCCCCACATGCACTCTTCCCTCCAAAAACTTTACTTGGTTAATTTGTCCAACATGCTTTTTTTTTTTTTTTTTTTTAATTCCCCTTTAAATACACTCCAATTATTAGGCAATTTCACAATTTGGATAGTTAAAAGAGGGTTTAGATGAGTTTAAATGCAGGCTCCTTCCTTTGAAGTCAGGGGAAGTGCATATATGGGAGCTGAGATTTGGCAGAAGTAAGATGGGAATGATGAAGACGATGCGGGGAGAGGTGCAGGGCCGGGAAGGACACGGGCTGGGACTGCTGGGTGATCTGTACAAAGTGCTAATGTGAAATGGCAGTTGTCTGTTTGATGTGTAAAAGATTTGCTGAAATTCCAGCAAAATATTCTGATGAGAGAAAGAAAGAACAGTCTGGGTTTTCAAATCCTAGCATGTGTTTTCCTTTATGTTCTCAAATGCTGTGTGAAATCCTTATTTTTCTTTCTAAAATGAATTTTATGAATCACCTGGAGAATTGATATTTACATTGCTGGCAGTAAAATGTAATGAAATTGTGCATTATGATTCAGTATTTCTGCACTTAGGATTCTAATGAGGATTTTATCTGTCCTTTTAAATGGTTGCTGTGTATATATTTTATTTCTAGATTAGTTATGGATTACATTTCTATTTCCAAATAACAAACATATACACTACTATATTATAAAGAATATGATACTTTCCATAATTCATTGTCATTCCAGCCCATAACACTAATTTGATCTTCCAAAGGGAGAGTAAAAAAAGCTTTAGTTTGCATCTAATAAAGAGAAAAATATTGATTTTTTTTCCCTTTTTTTTTTTTTGGTGCTGCTTTTTTTCCTAATCTCAGTTATTTTTTTTTTTTTGCTGAGAAGTAAATATTATATAAACTTACATATATGCATTTTGTCAGATTCTTGCTTTGCACGTGGTTTAGATTTATAGCTTTATGTTCTGGTGTTATAAATAACTAATTTTCTTAATGAGTACTCACAACTAGGCTGGATTTTGTGAATTGATGCATAATGAAAAGGAATTTTACATTGTACAAACTGTTTTTAGCAAAGCAATTTTGGGAGAAGACCTACCTTAACACTAATATAAATATATATATTTTTGGGAGGGTTTTTGGTAAGCTTTAACTTGACCCAAACACACTGAAGTTTGAAAGTCTTGGTTCAGGTAGTTGTGACATCTCAGTTTCCAGTCTTCAGCAGACCAAGAATTCAGAGGCCTTTCCTTACCTATTTCAGCCCATGTGCCTGTGTCTGAGAGCCAGCTTGGATGGGGCTTGGAGCAACCAAGGTTCCTATGGCAAGGGATTTGGAACTGGATGATCTTTAAGGTCCCTCCCAACCCAAACCATTCTAGGATTCTTTTTCTACATCTGCTTTTTATGCCAGCTGAGGGCTGTTAGCACCTGCTGTGGGTGTCCGTGAGTTTCAGTGTGGATTTTGAAGGCGCTGACCAGGTCCATGGTCACTCTAGAAAGTGTGCCCAAAAGTGTTTTCCGGTTTTATCTTCTCAGTTCCTCTGGGATTACAAGACTGAATGTCCCTAAGACAAGGCTGGAGTCCACTGGATGCTCTCCAAGGGCATCACCTCCTGGTGTAGTTTCATCCAAGGCACTCAGGCCTTAGAGCCCACTCTGGTGTGAGCTGAGGCATGGTGAGTGAGAGTGGTTGTGGATGGATGGTTGCTTCATAAATGCCATTCTGTATCAAACAGAAATGCTAATCTAAACTAACACATAAACCACTTAATTTTGTGGATTATGATGTCATTTCTTCCCTAAACGTGCAACACATACCTAGGCAGGATTTTGATTACAATCTATGTGCCAAATTGTGGTGCAATGGAAAACATTTAATTTAGGATCAACTTCTGACTCCCCCAAACCACAGTTTGATCTATTTATTTCCTCCTCCTCTTCCCTTTTATACTTCTCAGCCTAAGTATGTTGGGAATGATACCTGTTACTGGTAGGCTTCAAGTCATTATGATGATAAATTTAACTTCCCTTCAAAAAAAATATTAGGAATCCATTCATTGTATCTATTAATTGGAATATCTTTGATAAATACAGAGCAACTGAAAGACTTTTTTTTTGTTCATCATTCTATAATGAAGATTTCCACAATTTCCCTGTTCCCTTGGACAGTATTTCTCCTTTCTTGCCTTTGTCCTTTGTCCCTGTCTTTTCCTCCCTTCCTCCTGCACATTTACTCTGATGGTCCAGTGGACACAGTCATTTTAAAGAATGCTTTCCATTTCAGAGCACTGACTGTTTTTATTGTTTATGTTTATAACTTTGCCTTCTTGTTCATCATTTTTTGTTTCAGCTCTCTTAATTTCCATTTTACTTGTTGCACGCTTGAACTTTTATTTCTGTCTACCTGCGACTTGAAGAAAGAATGAAGGAAACAGCAGTGGACACTACATCGAAAGCAAATACGTGATTTTCTTGTTGCAGAATTACTGGAAGAAATTATTCCTGTTAACAATATTTCTAGGAATTATATGGGGAAAAATGTATTTAGAGCGAGGCTAATGTTTCTTTCATACCATCTTACCTGATGTAGCCACTTCAGTCCTTTAAACTAGTGATTTACCAAATGTTTTAAAAAGAAAAATTGTAAATTATGGGTAGAACAATAGAAACTTTATTTCAAATTCTATTTTTCTTGCAGTTAAATGTTATTTGTACTGATTTCTGTTAACGTGTTTTCTTTGAGTGCTATTATTTTTTAATACAGCATACTCTATGTAAAATGATGTGTATCTAGTTAGAATATGGAAAAATCTTCATGTATTTAGGTATTATGTAATAACATGAAAAAATTTCTGAACACGTAATTCTATGCATATTATATAATGGAAAAACTAAAAAAATTGAAGGGGAGTAATTTGAGAACATCTGCAATTTTTTATTTATGTAAGAGAATATCCCATTTTTAATTAAAGATGGAATTTAAGAATGATAAATGGGACCATTATCTAGTAACAGTTAGTTTGCAGGCATTTTTTTCCTAATGTTCTGCAGATTGCTGCAGGTTTGACAGTGCCTTTGGCTTTTGTGAGCAAAATGCATTTCCTACTCATGGCAGAAGAGTTGTAACTCACTAAACATGGAGCAGTGATCATGCATAGCGACATCTCCATGCTTAAACCCTGAGGAATTGAATTATTTAAAATTATTTTTAATGCAGAAATTTCCCGGTAGTCAATTTTATTAAAAACTTAACAGTTAAAAAATTTTATCTGCCAAATGAATTTGGAGAAATAGTGCTAAATATGCTAAAACTATGCAAGAAGAGGAGATGAATTTTTGGGGAGGTTTTGGCAGGTTTTTGAAGCTTTTTTTTTTCTTTGTTAGTAGAGTGGCCATTTTCTTGTGTTTTTTTTTTTTTTTTTTACTTTACCCTTCGAATTCCTTCTTTATTGTCATCATCCTGGACTAAAGTTGGTTCCAATTTATTGTTATATCCTCAAGTCTTAGCTGTAGGGTGTCAAAGTGGGAGGAAAAAAGGTGGGTGGGTGCTTTGGGAAGAACTTGAGTTATCATCAGCTGTCGGACATCTCTTGGTATTTGTGACTCTCAGTTATGCCAGGAGCAAATTTTTGGTGTTCTTGTGTTTCTCCATGACTTTCACAAATCTTCAAGGTCCTGACTGGGAGAAGTTCACTTGTGTGGGGTCAATTGACCATTTTGGTTACTGATGACTCAAATGCTGTTTTCCAGTCAAGAGACTTTTTTGGACGAGGGCTTGATTACAGAGCCTCATCTTTACCTCCTCCAGACTGTTGTGTTGCCATCTACTCAAGGTGGAATCTGGTTTTCAGCAGAACTTGCTCTTCTGAGGTTTAATACCAGCCCTGCAGTGGATCCTGTGGGCCCAGCCTGGTCTGGAGTCGGTTTTCAGTGGTTTCTGTGGCTGTTGAAGCATTTAGGTCTGAAGTGCTGTAAACACAGACCTCAGGTCTTGCCCCTAAAAGACAAAAGATCCACAGGCAGGAGTGGTAGGGAGGAAAAGAGCAATTGCCACAAAAGAATCTGGAAAACCAGAGTCGAATGTATTTATTGAAAATTGCATCATGAGTTAGAGATAATAAAACCTACATTTTCTTCCATTTTCTTTTAACATGGAGCAGAGAACCTGGAGAGTGGTCTTGCCTTGAATTAATACTCATTCTGGTGTAAACACACTGGAAAATACTTTTATATAGTTCTACATTTCAATACAGAAGAAAAATAGTAGATTTTAATCATCGACTCAGAATCATTAAGGTTGGCAAAAACCTCTAAGAGCATCAAGTCCAACTGTTAACTGTGCTATGCTATGATGAGTGGAATATAAATTCAGCATTAAAGTAAGCATCTGTACTTGAAAAATCCTAATTTCCAATGCTAACAGCTGCATGGAAGGTCATTGACATTGCGGAGTGCGTGGGGTCTCTGGGGCTCAGCCTGTTTGAAGTCAATATTTATGGTGCCTCTGTACCTCCTGTCATTAGCAGGAGGTTTTCAAGGGACTGTTCTTAGATTATATTTTGCACATGGCTCTTGTTTTCCTAGATACTGATTGGAAAAAAGTGAAGGATATAATAGTTTTCCTGTCTGCTGATGGGTGATGAGACCAACATGTTGGGGCCATGGGTGGAATCGGGGTGAATGAATTGGTGGCAGGGAGGGAGTTTGAGATGCTTGTGTGCTTCCTGCATTTTTAAGGAGTGTAAAGGATATTTCAGCTGTTGAAATGAAGCTCAGCAGCTGCTCTGTGAACTCCTAATGGAGCAGGGGCCTGAGTTTTCTTTATCTCCAGAGTGTTCCTCTGGTCACAGATACTGCTGGGGCTCCCCATTTCTCTTAACCCATAGTTCTTGAACGGCGCGGTTGATATAGGGGAATAATGAAAATGTTTTCTGTTGGATAAAATGGGATTTGGAGACAATACTGTTGCCTGTTAGTTGCTAGGTACACACTAAGACTCTGAATGATGAAGAGGAAGGTACAAAAGCTGTGTGCACTGAGCAAATGCTTTGCAGTGCAGCCAAACAGCTTTGCAGCCATGCTCTGGGTTGTTACAGCACCACTGTGGTATTTGCCTTCCCATTATCTCTTGAGCTCACTTTTCCATGGTGTCTGGTCCATGCATATTTTATTTTGCTTTTAATTTTATTTTTTTAAGTATTATTTTATTTACTTATTTTGCCTTCCAGCTTGTGGTTTAAAACTGTAACTTCATTGCCTCTTGCGCATATAACATCTTTCATTTTGTCTTTAAAATCCAGAGGGGTGTTTAGTGTGAGCAGTAGTGTATCCAGGGTAGAATATTTCATGTTTTTGCAGATTGCCAGTATTACATGCCAGAGCAGGCTTCTGACCATGAAGCCCAACCACGTTTGTTCTATTAGCTGCACTTCAGAAGTATTTGTTTAGTTTTTTCCTCAGATGGATAACCAGTATGGAACATTCTGTCCACAGAAGTCTTATTAAAGAGGTTAGAGCATCCTGCTAATTAGAAAAAACTAATTAGGCAGATTGTTGAGCCTGTAACCAGAATTTTATATTTTAATGGATTTTGAAATGCGCTGTGCTCCCTTTTCCTATTGTAAAACACAAGTTTTTTATTTTAAATGTCTGGAAGTAGTCTTTTTGAGGAGGTCATGCATTCAGAATAAGAAAGCAGTAACATTTTAATTTTTGAATTTATTAAATAAACTGTAGAAGAATATATGCTGTAAAATTGGTGAAACCATTAATTCATACCAGCCTCTTATTGTGGCAGAAAACATTGTTTGGTTACCTTCCTGTTGGTAGGTTTCAAGTTTAACTGCTCCAAAGAGGAGTTGAATTAAGTTCATGTGAAGAAACAATATAATTTGTGGCTGTGCTAAAATTAGACTTAGATGGTACAGAACTCACAAATTACTCTTTGCTACTTCAAGCTAAAATTCATTGACCACTGTTTCACTGAGCTTTGGGAAGTTTATCATGTTTAAAGCTGGATCCAGTCCATTTTTGAGTGCTCTTGTAGTGCTGTTAGAGACTCTTGGTCTGGAAGCTGAAAAATGAGCTCGTTCTCAGCTGTGGAGTGACCTGGAAGCAAAACCATTGGGGTTGGTTGGGTTTGCATGGTTCACATCTTAATTCCAGGTTTGCAAGGTGCTGTGTGGAAAGCAAGGCATGTTTGTGGCTGGGGACAAAACGCTGGATTTGAGAAACATTTAAAATATATGTATTTAAGACGGATTTCTCCCTAACATCTACTTTTGAACTCTCTTTCAACTGTGCCCTGCTACAAACTTTAATTAGTTGTAACCTTTTTTCAGGCTTGTCATTCTGCATTTTGCAAAATGCTCTGGCTTGTGGAGCAGCCGTGTGGCCGGGAGCCGTGGGCAGTGACCTGCAGTCTGTGTCAGGACCATCCTCTGAGATGTAACTCAAGGTACAGATGTTGCAGTTGGTGAGACGAGGTTGGCGGCCATCTGGAAGGTGGCCATCTGCTCCTTCCTGCAGCAGCAGAGCACCACGCTTTTGGGGGCCCCTGCCCCTTCTTGTCACAACCTGAGTCAAGACAATTCAGAATTGCCTCTTTGAAGCCTGATTTGGGAATATTGGCTGGCCAAGTGCTTGGCACTTAGAGATGTAAGAGGCATGGAAGGGAAAAACAAGTACTTCTAGACAAGATTTAGAAATGAGCTGTATGAAAGGACTTCGGTAAAGCACTGGAAGATAAAAATATGTAGCTCGGGTTTGCAAATGTTAGAGAAGCCGTGGAGCAAAGGGAGGTGCAGCTTGCTGTGCTGATAAAAAACAGGTAGAAGTGTCCCATTAGAGCATGGGGCTTGCTATTATTTTGCTAATGCATCAGGAAATATGTAGAGTCTGTACCACATGAAAACAGAGCTGTGGATACAGGGACTGGAGGATGGAGCAATCAGGTCCCTTTAAGGAAAACCTTCCTCTTCAGTCCAAGGAGGCTGAGAAGAAGGCAAAAATATTGCAAGAGTTGTTTTTGTGGTGTCAGCCCTGCACGCCCAGACCTCCTATATTTGCTGGAGTGTCAGCTCTGGCTTTGGCCAGTCAGATTTGTGTTCAGCATCTGTGCTGACCTGTAAGGTTCACACCCTTCCTCACTCCTGCAGTTCAGTCTTCAGCCTGGAACCTGGGACTATTATCAACCAGACAGGTCTAGGTAGTTAGCATGATGTCATGTCTCTTCATCAGTTTATGGAACAGGGCTGAAATTTATGGCCATAAATATTTTAAATTGTTTTTGTTTGGCTTCTTGGGGAGAGGAATTTCCATAGGTGAGAGGTTGTTTTGTAAGAGGCTCCACTGTATGATAGATCACATGGATGGTTTCAGTACATGGGAAGCTTGTACCCCTTCAGTGTCATAGGTTGGAATTGTTACAGGCACTTAACAGCTTTACAGATTCTTGTTTAATTACTGGTCATTATTCTGAAATGGATGACTCATCTAGCCTGCAGTGATGGGAGGTGCTCTGGCCCTCTATATAATTCTACACATACATATTTTTGCTTCTAAGCACCACAAAAACGTCTGTTTTCTTCTTGCATGTCTCATTTCCTGGGGTAATACAGAGAAAATGGGTCTGAGAGGGGCTATGGAATGAGAAAGGGCATGCTGGGAACAAATTTGCGTCAATCTGGATGGCTCTTGGTGCACACCTGAACTCTGCCATGCAGTTCTCGCCTGGAAGGGTGTGCTTGGCTCTGCTCTTAATTGTATAACTTCTATTAGTAATACTGTAATAAATTAATTATCTATTAGTCTGTTCTTCTATATTGGTACTTCAGATTAGAAAACTGGCAGGACAACATGAAATTCAGTGTTTAACAATGTTCTGGCATGGTAAAGCGTTAAAATTAACATTTAAACGAGTTCTGGATTAGCTGTCACCAGCTTTTCTGCCCTCAGTTGAGGCTGTGTGTCCTTCACTGTGACATTCCGTGTGTCCTGGTGAAGGCCCATTGCAGAAATAGAGACTTTGAATTTACCAGTCTGTATCAAGAGGCAGCACTTGGTCTTGTTGCATGGTGATCTAAATAAATCTGCATTGATCTCAATAAATGGGGATGTTTTGAACCTTGACTTTCTAATGCTTCGCAGTTGGGTGTTTTTTTCCCTGCTTTGTCAAGGAGGATGACTGTAGTAAGACCATGAGCTGATTACTCCCTGTATTAGATAATCATTTCTTAATGTGGGAGGGATATTAAGAAGAATAGATGTGAGCGCTCTTGGAAAACTCTTTATGGAATAAGGTTTAAGCACTGCTGTTAATAGGATGCACATTCCCTTTCATGCTGAGTCAGGCAGAGCTTGGCCGTGTATCCGGGACAAAAATCAAGGAGGTCTTAGACACACTTGCAAAACATGTGGTGACTCTGCTGTCTTTAAAAAATGTCACTATTGCTGTGATTGCGTTGTCACCTCTGGATTTTAGGTGGGCAGTAGTTGGAGTTTGATTAAAGACCAGCCCTATTTCCATCTAGACCTGTCTCTGAAGTACCTCCTTGTTCCCCCACATCATGTGGTTGACTTATGATGTGCCAGTGGCAAATAGTTACGAATTTGACCTAAAATTTAAAAAACCTTGCCTGTTTTAAGTGTCCATGTCAGTGGTAGAGGCTGCTGGGTGCAGGGGACAGAGGGAAGACGAGTGGTGGTACAGGAGGGACGTTGGGTGTCCTGATGGAAAGGCACTGCATCAGTGACCAGCTAATCCTGGCTTTTCTTGGGAGAAGCCTGAATCATCATTAGAGATGAAATGTCTGTTTTGAAGGAAAAGCTAATTTGATGGATGGAGACTTTTTTCCCACCAGTGGCATTTTGAAAAGAATCCAAAGAGTTTTGTGGGTGGCTGTTCGAGTTTGTTGAAGTCTCTTCAGGATGGAAAAATAGAGACTTAGGAATTGGACTTAGCCTTGTGAGATAAGACCTTGTAAAAGTATTTTTAGGAATTATTTTTTGTTCGGTTGGGTTTTTTTGTTTGTAAAAGAGTTTTCTGGATTGTGTAACTAAAGGCAGGACAAGGTACTACAGCTCTAGTTTGTATTTTATGGGGTGCTCTGAAGGATAATCTAGAG
The DNA here is from genome assembly GCA_013397115.1 of Edolisoma coerulescens. Lineage (NCBI taxonomy): Eukaryota > Metazoa > Chordata > Aves > Passeriformes > Campephagidae > Edolisoma > Edolisoma coerulescens. The sequence continues at coordinate 853,897 of VWZW01004119.1, forward strand.
GATGTTTGTGAGGCAAATGGTAATAGTAGGAGGGATAGAAATATTGAATTTTTATTTTTTTAAGTTTTCTTACGTTCTGAATCTTTTTTTAATGGTGTAAGCTTTTTAAAACATTCAGATTGATTTGTGATGGTATATTCTCTATGGTTTATTCTTCTAATATTGATTGGTGAACTCTAGAATGGCTCTACTGTCATTCCCAGCAGCTTTTCATAGAAACTTTTTCCCCAATTAAGTATTTTTAAGATGCTTTCATTATGAAAGCCCTTGAAGTTAAGATGAAGTTTTATTTATTTTTTTTTTTTAATTTTCCCTTGTGCTGGCATATGAATGTGGTTTTGCCCTAGTGGCACTTCCCCATTTCGGATTATTTTCTACCTCTGCATATTATGTGATTTCTTGTTCAAGTGAATGACAAGATGATGTATGACATGCTTGAGATGGTATTGAGCAGAGTATAGTTGGAAAATTGCAGTGATAATTTTCTTTTTACATCTCAAACTTACATGCCATTGAGGGGAAAGAAAAAAAAAAAGTGTAACAGCAACTCAACAAAAAGCATAAGGGGAAACCTAGAAAAATTACAGGGAAATTTCCATAACAGATACACAAGTAATGCTGCTTTAATAATGATTTCCTGTCATGAACTATTTTTATCATTTGCCAGCTCTCTGACGTGGCAGTCTATTTAACATTTTTGAGAGCCATGTTTTAATCAGATTAAGCTCAAGGAAACCGATAGGTATCTGTTTGGCTCATGACTTGTGCTTCTGTTTCTGATTTAGTCACAAGACTATTGTTGCTGGAATCTTTTAAACCCCATTTTGCTTCCACTTGCAGCCGGTGTGTGAGCCCAGAGGTTGAGTGCCAGGGATTTTCATGATATACACACACAGGGCGCGTTATGGAATTATTTTGTAAATTAAAGAAGACTGATACAAACTGTGTCTTTTTCCTCGTGTGATTAAATAGCTAAAAATAACCATCTGTTTTTGGTTTCAGGCGTTGTAATGTTTCTTAGGAACAAACTCACCCAAAGCAGTGTGCTAGGAAAGGCTGACCATGAACAGTTCTGCATTCTGATCCACTTCTGGGAAGCAAAATTCATTAATAAAAGGGGATATTCTTGCATCATTTTATATAGTGTGCAACATAATGATGCTTTCCATGCAAGAAATATCGCGAGAATAAAGTATAAACCCATATATTTTTAACTTTGATATTTACACGTTTTTCAGTCATTTTATTAAATGAAAGACAGCAGAAAAGTTTCTATGCAAAACTCTTATGGTCTCCAATATTGTGCACATCCTGCAAATTTAGGAAATTAAAAAAAAAAAGGTGCTGCATAAAATTTGGGATCATGGTTGTGCTTGGGTATTAGTGAATTTAGCACCTCATTTGGTGGTCTCAGCACCTTGGAGCACGGGGGAGGACCAGCAGCCTGGCTTTTAAAAAGCTCTGTCTATCCATGTTTTCCTAATTTCCAGAGCAAAAAAACCCCCATGTATTACGTTTCTAATGACCTCTTTTGTCTGCTAGAAATGCAGAGAGATTGTATTCAACAGCTTGGGGTTTGTGTGGTGTCTTCCTGCAGTGTATTATTTATTTGGTTGGCGTGTTTGAAAACTGCGAGCGTAAGAATTAATAAAGGTTATTAGTTACTTTCCATAATAAAATTAGCTGACCTTTAAGAGCATTATACAGGGGCTGTCTAAGTGGAAAAATGACAGAATGCATTTTTATTCTGGTGGCCATTTCGATTACTAAATCTTACAGTCACAATATAGAAACTATGCGTGGTGATTAAATGTGGCTCTTGACTGTATATTTGCAGACAACAATGAAATAAGTGGAATTTTTGTGTTCAAGACAGAATTTAACCCCTCAGTAACAATTTCGCCCACATCTTGTATTTGGTTCCATTTGAACAGCACAGAGAAAAAAAAAACCACCAAACCCAAAGAAGATGCAGCTTAATTTTCTAAAAATGAGTGTCCTTTGGAAGCGGCAGTGCCGGGAGTTGGCTGTGGTTTTTCTGGAGCGTGAGGATGTGCAGATTCCTGGAGCAGCCTGGCTTGGGTCGCTGTCAGGCAGTCACGATGTACACCGTGTAGCTGGGCACATACAGCTCACTCAGTCACCCGATAGTCTTTAGTCATCTCAATTTATCTACCAGTTTAAAGGGAGACTTGCCACACAATCCAATATTGGAACGTGAAGTGTTCGTGCCCACCTTTACTTTTCAGGTGGGAGCAGGATGAACCTCATTTCCAAAGCAGCTGTTACAGCAAACTTTCTCAATTTTATTTTCTTTGTACTGAGTAATGACATTTTTAGCTGTGCCATTATCTAGAAAAGATTTTATTAAGGCTTTAATTTTTATTGCCATTTTTGAAACGTTAATAATCTGTATGATGATGATAGTATGGCTTGGATTTCAGGTGAACTTCAGATCTGCTTGTGCTGCTGCATTGTACTTCTTCAAATTTTGACTAGGTCTTATAACATTTGTTGAAATCCTTACAAGATATTCATCTATTTGTAGCATCATATAGGTCTGGCTCCCCATCTGTCTCTGTTTTTCATGACAACGAGGCTCTGGTACATTTTTTTTTAATTTTAGTTCTTATTCATTGAAGCCCACTGTAATGCTGTTCTATCTTAGCTGTTTGTCCAATAGCTTTTATTGATCATTTGGGATAAAATAGAAGATTTCTTCATAGAGAGAAATATTAACCAGATATCAGTGAATTCAGTTTAATTAAGTTAGTTTTTTTACCTTATGAAATGGAATGTAATCAGAATCCATTTATGTGCTATTAAATAAATAAATAATTTACTAACACTGTTGTGCCAAAAGCTAAGAAATATTGGGGAAGAAAAGTTCTTAACTGAATTTTTTTCTGCTAGGCCATGTTTATTAAGGGTCTCGTACAGCTTTTGTATTTTAAAAGTGAAGGTATGAATCGAAGGTTCAGATTCCCTCCAAATAAATCCTTATTTAACAGGATATCCCTGAGATTTTTTTTCTTCCTCTCTTTTTGGGTTTTTTTTTGTGGTTTTTTTTTCTTGGGTTTTTTTTTTCTTTCTTTTTTTCTTTTTCACTATTGGCAAGCCTGACTGAAACGGTCTCATCTGGTTTAAGTAAAAAAATCTTTGCATTACTTGGCGGTGGTTTCTTTTGTACGTGGTGCTTAGAGCTCCTTGAAGCTGGAGCGCACAGGAAATGCAAATCATGCAAATCATCCTCGCGCTGACGATGTACAGTGGCGTGATTGAGCAGCAGTACGTATGGCTCGTGGGCTGACCACATGAAAGGGCTCATTTAAAGACCAGATGAGCCCAAGCTGGCTTAAGTTAGACTATGTGTGAGCTTCAAAGCTTATAGAATAGCATCCTTTTTAAAAATAAATTTATTTTATTAATAACACCTGCGCCGAGTTCTTAAACAGTGAGAACATGTATAGATGAACGTTACGTTGAGTACAGGCCATGCTTAAATCAGAAGGGCAATATTGTTGTATTTTTTTTTTTTTGGTGGAAATTCAGGTATGCATTCATATGGGGGGAAGGCGACCGCAGTCTAATGCACTGCAAAAAAAGTCCAGGTTGTGTTTGGTGTACATAAAACCCAACTCTTTTCTGCCTTTCAGGTAAAAATGAAAATAAATGGAAGATAAAAGGGAATTTTTTCTGTGCAGCAGGTTAAGAACAGGCTTTCTGTAAGTGCTTTTGAGTGCTGAGAAGAGGGAGGTTGATTGCTGGCTGCTTCGAATTTCTTGGTAACTGAGGAAAAAAAAAGCTGCATATTATTTTTCATACTTCTGAAGAGCTTTTTCAGTAGTTTCAGGGCTTTATCCTTCCAATAAAGCTGAACCCTTGTGCTGTGGGACTCTGGATCTTGAAGGTGGTTGGGAAAGTGGCTATGATGGGAATACTGGGCTTCATCTACAACCTTTGAGATGGACCTGTGGGCACAATGGGCAAAGCCACAGGGGAAAAATACTTGTAGAATAATTAGCATTTTTCATATTAATCTGGCAATAAAAAGAGAGTGGATGGGATAGGTAACAGTGTCCTTAAAAATATTCTTACCTTTGGTAGTATCGACATGGGTGGCTCTCTTTCTTCTAGTGAGAGTCTTGTTTCTTACACGTCTTTTTTGTTTTATACAACCCTCATTCACTTTCCTTTGGATGTTTTTAAAAGTTGAGGTTCATTCAAATAATGTAACATGACACAAAGCTGGAAAATGTCAATCTTGGACTGTTTCTGTGTCATCTTGTTTAATTTTTACTTGAAACGGTAGCCCCAAGGAGGTCTGTGGTGGGACCGGGCAGGACACTGCACTCCATCACCCTGACGGATGTAATTTTGGCTTGATATTTTTTTCACTACTTCCTCGCTCCTTCATTTTGTTCTTTCTACTAATACACAGGAACAAGAGAGAAGGAAAAAATGAATTTTTTATATTTTATCTGCCGGACTGCTTCTTTCTCATCAAGTCAATCCACAGGTCCTGGAAAAGGAGAGAGGGACATTTCCCACGTTTTGTTTTTTGTTTTCCCATTCTTTTAAACGCTAATTATATTTTTCTCCTTAATTTCATATATGAAGTCAAGGGGAGCATTTCACCCCTTCCATGTACCTGCAGGCTGGGGCAAAGCCCACTGTGCACATACAAGTGGGGTCATAGGGCTCAGTGGGGAGTTTTGGGTTCAGTTGGGGCTGAAATGTTGAAGTTCCTTCATTCTGTATGGTTTGTTCATTTATTTGTTTATTTTAAAGGAAGGGAAAAAAAAGGTGGCTAAAGGAATGGCATCCTGAAACCATCAGGGAAAGGAATATTGTGAATAAATACTGTATTCCTAAACCTGTGATCCCTTACAGGGAAAATTTGTGAGGCTTCTGGGCAGGTGTTTATACATCCAGCACACAGTTTGTGTTTTAATAGAAGAAGCAATTTAAATCAAAGATAATATTAAAATATCTTTTATACTCTGTGTAAGAAATACCAAGATGCAGGAGCCAACAGAGAAAGCAGAGAAGAAATTTTACTACTTGTATCTGTAATAAATTTAATATAATTTAATATCCATTTCAGTGTTTGACAGGAAGTAAAGATTATTTAAATATTTGTACCTAAGAGCACAAGGCTGTATAAAGATCTTTGAATTTTCAAGTTAATTTGTTTCTTCCAGCAATATAAAGAGATATATACAGAAAATTAATCCCATATGATTGTGCAGCTACCATTGCGCCAGAACTTTTTGGAAACACTTTCCAAAGAACATCTCCACTCATCTTGACAAACAGCTTGAGTCAAGTTTCCTTTTCAGGAGCTCCTGAAAGGTTTTGTGTGTAGTTCAAAGGCATTGCTAGAAAAATGGTGTTATTTGGAGACCTTGACCAAAACTACTTTACTTTGCTCAGCCTTTGCAGATATGAAAGCTCCCTGCCCAGCCATCTTGAACAGATTTTTAGTTTCTGTCATGGAGAGATGCACAATCTTTTTTCAATAACAAATTAGCTCTTGTCAACAGTTTTCCTGGCCATGGTTTAAATAGCTCAATTCAGAATGTTTCATAGTTTTATGGTGGATTTTGCTAGAAAATATGCGTGTATATAGTATTTATCTGTCGTGTATCTGCATGTGCATGCACGCAGACGTCTGTGCTTGCACATCTCTCTGGGAGCGAAGATACGAGATCTGAAAATGCTGAATCACTCTGTACACTCTCACAAAGATAATATTTTGGGAAACCTGTCAGGTACTGTGGTGAGCAGGGTTCATAAGATACATAAACAGTTACATGATCTTACATGAGCTGATTAAATCACTAGACCATGACATTCACTTATCTTAAGTCTGGCTTGGGCTCCTGTCTTCTCACTGTGGCCCTGGTTTGCTTGGTGGCCCTTGATAAACAAGCCTTGGCCTCAGTTTCTTGATCTTAAAGATTAGAGAGCATCTGGTATGGTGTTCTAACTTTTTAACATACGATTTCAACCCCAGAGGCACGTATTTCTCTTTTCTGTTCCTGGGGAATAATGGGAATTTAGCTCTGGATGCTTTATTTAATGATAAAAAGAATTCAGAAGTAATAGTTGCATATGAGATCTGCTGGGAAAGCATAATTTGTGAAGTGTATGGAAGCCTAGAAGTATTTTTGGTAAATTATTATTTTATTATTGGATTTTTCCACGTGGGGAAATATCAGCATCTTGCAGTGTTGAGGTATGAGTTGCTTACTCAAGGATCAGACCCTTGTTGTATAAGTTGATCAAACATGACCATAAATGTCTAATGTCCTTGTTAACCCTGCAAAACTCTCAGCCAGGAGCTGGATAAGAAAAATGGGCAATGACTTCATTTCCATGGCTCTTAAATTCTCTCATGAGTTTGACATATTCTCTTTTCCTTTGAATTCTCTCCTGTTTGTCTCAGCTCTTGTGTCGGTCCCTTACGTCCCATGTCAGGAGCTGAGCCCCTTTATTTCCTTCTTTTTCCCTGGTTGCATTATAAATAAAAACCCTGTTATGATAACATGTGAAATAAAATGGTAGGACATCAGTATAGGTTATCCTTAAAATCATGTTATGGAAATGGAAATAAAGCAGCTTATGGCATATGCCAGGCATGGTGCAAGTGATATTAAATAAATATATGACTGAAGGGTTCCATTCATTCCAAATGCTCCCCTTTGTGATCTTTAGCCATGTTTGTAGAGAAACCTTTCTTAAAGCACTTAAAGCTTAATTCAGAACAGACAAAACAATTATCTTTTGAAAGTCTGATGAAATATGTTTGGCAGCTTTTGAATTTAGGCAAGTGTTTGTCTCACTTCTTTGAAATCTCGCTTCAGTCGGTCGCTCAGCCATTTCGGTGCAATTGTTCAAATCTGGTAACGAGTGTGGGCTTTGCTGAGTTACAGAAGCGTTCCAATCAGAAAGTGGAGTGGCTCAAAATAGTGTGCAATACACAAAACTTGACATTTTCCTTATTGATGTGCTTTTGAATATAGAAGCTTACCTACTGTCCCTGTGTTTTTCATGAAGTGTTCATTGATAAATCTGTGTAGGAAGGAGTTTGCCCCTCCAAAGACAGGTCTGGAGACCCTTAAACATTAAATTATTTTAATTTCTGGGGGAACAGAAGTGTCACTTTATCTCCTTTGAGTATAAATGATGAAGGTTTATGCACCAATGTGTGACTGTTTCTCACAGGAAGAGATGGCAGAAGACTGACACTGCACAATGTAGTTTTATAGCTGAACTATGTCATGAACATGGAGCAGAAATATTTAAATTGTGGATCTGATTGCCACTTCACTGAGCACATGGAATAGTTTGCTCGGCTTATATTAAGGCAGGAAAGTTGCCACTATGCTGCAGCAACAAATATTCTAGAAGTGTGAAGGGCATTTGGGAGAAATACATATTTTCCCTTCATATTTTTTGTAATATTTGATTAAAATACATTTTTTTTTTGACACATGTATACGGAGGACTTTGAGAATTCGCTTTGTGAATATATATTAAAAATCACTAAGTTATTCCTAATGTTCTGTAGTGCTGCCTGCTCCTGACAAACATCTGATACGGATCATATGCCTCTAAAAAGAGAAGTTCCTCGAGCAAAATATCCTCATGAAAACAGGTTGGAGATACTCACATTCTCTCGCTCGCTCTCACTCGCATGTTACATTTTGGCACGTTGTAGGAGCAGGTAGCATATCTACTACCTGCTGTTGAAAGTGTTGAAGATACTGAATTATTTATTCCATCTTCTGCACTATCCAAACTCGTTTTGGGTAGTTTGACACATCTCGGTCTTCCATATGGATACTTCATGGTGACAGAGTTGCCAGCTGCTCAGGTTTTATGACAGTCGGAGTTTTTTCGAGGACTGTATTAGTTTTCTGGGAAGAATCCTGCTTTTCCTGAGGGTCCCCATTCTTAGGCAGTAGTTATGCCTTGGGTTGATGCTCTGGAGTGGGAGTTTTTTAGGAAAATTAGCTAAGAGATTCCATAAAAATAATTTTTAAAGGACTTGATGTTCATAGATTGTGTGAGATGAAATCAGAGCTGTGGGATGTTAGAAAAATGTGAAAGCTATTTGCTAAGAAAGCTAAGTTCCTTTTAGTGACACTTCAAATTAAAAAAAAAAAAAAGTTTTTAGATATCAAGGTGCATAAAGCAACATAGAAATCAGTCTGAAATACTTTGGAGAACAGGATTTTCAGGGCACTTGAAATGTAGCCCTAAACAGTCAGCAAATCTTCCCCATGGCAGGGGGTTGGAATTTGGTGATATTTAAGGTCCCTTCCAACTCAAACCATTCTGTGATTCCATGTGTTTCTCTGCAATTGTGCAAAGTGAGCGGGTCTTCTGTGGTTTTAAAACACAAAATGTGTAAACCTGAAAATTGGGGGAAGATTTGAGTTTTTACTTTGCCAAAGCTTACTAAAATAATGGAAAATCAGCCATTGTTCTACTTAATGTGAGCATCTCTTGATACAAACCTTTTTTAAGGGAAACCCTCAGTATTGTGGTGGGTCTGTGCTGCGCTGGGTTTGATTCCCTTTCTGTGGGATAAATCACCCTCGCTTGCGGTGGGATCCATACATCCATGATGTTGACTATTTCCTCTGTGCCATCCTGGATCCAAGCTGGCACCAGGAGATGTGAAGTTACAACACTCAAAGCTTGCTGTTCAGATTTGCTGTTGAAGAGTAGTTACGTGTAGCCCTAGGACTTCTCCGTGCTGCCACAACCCCTTGGCCATATTGCGTTATTCATGCCAGGCATTTGACATGTTTGGCTTCTCTCCAGAGTTGGACAGATAAGATACCAAATTAAATTAATTTGCAGCCTTACGACCAATAAATAATACTGCTTAAGTGTTAACTAATTGAGTAGAACATCAGTTTTGCAAGCATTTTTCTTTAAAAATGTCATTTCATTATACATCACTGCATCCTGTATATTTACCTGTGGTGAATTTTTTGCCTTCCAGTCACTGTGTCCTCTATTTATCTTGCTCTCTACTTTTTATTTGCTCTGTCACAGCACCTCTTTGAGCAGAGTTGGTCTGTCCATCTTATATAAACCACCCAGCAATAGCTACTTCTCACTAGTGGGTTATCCTGATCTGCTTATTCTCTGCTCTAATAAAATTCCTTTGCTTCATTGTTTGTTGCTGATGGAATTTGAGCGAGGAGGATGATGTGGATTCGTGGTTTCTCCTTCCCCCCATCACCACAGCTCTGACTGCTTGGTCCTGACCTCTCCCTTCGTGGGAACAGAGAGGCCGATGTAGCCCATGGTGAACAATCTGGCCACTAAAGTAAAAATGTGCATCTGTCAGTAATTAATTGAAGCCAAATTTAATTACAAATCAGGGAAAAAAATAGTACCACACACTTAATAAAATTCAAGAAGCTTCAGTGTCGTTGCCTGAAAAGCAAAGCAGTCCAAACAAAATACACCCCCCTCAAAAGTCTGCTCTGTGAGTCTCTTTCAAGCTTACTTCTTTATGTTACATAGAAAAGTGGTTTTGATTCACTGTTTTCACATAGTTTTTGATATCTTTTTGAGTTAAAGGTCATCAAAAATAGTGGAAAAGTGTTTAAGATTGGTTCTTGATTGTGTGGGCTGGGGATCTGGCCTGAAATTCTGTTTGAGGTTTGACTCTAGTACATGAATATTCTGATCAGCTGACTGAAATAAAGAATCAGAGGGGTAAGGAGGAATTGTGAGAGAACCCAAATAATTTGAAAATTAAAAAATGTGTTCATGTAAGTTTTTTAATTTTTTAAATGGTATATTTTAAAATAAAAATGCATAAAAAGAAGGGATTGGCAGTATGAGTTGAAACCAAGCTATTCCTTCCTGCTGTATTTTAGCATACAAGGCAACTCCCAAATCCTAAATATTGAGCTGGTAGCAGCCATGAATATTTATCACTGTGTACTGTATGTACATATAGCAATTACAGCAAGAGGAAAAAATATTTTTCTTTACAATTAATATTTGTAAACGTTTATGAAAGTACATAGAAATAAATAAGACAAACACATGGCCTAATTAAGATGAAAAGCATGACAACCCTTGTGATTTGTTCTGAAAAATAAAGACCATTAAAATAGTAAGACTTAATTATTTCTGTAAACATTGCAAATTATCTTTATCTACAAAAACCTTAATTTATGAGTTAAAATATCTATAAGCATTTTTTGACATTTGTACATTCCATGTCAAAAAATTATTGTTAATTTATTATTTATTATACTGTCTACTGTCACGTATTACCACTTATTAGTATTTATTGTTCAGAAATTCAGCGTCGTCTATTGTGTAGTGGGAAAAGGAAAAGCATTTTATATGTGCCTGTAATTTGTGTGTTCCTGGGCTAGTGATAAAAACACAACTTCTGTAAGTTGATCATATAAAAATGTGTGTAATAACAAACAAAAATAACTGGTCTAAGACTGCAGGCATTAACAATGCTATTTGAGACACAGTTTACCTTTGAAAGATAAAGCCAAATCCATAGACTTGGCTAATTGCTGGGTTCAAATCAAGGATAGATGTATGATGGAGGAACCAAAGCCACGAGGTTTGATCTGGAGGAGCTGGAAGCCTCCATCACCTTTGGAGCCCTTGTTTCTCCAGGTGGATGTGTCTGTGGTCAAACCCCTTGGCTTTGCCTTGGCCTTTAAGGGAGCAGAATGGTTTGGGTAAACTATAGTGCAGTCCAGAAAGAGAAGAACAGGATGGTTTGGGTTGGAAGGGACCTTAAAGCTCATCCAGTGCCACCCCTGCCATGGGCAGGGGCATCTTCCACTATCTCAGGTTGCTCCAAGCCCCATCCAACCTGGCCTTGGACAGTTCCAGGGGTGGAGCACCCACAGTTTCTCTGGGCACCCTGTGCCAGGACCTCCCTGGTTCAGTCAGTGCCATCTACTGAACAGCATTTTTTTAGTATCTGTTTTCCTTAAAAGCCTCATATTTGTAGCTGTATCCAAATTTTAGTCTGTTTTATTGTAATACTTCTCCTGGAGGATGAAGAGTGCTCATAACTCTTTTCTGGACTGCCAGATCTTCAATCATAAACTCATTTTACTGTGAATGTGGTTGTTTTGCAGCAGAGAATTATGGCTCTGGATTTTATTTGCGGAGCAGGAGAGTCCCTGCTGCTGCTGCAGGATTGTATCCTACAGCAATCCCCCTTTTCCAGGGAGATCTGGGTTACCTGTACAGCCACACAAATAATGGCCACTTTTATCTGTCCTTCATGCAGAGCTTCTGCCAGACTGAGGGAATGCTCCCCTACAAATCAGGTGCTGTTTTAAACTCGCTTTGTTCTATAAGCCTGGCGGATTGGAGAGTTCAGCCTCCATATCCATAGATACATAAATATGCCCTGTGTGGTCTCCCAAGGGGAAGGAAAAATGTGTTTTTAGTTAAGTTGCATGGGAATTTAATTGAAAGATTTAGGGCAGTGCTGTAAAGGAGTAAATCATGGCTGCATGACACAAAGATTTATAAAGCCAAATAAAAATACTTTAGCACCTTCACTATTATTATTTGCTTGATATAAGTGGAAACCTGTATTAGTAATTTTGTCTGCTGGTAATTAATTTAAAAAATGGGCTTTTATATTTTACTGATTTTCAGTCCTTTGGAGTGAAGTAATGGGGAAGACAGTAGCAAAGGGCAGGGAATTCTGTGGACATGTCACATCTCTGAACCTGGAAGTGCACTCAGCTTCCTTCCCAGGAATATTTATATTAATTAGGCACATGCTCAACTAATTCCACACAAGTAGCTCCTCAGAAGGACTGAGAACTGATTCGGATGAAGCAGAAGCATGGCTTTAGACTGCAGCTTGTGTGGATGGTGGCCCTGAAATTTGGCCAGTCTCCAAGGCAGTGGGGCTACTGCACGTGGGATGGTCCTGGTCTGAGCAAGAAGGTCACTTGTCACACAGCAAAATGCTCAGGGATGTTTTGGAGAGGAGAGCTGGGGCAGAGCTTTAGGAATGTGACCTTCAGCACAGGTTTAGTGAGGATTCACACACTGTATTTATTGGAGAGCACTGTATATATTAAATGCTGCAGTGTTGATAGGTCTCGATAAGGACACCATAATAGCGGTTGAATTGTAGGGGGTTTTGTGAGATGGTAAGTTAATGATGTAGCTGTTAATTTGAATTTAGCAGACGTTTTAAATATAGGTTTCTCTTACAGAGACAAAAGTTGCAATTTAAAGCTCTTTGGTGGTCTAAAAACAGCTTAATTCTCTAGTAGCATGGTAATAAGTACTAATCCAGCTTATACAGTGATTGTAGTATGTCATGTTTGTGAAAGATTGCCTAACTCTGCTTTCTCTGGGTTTTATGTTAATTTTTTTAAATTAAACATAAAACCTTATAACATCTTTATGCTGAGATAAACTGTTCAATTTAACTTGTGCTCAAGCAGCAGCTGTCAGGCATTATCATGTTTTGAGCGTTCTTGCCATCACCTTGTGTCTCTACCTCCCGGATACACTCTGTGGGATGATAAAGCTCACCTTGTTAGGATTTATTACTTAAATAATAACCCGAGGTAAAATGAAAGTTGATGTCACACGGAATGACAACTGACATATATTTATGTCGCACGTTCCATTATAATAAACTTTCCTTTCTTCCCCTTGTAATAGGTGTTAAATGGAAATACACTCCAGCATATCCTCCAGTGCCCTGCGTGAGTCCATTAGCCACGAACGCGGCTGCTCTGTGGGCATGTTCACAGGGACTCGTGCTGTCAGGTGTTATTTAAGCTTGTAAAGCCAGGGAAATTGGTTAGTGCTGGTAGTTAGCAGCTTCTCTGCCAGTAAAGAAGCAGCCATGAGAGCCCCTCGGAGTCGGGATAAATTCTGGAAGTGCTGCAAAGTAACGCAAGCGAATCGAGGAGGGTGTTTTCTAATCAATGGTTTTATTTTAATTCTTTTCCTTGCTGTAAGAGGCACAGGCAATGCCATTTCAGGCTCTACATCTGAATTTGCTAGTCATCACCACAGTTTTCTCTTGACACCAGTTTATTGTGCTGAGCTGGGCAGTGATAAGCGATCTGCTTGTTAGTGGAGTCTTATCACTTTCTATTTACAGTGGAGAAAATTTAGGTCTGCCTCTTGCAAGCTTTCCAAGTTTTCAGCCTTTCTTGCCATGCTAGAAGCCAGGCTCCAGCATGCTCTAATGATGCTTCTGAATTCCTCCAGTTTGCCTAAGCCAAGACTACAGACACTCTTTTCTTTGCCTGTAGCTATAACCATCTCTTGTTTGTATTCTCCTAATTATCCCATTGTTGATCTGAGCAAGTTTAGATGCTTCAGAGCTACCTGGTTTTGTCCAAGCTTAGTTCTTGGATCTCTTCTCATTGTGCTCTCCATTGCCCTTTTCTCTCCAGTCAACGTGTTAACCTTGGCACCTCCACTGTCTGCACTTCCCACCCTCTGTGCTGCTTCCAGTGGTTTCAGTGCTGTCTCTTTTTTCCCCTCTCTTCCTTCAAACTCAGCCAGGTTCATTGATACCATCCTGTATCAGTTCAGTTTTCTTCCCTAGCTCATGGCAGAAAAGAATTTGATGAAAAATCAGTAAAGGAAAAGATAAACTATAATGCAATCCAGAAACAGAGTCACAGAATGGTTTGTGGTGGAAGGGACCTAAAAGCTCATCTTGTTCCAATCCCCTGCCATGGGCAGGGACTTTCTCCATTATCTCCAGGTTACTCCAAGCCCTGTCCGACCTGGCCTTGGACACTTCCAGGGATGGGGCAGCCGCAGCTTCTCTGGGCACCCTGTGCCTGGGCCTCACCTCCCTCACAGGGAAGAATTTCTTCCTTTATCTAAAGTCAACCCATCCTTTTTTACTATGAAGCCGTTCCCCCTTGTCCTGATAATAGCCAAATTTTTTCCAAGCAACCATTTCATTTCATTTTTGCAGGTTTTGGGTTATGTTTTCTCCAGTTTGAGTTTTCCTTTGTCACTCTAGTGCTGAGCAGGGATTTCACATCGCCCCCAGGAAGCTTTTCCTGCTCTGCTTTGAGCCTGGCACCCAGGTCATTATGAGGTCCAGAGGTCATTACTCACTGTGACAAATAAGTAATGACTTACCTAAAACTATTTTTTCCTCCTAGTATGGCTCGTAATAAACCTGAGCTCATATCTTAATTGGCATTCTGTGTGACAGGCCCTTTAGAACCATCAAATATTTGATGAACAAGGCAATAACAGTCATCTCTTACTTTTGTAAGCCTTTCAGATCAGCATTGACTCAGGTTGATGAAGATGGATACAGGATCTGTGCCCGAGGAAGTGTTTGTTCTGTAGATACAGGTTATCTAAGAATGGTGTAAGTTAGCAGAGATATGATACAATATATATGATCTAGATGGATGTTTGGGGAAGTTCATGAGTTTTGAGGCTGACAGCCAGAATCAGAAGTTTATCACATTAGTGATGTCAGTTTGGCAGTAATCTTGAACACAAAGTTCATGTAAGAATTGAAAGAATGGGAATAAAAATTGAAAAAAAAATTAGAAACAATAGGAAATATTTTAAAAGAATAAAATATTGCATAAATCAGTTCTGAATCTGAACCATTAAAATGGTGGATAGCAAAAAAAATTCAGAAATATGCTGTATTGAAAAGTAGTTTATTAAACTTAATGTTCTGTGTGCAACAGATACCTGATCTCAATTTTGTCTTTTTTTTTTAATCCCTTGTGATAAGAAATACAGGACACAAATGTCTGAGGCTCTGCAGCTCTCTGCAGGTTCAGGATTCACTTTGCTTGGAAGCAGTGTTAGCCAGGGGCCAGGAGATGCTCACATGCTTTTGGTAAAATGCAGAGAAATCTGCCACTGGTTACAGTAGGGTCAGGATTTCATATTACACATTTAAATACATTCATTTTCTGATAGCCTGGGAAGTTACACAAGGCTAAGATAGCAGCTTGTTAGTGTTGTTTGTGCCTGCTTTATCTAATTGAAGGATGTGTGCAGTGTTGTGGACTGTGGAATAGCGGGAGTGCAGCGGCAGGACTGGGGTGCAAGGGTGGAAACAACATTTCATTATAGAGGATACCTAATAAAAATGTGAAAATAAAAAGAAAAAGGGTGGGGGAAA
>VWZW01004119.1:869092-921592 GCA_013397115.1 Edolisoma coerulescens
AAAAAAAAAAAAAAAGAAAAGCAGACCATGCTAGATAAGTGCACTGCATAAATCAAAAGGGTTTATGTCATAACATGAACATGTGCCATTCCTGCTCATATATTGAATTTCAGTAGTCAGTTGCATAAAGAAGTAAAGTGTAATGAAACTGGCAAGCAAAGTATTCCCTAGTCAGCCTTATCTTTGTTCCATTTGTCCTTCAGATACAGCTTTTCTTGCCTTTTTCAATAAAATCCATCCAGCTTTTTTTTTTATTTTGCATCTCTCTGTAACCGAGCTGGGAAGACCAATGAGATTCGGTGCTTTTCTAGTTGGGTTCTTAGCAGCTGCTTTTTAAGAGATCAAAACTTCGAATGCTGCTACATGGTATTAAGGCTTAGCTATTGATGTGTCCCTATAGGGGTTATGTTTTTCTTGGGGGGGAGGGAGTGGGGAGCAGGGGAAGGGGTGACCCCTGCGAGCACGCTCGCCGACAGTAAACACTGCTCTCCTTGTTTTCCAGGATCCTTTTTGCAAGCTCGGTGCTTAACCTGGCTGAACTCGCCGCCCTCCGCCCTGACCTTGGCAAATTGAAAAAGGTCCTCTACTTCCATGAGAACCAATTGGCATATCCTGTCCAGAAATGCCAGGAAAGGGATTTTCAGTATGGATACAACCAGGTTCTTTCATGGTAGGTGTTGCTCTCACTGCTCCTCGTTATTTAAGGTGTCCTTCTGTCTACAGCGTTGTAACCCTGAGGAGTCCTTCTCCATATACTATTTTTTAATATTAATTATTTTTCTATTTTTATTTTGTACTGATTATTTTTTGTATTAATTATTTTGTATTAATGTTTTACAAGACCATGTAGTGACAGGAAAAGGGGGATTGACTTCAAACTGAAAGAGAGTAGGTTAAGATTGGATATTAGGAAGGAATTCTTCCCTGTGAGGGTGGGGAGGCCCTGGCACAGGGTGCCCAGAGAAGCTGTGGCTGCCCCATCCCTGGAAGTGTCCAAGGCCAGGTTGGGCAGGGCTTGGAGCAACCTGGGGTAGGCGAAAGTGTCCCATGGCAGAGGGTGGAATGGGATAAGCTTTAAGGTCCCTTCCACCCCAATCCATCCTGTGATTCTATAAACAATGACCCTGTAGCAAACTGAGGTACCAGCAGAGTCCTGAGGGGAGCTTGATAAGATCAGTGTGGCTGAACCACTCTGGTCAAAAAAATCATCTCAATTTATTGTATAAAGTCCACCAATGCTGCCATGGTGTACCCGTTGTTGGTGGGATTTCTGACCTGTGCCTTGGCTGCAAGTGATGCTTTGTTCCATGGATGCTTCACAAAGCTGCAGCTACTCAGCTCGTGCTTGGCCATAGCTTTTACTGCATCCAGCTGAAATTATGGAGAGGGTTTTAGGGAAATAAACAGAAATTAAAATGTACTGCAGCACTTTTCCTGCGAAGAGAGGGCAGTAAACATACCAGATAAATCCTTATATTTCTTTCATCTAGTATTCAGAAATTGTGCAGTGCTAAAATACCCAGACGTTTTAAAGGCTGCGGTCCTTTATTGTTGCTAAAAACAAATGTATTTCTCGAATCTGAGTTAATGAAAGAAGTTAATAACAGCACCACTGAAAAGCTTTGTGGTTAGGCACTGCACAGACTTAAGTGAAACAGCAAAACTCCCTTGTTTTAAACTGAAATAAATTCATTTCCATGATCTTTCTCACCTCTCTCTTGGTGGAAGAATTATTAAGAATAGGGCTTGAGCATTTTAAGGTGCAAGTTAGGCTTTTGTATCTTTATAATCTAAGGCAGTTATGTTGAAATTTCTCAATTAATGATCTGTGTATGTTCTGGCCATTCTGCAGCTGCCTCTTCCACAGTGTTTGCAACATGTTTCACTTACTGAGCTGTAAAGATGGGAAAGCAAAGTGAAAGATCTTTTGAAAACAGTAGCAGCCATTTTCAGATGTTCTAACAAAAAGAAGTGTTTCCTGGCACTGGGAAATGAATGGTTTTTGTATATATATTTTGATTTATTATGGCAGTTATTTTTCATACATCTGCTGTAAACTGACAAACATTTATCCTCAAAATATGCATTTTAAGTATCTTCTGCTATTAGATAAGTAAAGATGATTTTTACAGATCAGGGAATTGTGGAATGGTTTGGGTTGGAAGGGACTCTCAAGCCCATCTTGTTCCAACCCCCTGCCATGGGCAGGGACACCTTTCAATAAACCAGGTTTCTCCAAGTCCATCCAACCTGGCCTTGGACACTTCCAGGGATGGGGCAATAGATGGTCTATTCTGTGCCCTTCAGCCTCCAGTATCTTCTTCATGTAGTTAGATAATATTCATCTCCCATTTCTGTTCTGCTGAAACCCCAATTTAACAGAAAATAGAAGCCATCTCCTCTGTATTCTTCACACTCCAGTGGTCATCTGCAAAGAGATGCCATCTTCCACATATGTTAGAAATGAGGGAAACGTACCCTTCCAATTTTACGCTGAAGTTTTGGAGATGATTAAAATTAGAGCACTTTGAACCTTCAGGTTGGTGCTTTGGATCATTAAAAAAGCAGAATTCTGGTTCTAAAGAGCTCATTTCTCTAATTTGCCCCTGATTTGCAGAGCCTGCAGGAAGGAGTTAGGGCAGATAAGACTTCCTGCACAAGAAAAGGTGAGATGATGTTGTTGGGGCCTTTGCCGTGTGTCAGAGAGCAGCAAAGAAACGCATCGGGTTCCTGCCTCATGTCAGCTGTAAATCAGAGCAGAAAAGATGACTTCTGTACAGAACTGAGGCTTCCAACGGGTTGAAAACCATAGGTGGGGAAGAGAGTGGGATGCCAGAAAGCATTTCAGCTCCTGCAGCCAGCTTGAAAAGGATTATTTCTCTCTAATGTTGGGGTTTCTTTGCTTTTCCTGCTGACTCCTGCTGCTTTGGTGAGCAGTGTCAGTTCTCTTTCTTGACCAGACAGCAGAAAGATGCAGAGAGGATGAATGACAGCCTCTCACCTCAAATATACTTTTCACCAGCCCTGTGACTTATGAACACATGTCCTCAATGTATCTTCTGACCTGTAGGTCTGTATTACAATACATAACATATTGAGAAAACCAACTGGCCATAAAGCATTTCTTACCTCAGTGTTGTCTGTGTTGGTGTAGCTCAGGTTGTGGCAGCACTGCCAGGATAAACTTCCAGATACTTCAGGTTTTTTATAGCTGCCTATTTTCTCCAGACTGACTCTAAGTGGAGAAATAATACCTACATTATCATTGAATTACATCTTAAAATTATTGGTCTGGTCGATTTTAAAACACAGCAGTAGAAATAAAACATTAAATTTATATGCCAATTTTTTTCAATTTTTTTTGGGGGGGGAGGGATAATATGCTATGTATTTTATTTTTATATATAATGAATATACTCTTAATCAGGATTATGTCTGTGTAGGTTAAAACAACATTCCATTTCTTTAGTGCCCTGCTGCCTGACACACACGGTCAGTTGAAGGCAGGTTAACCAAAGGTAAGTTGTCTTTCAATGCAAAGAAATATTTCTAAGAAATTTTCATTTTCTTCCAACTTTAATTCTAGAAAAGTAAGATTACAGTGGGCCTCATCTGTTTATAATGCTTCTAAGAGATGATGACAGTAATATTATACTTACAATTTTATGAATAAAACTGCATAGCTAGAATAGGGTATCCTCCTTTAGATTAATAATAATTTATTATTAGTTAAAAAAGGTTAAATGTGTTTTCAAAGAGTAAATAGGGAGAAATTAAGACATTCCTGATTAAGGTACATATGCTACTCCTAATTCATGTGAAAAGGCTGATTTTAATTAGCATCCACTTGCACCTTTTGCTTGTTTATGAGAACATGTATACTATTTCCTTTGCCTGTAGAATAATTCTGTTCCTTTTGTGGCAGCAATATGTTCATTAATCTTCACCGCTTTTTACAGTTTGGTTGCTGATGTTGTGGTGTTCAACTCTGCTTTTAATATGGAATCGTTCCTTAAATCCATTGGAAAATTTATGAAGCTGATTCCTGACCACAGACCTAAGGATTTGGAAAAAATAATCAGACCGAAGTGCCAAGTTCTTTATTTTCCAGTCAGGTTTCCTGATGTGAGCAGGTCAGTACATTTTCCACGTCATAAATTGCCTCCAGCCTGTCAAAACTCTGTATTTATGGTGACGTTCTAACTAATCAGCTAAAGCATCGTTAATGAATGAGTTTGATAATATGCAAAATCCCCTAATTGATAAATGTATTTCAATAATCAGAGGCTATTGAGGCAGCCGAGCCTGTCCTCAGTGCCTGTCGTGCAGACTTGCATCGTTCAGGATGAGTGATTTCCCACTTGTTTTAGTGATTTCCCACTTGTTTCAGCCTTCCAGGAGTTGCCTGCTCCTCGGCTCTGTGCATATTTGTGCAGGGGAGGTCAAGAAGGAGACACAAATGCTGGAGAACAGTGAAAGCGATAAGCCTGCAGCCAAGGAGCTGTTTTATTCCCTCCTCCCTCCTCTACCTCTTTTATGGCTTTCCAGGTAGGCAGAAGCATTCCTGTGGCAGGGAGCAGACCTGCAGATGTTGGCATTTGCTGCAGCAGGAGTTGCTCTTCGCTCCTCCTCGGTTACTCTGAAGGACGTTTTTTATTGCCCTCGTTTCAGAGCCCGTCTTGAAATTAGCAGTGGGTTATGTGGCTCAAAGGGAACATTCACAGGATCCTTTTCACTTTTGATTAAACCTGGCACAATTGTTTTTCCTGTTATAAGGGATTCTCCTCCCACCGAACAGGAACTTTGCTTCAGTGGGACCGGCACTAAATAGAGTGTGATTCTGCAATTTGATTATACTCTTAAAACCAGCACCATGCTGGGTACATTTTTTTGCTGAAATAAGGATGGGAAGCACTGCAATGACTTTGCAAGAGCCTGCCTTTTGATCTGATAATAAGTTCTGGCCACACTTGAGGTCCCTGACCAGCCTGTACTTAGAGTTATTTCAAAGGCTAAATATACATGTGTGGTAGTTCGAGGTAGAGAAATCTTTAGTGTGGGAGCTGAGGTCGTGCACTCGCTGATGTACTCAGACTGCAAGGTTTGAGTTTCAGTGGCTTGGAAAACTTCGTATTCTAAAATACTGAATCAAATCATTTAAAAATCAATGTCTAAAGTTAAATCTTTAAACCTCTGTTTTTGACAAGTGAGTTAAAATCCTCCGGTGTATCTTAGGGACTTGGCTGCCTGGATGGCAGCATAGTTCAGTACCTGTATATCTTTGAGGATCTACTATTCCTTCTTAGAGTCCAGAGCTTTTGAGCACAGGGAATGCTGTGGGTGCTCAGCATATTTGACGTGGAGCCAGTTCCAAAGGCTCTCGTGGTTTTGGCATACCTTAGGAATCATGTGGCCCAGACCTAGTTTTGGAGATGAAGTTATGATAACCCTGTTTCATATATTACATCAGCTCTTTTGGACTTGTCAGCCCTGGCAGATGGGGTCAGACAAGATCTGACAAATTAGGCTGAAGTCATCATACACACAGTGCTCGTTTGTCCAGAGCAGGAGGTGATTAGGTGGGTAAAATCATTAGCCTGCTACCCAAACTGGTACAGGAGGAAGATCTCACATCTCACTGTGTGCTCTTTTAGAGTCCTGCTCTCATGGTAGATCCCATCTCACAAGGCAGGACACCTTTCCCATTTTTATTGTGGTCTCTGCACTTGAAGTTACATCAAAAACCTCTTTTCAACAGTGATGGGCAAAATTAAGATGTTCATAAACAACTGTGTGACTGCAAAACTTTCACAGCAGAGTAATTAGAAACAAATATTAATGTCAGCTCTATTATATCTATTTTATTCAACAGCTCATTCTAGATGTAAGATCTGGGGTGTTTAGACAAAGTCCAATATCAAAACAGGAAAAAAAGCAGAAGAAAGGGCTGCTTCTGCCTGACTCTGAAGTTCTTTGGGTTTTGACCTTCAGCTGCAGCCAATATTTGCTATTTCTTGACGTGTTTTACAGGAAGTTGAATGCACCTGTGGCAATTCAAAGCTGGTTTTTTAATTTAGATTGTATTAGTATAGTGACTGAATGGAGATTGAGGAGAAAAAGGTTAAGAAAAATTGTGGCCAAGCTAAAATTTATAAAGCAAGCTCTTAGCCCAGAGTGTTTTTCAAGTTATTTTCAAATGGTAATTTGCTTTATCCAAACCAAACTCATACAGTGTAAGTAAGTGATTATTTGCATGACTGACAATCATTTCAGTGCCTGCAGTCTTTTTAAAATGCATAATTTTGCTGAGATGTTGGGAAAATATTTAAAAATTCTGAAGGCAAAATAACCAGGGTGGGTTTTTTATTTTTTTATTTTGACCTCTTTTATTTTGCCTGTGAATGTCTCAGGGTGTGTTTGTGTCTGAAACATAATCTACATTTGGATTGGGGAGAGAGAGGTGATCTGAGAAATCATCCTCATGCATCTGATGGGGAGCTTTTTAAGATTATTTTAGATTAATATTGCAGTTGTGGGGCAAAATAAAATATATCTGACCCTTGATCAAAACCAGTGTAATGAAGAATCATGTCACAGGAGTTAATCCTGTAAAATATCTAGCTTTTAATGTAATTACTGTAGGTGATGGCTACAAACAGCACAAGCAGCATAGTAAATGATCACTTAAGAGGGGAGATATAATGATGAAGAATATCCTAGGAAACACTTGTGGATACTCTTAAAGGCACCGCTATAATGTGTAATATGTATTCAGATATTTCAAATGGGCCTCCAACAGCTGCTTTTCTACTTTTGAGAGGAACTTGTTGTTGCTTTTTTATAAAGAATCTTTTTTTAAATAAATATTTGTCATTAAGGACACACGTTGGTGTTGCCTGAGCAAACCCACCAGACTGTGGTCCTTATCTCACAATGAGAAGAGATGAAAGGATTTGAGGATTTGACAGAATAAGATATTTACTGACCTAATCCTCCTGTTTTCTGGTTCTGACAATGACTGGCTTCCATATTATATCCTGTGGTGCCAAGGCTGCTCTGTTTATACCCACCCGCTATGATTTCTGACTTCAGTTCTGCTCTTTGTACATTCTGGTGAAGTATATGATGTAGGAATAAATATGAGAGTATTTCTAAGCTTGGAGACAAAAAGCCCCTCTGAGTTCAGGCTGTCCCTTCACAGTGCATTGGTATTGCAAGGGATGGAGACCAGTGGCTGATCTTCTGCCATATGTGCTGCGTATCAGACTGGGGTTTTATAGCACAGAGAGTTAAATACATTGTAATTCACACTTACGTGGCCATTGACTTAATTTTAGTATATTTTCTATTGTAACATAAATAAAATCCTTTTTTTTTTTTTCACTGTACAATCAATAGAGTCTGTTTTGATGTAATCTTTTTCCACTTTTGCACTGTAAAATGACGGTCAAGGAAGAAATTCCCTTTTGACTGATGTTGTCTTTGGTACTTCTCCACATGCCAGCAGAGCCCTCTGGAAAACTTCTGCAAGGTCTTTGTTGGTCTTTGGATGTTCACTGGACCATTATCCTGGTCTAATGGAAGGTGTCTCTTCCTGTGGCATAACCAGATGGTCTTTAAGGTCCATTCCAGCCCAAACCGTTCCATGATTCTATGATTTTATACAAATTCTCTCATCCCATCAGTACACACATTGTCAGTGGCAGTTTGCAAAGCAGGGTCAGACTAGGTACTCCTTGGAATTCATTCCAATGAAAATTTTAATTTAGATTTTGGTTATTATTACTGTTCCTCTGATTGTAGTATATCTTTATTGTTATCACACTGTGGTAGGAAAGGAAGATGTTTTTCTAAGCAAGAATGAAGTAACGTTCCTGAGTGCTCAAAATTCACATTGGACTAAGGTGGAATAATATAAAAGAAACATGAGAGTATGAGAATTACAGCAGAAAATAAAAAGAGCTTTTTTTTTTTAAGTGGTACTTGTTAGTGAGTATCTTGTACTATCTGCATTACACATTTTGAAGTAGAATTAAAGATTTTAGACTTGTTTCTTCATTTGCTTTTATAACTTAGAACAGCTAACAGGACATTTTCAACCATTTGGGCTTATATTTTTTTAGTTAATAGTGTGAGAGAGGCAGAATTTGCCAATTTAGAGAGTATTTTAGGGCCAGTCAGGGGAGTTCCTGAGTGAAGCAGAAGTTTTTAAAAAATGGTGACAGTATCTCTTGTGCTAAAACGTGTGGAGGAGCCTGTTTTGGGGAAATAAAAAAAAATTAAATAAACTAATTGCATCACTTGGATCAGGTTTGCAGGGTTGAACTTAACTGGAAAAATGCAGATGTCAATGAGCAAGGAGAGACTTGAATTCACAGGAGCCCAAAGCTATGGATGGGCACTGGGGACGTGTCTGCGTTGCAGGGAAAGATGCTCAGCAGTGGTGCTCATGTGAGCTGTAGTGAACTGTCTTGCATGTGGGAAGCAGTAGATAGCTTAGAAGAGCAGTTTTTGGCTAATTAGCCTTCCAATGAAGTAGCATATATTAGCTTAGGTGGCGTGCTAATGACAGTGACTCTGGTACTGCCTTTGGTGGTGGCTCGGGCATCTCCGTGGTGCACTGTGCCCTCTACGGTGGCACAGCCTCACTGCCACCACTCTTTATGGGTCATTTGCATAATTAGAAAGTGCCAATAGACCGCTCCTACCTTGGGGCTTGCTGCTGAAGAGCTGGGTGATGAAAATTGCTCCCAGAATGTCTTTCCTCCTCACCTGCCGCAAGCGGGATTCGAGGATCGGTGTTGGCATGAGGGATGCTCTCAGGATCTGGGACACAGCTCCTGCTGGGAGGAAAGT
Source organism: Edolisoma coerulescens (assembly GCA_013397115.1). Lineage (NCBI taxonomy): Eukaryota > Metazoa > Chordata > Aves > Passeriformes > Campephagidae > Edolisoma > Edolisoma coerulescens. The sequence continues at coordinate 877,949 of VWZW01004119.1, forward strand.
GCAGTGTGGGTTTAAAAGGGACATCAAATGGAGTCTTTCCATTGTGGAGCTGTTGGCAGTGGAGTGGTTCCTCCTGCCCCTCTGAGAGAAGTGCTGGCTCAGGAAGCTGCACCTGCAGCGAGGGCTTAGGTGGTTCAGTGAAGGACACCTTCATTTTCAGTGGTGTTTTCTCACATGATGCTTCCTCCACGCACTCAGCCTGTGCTGTCTTGGGTGATGTAGGAGTTTCCATTCTCCCTCTGGATCATGGAAGAGCTGTTACCACAGCTTTGTCTGCCAGGCAGAACATGCCAGTTTTATCCCCAAAATATTTATCCCCAGACCACTCCAGCAGCATCAGAGCGAGAACGCCCTGCTAGAGAAGGGCCAGGCTGAAGAGTCTGCTGGGATGTGTTCATTCTGCAAAACTTGCTAAAAAGTAATTTCTTTTTATCTATTCAGGGACAAAAATAGTTTTACTGACTCTCTTTTAGCTGTCGTATAGGTATTCCTCTAAACACTATCATAATACCCATTTAGGCTCACAATAGCTCACAAGGATACTTAAGCAGAATTCTCTGTGCAACCCACTTTTTTATTGTGTTGGGTACTGCTCATGTTGCATACAACACATTCCCATAAAACTTGCTTTTTGTATTTACAGAGAAATTTCTCTGGAGAGTTAAGGTCTTGTAAAACATTCTTGTTCTACAGCGTGAACGAATTATCATACTCTGGGGAATTAAAAGTGAAGTGTACTGAAGAAAAGAATTTTTTCATTAAAATGCAGTTTATATTGATAAAACAGATTACTAGCATTTGATGAAATGTGAAACTTGGATCTACCCGTATCGCTAAATCACCAGTAGGTTTATTTTGGCAAGAAGAATAGTATGTAATGTATATCAGGACCAATCGTTATACAGTACCTGTTAGTTTTGTATTAGATTAAATTGTCTTTCACTAAAGTACTTGGAAAAAACCCTACTATATCTGTATCTTGAAGTAGCAGAATGTGGTAACCAAGAATATTAGAAAATAAAAGCTGTCGTGTTATCAGTTTTGGCACAGTCATTTATCAATCAGTATTTTAAACATTGACAAGTGGTAATTTAATAGGGAATGACCCTGTTGGCAGGAAGTTCTAATGACAGATGATGCAAACTCATTTATCACTATGGGGCTGTGCTGGCTTCTTACCTTTCTCAGTATCACAGCTCATATTTTCCAAGTCTGGGATGTGAGAAGCCACAAAGGGCAAAACCTGTGGCACTGAGCCTATAACCACTCCCATCTAATCTTATTAACCCCTTAGCTGCAAATTTCTCTGCAGCAGAGCTGGTAAGAGCTACAAGTTCTCATACTGATTTAAATACCATTTGCTTTTTAAGGAGGATTTTCCATAATACTTTCCCATAGGCAGTTTTTCAGAAATATTCAAGTTGTGTCACTTTGAATACAAAGTTGAGACGTGCTGGTGCTTGGCGTTCAAAAAACAAACCACATCCTAATAATTAATAGCACATTTCATTAGCAGGCATTAAAATTATTGCATGCAGTGCCCTATACAATGGGCAGCTATTATTATTATTATCATTACTACTCGAGGAGGAAATTGATGCATTCAGAGGTTTAATTGATTCGTGCATATTCATGTGGGAAGTCAGTGGTAGAGTCACGACTGGACTGGATTATTATGCACTTCCATGCATAATAATTTCTCTGCAACTTGGGAAGAGAATAGCCTACCTTGCTGTAATAAACGTGGGCATTTGGAGTTGAGGGATGTCGTAGGAGAAGGGATGAAAATGACACCTTCATCAGCAACTGGTATGGATGGTGCTCCTCAGTCTTCTGAGATTCCATCTGGAATACAGTCATTCAACTATACTTACTCCGAATTTAAAAAATAATATATTTTTACTTTAATTTCCACAATATTAAAATTTTTGATCCATTTAATATGATTTTATGTTACTTTTTGAAAAGCATAATAAACACAAGCCCTTGTTGGGGTTTTCTTCAGCTTCCTTCGTCAATTCTGTCTCTTTCTTTTCTTCTCCTTTCACAACAGAGTCTTTCTCTTGTGTGCTGGGATGGGTTAGATATCATTCCTATTCAAGATGACTGAGACATGAAATACTTTCAGAGTTTGCATCAAATTGTTGTCATAAGAATCAGTGAATTTTAAATTTAATTGGTTAAAATTGTCATGGCAGACTTAAAATAAAGCTGTGGGTTTGGGTTTTTTTGATTTTATTCAAAGTGGAAAAATTATGTTGCTTAGTGGTAGGATCCTGCAAAGTACTAAATACCCTCATTTTACCTGCAGTCAGGGGGAACTGAGGACTTTTGGCAGGAATACAGCATTAACAGGAGTGGAAGAAGGTGGCACAAAACTAACTCTGGGTATTGAGTGATGTAGCTGTGTCCAGGTCCCTTTCAATCCATGGGAACTTAAATCATTTGCATGTGTGAAAGATGATTTTTATAGACAAGGCTGTCCCTGATGGATTTTGCATTTCAAAATACTGCCCTTCAACGTTTGAACAATTCCATATTTTTTTATTATGAAATTCATGAATATTGCATGGCAGTGAAGGTGGATTTTTTTTTAAATTTTTTTTTTCCTTTAAAGGGATTTCATGCTTAGAGGATTGTAACAGAGAGGGAGGCAGTCATGTTGGGCATCTTATTTCTTAGTTGCTACATGAGGCAGTGACAGAACCTTATCATTTAAATATTCTGGGTACGTGTAATATAGTATAAAAGAAAACAGTTAATGTGCTAAAAATTGCTGAAAATATAAAGAATAGGAAGGCAAAACTGAGTTTTTAGAGATTCTTCACTTAGAATATAGAATGTCAGAAATCAGTTTTGGAAGGATGAAAAAAATCTCTGTTTCCAGTTGTAGGGGAATGGCAGTACCTTTACAAAAAGCCACATTTCAACTTGAACACAGTAGTAGTTTGGGGGCAAAAAAACCCAAACCAACCAAAGCCCAAACAAGCAGCACCTTTTAAACGAGTGGTGGAAGAGATTGCCTTGCAAATTGTTATTAAATGTGAGACTGAAACTTTATGCTTGTTGGATCTGCTTCAAGCACTGTTGTGTGCAAGATTGCAGACAACCCATTCCAGTTACAGTCAGAGGTACTGTCAGATGGAAGTGTCAGTGGGGAAGATATGAAGATGTTCTATAGGAATTTTAGAGAATAGAGAATAAGAGAACAAAATTGCACGATGGAATACATAAAATCACATATTGGAGAGGAAACTTCAAGCATAGCACTCCAGTCCTATGGAGATGACCTTTATGTAACGTGTAAGAACAACTTAATGCAGATGTTTTATTCATACATAACCAAATGGGATGAAGTTAAATGATTTTTAATTTTGCCAAATCACAGATAATTTCTTTGTTGTGCAAGGAGTGTTTTTATCTGGTTAGTTTTGTTGTTTTTTTTTTTTTTTGCTTTTGCATTTGCAAATACTTAATATTTTATATTTTGGACATTCCCCCTGCTCAGTTGTGACTCCCAGATGAAATAATCCTCCTCTTCTTCCCTTTAAATAATTCAGATAGCATACATTTAAAAATATGAAAATCCCAACGTAAACGTGCCAGAAGTGCTTTTAAGGTAGGAGGTTGTTCTGCTTTACTGTGGAAAAGATGCATCTCTAAATGGTAATGAGGGTTCATCAGTTCTGGGCTTACAAACACCAAGTCATACGGATGCTTTGTGGAAGAGCTGTGGGAGATCCAAGTCCAGGACTGTTTTTCCCGCCTCTTACCATGGAATGGTTTGGGTTGGAAGGGGCCTTAAAGATCATCTTGCTCTCCCCCTGCCATGGGCAGGGACACCTTCCACTATCCCAGGTTGCTCCAAGCCCCATCCAACCTGGCCTTGGACACTTCCAGGGATGGGGCAGCCACAGCTGCTCTGGGCAACCTGTGCCAGGGCCTTACCACCCTCATAGCCAGGAATTCCTTCCCAATATCCCATCTAACCCTGCCTTCTGGCAGTGGGAAGCCATTCTCCCTGTCCTATCACTCCATGCCCTTGTCCAAAGTCCCTCTCCAGCTCTCTTGGAGCCCCTTTAAGCACTTTAAGGAGCTCTAAGTTCTCCGTGGAGCCTTCTCCAGGCTGAACACCTCCAGCTTTTTCAGTCTGTCCATATCATAGCAGAGGGAGTCCAGCCCTTGAAGCATCTTCATGGCTTACTCTGGACTTGTTACAACAGGTCAGAGTTTTCCTCAAGTATGCAGGAAAAAAGCTCTTGAGATTAGATTACCTTTTTTAGCAGCGGGGCATTTTGTGTTGAGAAATAAGTATTTGCTGCAGAGTAGTTTTGGATATTATAAAACAAGATACCATTACGTTCAGTCTGTTTTTCAAACAATGTTAGAGTCAGTAACAACAGCCAGGAAGAAGGAATTAGTTAGTAAATTGAATCATCCAGTCTGTGGTAAATTTTAGAGTGGATTCCTCAGAAAATGGTGTCATTTTCCTTTAAGATGACTCCTCAGTAGTGCTCAGGTCAGGCTTGCAGGAAGCAGAACTTTGTCCATCCGTGACCTGCCATATGTATTTCTTGCCCCCTCCCCTCATAACCCTGGGACTCATCATCAGGCCACACCCTCTGTATTTTTGTTATTACCCAACCAGCCAATGGACAAATGGTCATAGAATCACAGACAGACTTGGGCTGGAAGGGACTTTAAAGATCGTCTGTTAGTGGTGTGTGATGTCTCACCACCCTTCCAGAACTCTCCTCTTTCCACTTGTGCTTCCTCATCAACTCTTCTTATCTAGAAGCTAAAGGTCTCTTAGTTCTGGTTCTCCAGCAGCTGAAGAGCCTCAGATTTAATTTCTCCAAGATGGATTTGGTTTTAGGTATGTTCCCCTCTTTGTGGCAGAATACTCATCATGGATGCTCTGTGATTACATCTTCAGTTCTATGACTTTACCTCTCAAAAAACCCCCAAGCTATTCACAGCCATGTTCTCCTTTGAGCCCTTAAGCATTTTCCATCTGCAGCTGATGATTCTCACAGGTGTTAAATAGAGAAACAGGCAGGTCTTCCTTCCTTCGATCGCTTTGATGTGCTAGAAGGTGGACCAGTCTATATGGCTGTGAAGGTATTGCCACAAATGTACTGAGATTTAGTGTAGCTAAATGGCTGCACCATACCAAATATATATATATTTTTAAAAAGTGGATTTGGATCTCATACACCATAGAAAAGATATTTTAAATGTACAGATTGATGTGTCTGTGTAAAGCACTGAAAAAAAGATGTATGTTGTTCTGGTCACCAGTGCTCAAGAAAGATTAATTTAAACTGTGAAACAGGTGTAGAGAATTGCTGCTAGGATGATTAGGAGAATCTGTATTATGAGAGCAGATTAAAAGAGTATGGTTCACTTGTCCTAGCAAAATAAAGGTTGAGAAGGGGATATATGTTAATCTTTATAAATACAGTCAGAGGATAAATGCTATGAAAGAGGAGGAATTATTAAAGTTTCAGGATAATCCTTACAACATCAACTAGGTATAAATTGGTCATTATTAAATGACTGCGACTGGAAGTGAAAAAATGGGTATGGAGGGTGATTGCTTGGTTTGGTTTTTTTTCATTTTCCAGAGAGACATTTAGTTGTGAAATGACTGTTGAAACACTATTGAAATGCAAGTTTGATAAATTCATAGAATGGTTGGTTAAACAATACAGGGGTAGCGCCAGGCAGCTGCAGATGTTTGCTGTGATGATATCCCCAAAATGAAGGTGAAAAAAGATGGTCTGTGAGTTGGTTGCTTGGTGACTTCAGTCTTGAGACCTGAACTGGTCCATGAAGGAGATCCCGAGTTCCCAGCATCTATGAAAGACACAACAGCCCAATCTGTTCTGTGTTCTGCACAATGTTTATCTTGTAGATCATTAATCATGTGTTTTATAAATGAGCAGTGTCCTGCAAGGTACATCCAGCTCATCTGTTCAACCTCTGACTGCATTTGGGATGGGCTGAATTTTTATTAGACAGATTCATAATGACCGTGGTGGGAAGGGAAAAAAAAAATGAGGGGAATGCTTTTGTCTGACTGTGCTGGGTTCATCTGGACATTTTAGTGCTTTTGAAGAAAACCACATCATGGCCAGTGCTTTTTGTCCCTCCTCTTCTCTGCCTTTGCAACAAGGGAGTTTTTGAGGCATCACTCTTAGAATCATAAAATCCTAGAATGGTTTGGGTTGAAAGGGGCCTTAAAGTCTATCTGGTTCCAACCCCCCCTGCCACGGGCAGGGACATCTTCCACTAGACCAGGTTGCTCCAAGCCGCATCCAGCCTGGTCTGGAACTCTTGATGGAATGGGATGTCAACAAGTTCAGGGATGTTGTTGTTTTTTGAAAGCCTGGGCATCCCTCAGAAGACAAGTAGAAGTGGTACCAAAGGCTTGATAACCCATAGGGATTTGGGAAAGCATTAGGTGAGATGTGCTTCAATACAAACTGTCTTCAGGCAAAATGTTTGAGTCTTGTGGCTCTCTAGGCATCCTTCTCCATTTTGCCTCAGTTTACTTTTGCTCACTGAAGCATTTGGATAAAATTATTCCATTGAGCTCATTGGAGTCAGAATGAGTTTATTTTAACTTTCTTATTTTGATGAGTCTGTAGGGCTCTTTCACTTCCATCCTTGTGTAGATTAGTTTTAATACTAAAACTGCCTCAGTCTGTGCTAGAAGCAGAGGACAGAAAGAACTTTTTATGCAGTAATTCCTTTCAGCGGCTGAAATTTTATCTGTCCTTCCTCAAACTTCATCGCACAGCTTTTGGATTTGGAGTTCACTTGTGTTATCTGCCATCTGAGCTTGAATTACCCATCTTGAATGATGTGACTATATATGGAAAAGAGAGGATTTGACCCTTTTTGGGTGCCTAAACTGTTGTCTTTTTGTTGCCAATAAATGGAGGAATCAGCTGACAGAGTTCCTGTTAAATGAGTCACAAAAAAAAATTAACAAATATTTAGAAATATTAAAAGGGAAAAGAATGTCCTTTTTTTGTTTTCTGGTGAGACCTTGTGTGAGATCCATAAAGTTGCCTGATATAAGGACATATTTATGATACTAAACCAGTGTATCTCTGGTTCTGGAAGCAGCTGAGCTCTTTTCAGCAGTACCCGCTGCTGGACTTGTCAGCGCATCTATACGTTGGCGACTTATTATTCCGCGAGCATCACTTCATTTGGGCTGGCAATAAGTCCTGTTCAGTCATTGTGCTGCAGAGGAATGTTTAAAGCTGCGATGTGCATTGGAGTCTGTTTGTTTGCAGCAGCTGATTTGCCTAGGCTTTGATGCGCAGTCACTTTCTGACATTTGTGTATTTCAGCAGTGAACAATGTAAACTCATTTTCTGAGCACTTTGATTACTTGCACATAGCAGTGCCCATGGCATGTGACAGAGAAGAGCACTCTATCCACTAATCAGATAGATATGCTTCAAGCGTATTTACACAAAATAATGAAAACAGCTGTTAGATACCTTTAAACTTGAGTGTGTTTTGTTATTAATCTACTAGCCCATACACATGACACTATAATTCTTCGCTCACTCAAGTTGCCTTTAATGACACAGTAATAAAACGGAGAGGGATGAAAGTAATGGAATTGTAGAATGTAATGCCTCAATTGTTCTACAGTGTCTTCCTTTTTGCCAAAATAAACCACAATTAGGTCCATATGGTGTTTTGAAGTTTTCAAGCAATGACCCTAATAAAAAGTAATGAATTTCTGACAAAAGAAAGCATGGTGCTCTTTTAAGCAGATATCTTCGCTATTGATCTAGTTATGATTGCAGACTGATATGCTAATAGAAGAAGAAAGGTTCAACGTGCCTGGTACAAGCACTTTCATTTGTGGTTTATTTTATTCTTATGAAATTCAGATTGAAAAGGTAGAAACATGTTGTAATCCATCAGTTATGACTCCCTTTAAAAGACCTACTATAAAGAAAACAAATGGATTTTCCTTGAGGAAAAAATGGAGAGCATTTGTTAATTTGGAATTCCTAAAGTGAATGCTAACTAGGAGGATGCTTCGCGATGATGAAGATGCTTTGTTTGGATATATGAAATTTGACTTGAGCACTTCATTGTCATCAGAAGTCCAAGCTCTGGTATTTACTTTTCTGTCTTTTAACCTTTTTGTGGGGGAATTGGAATGATATTCCTGTTCATGTAGAGAATCAAAGTATCCACAGAGCAGTTGTTGGGTAAGTGGAGATACTCAAACACAATGACTCGGGAGGACGTGCAGCTCATCCTCCTGCATAGCTGTGGGCAACCAATGAAGAAGTTTGGTGTGTCAGCATTATTCTAGAGCAGTAATAGGGATGCCTGAAGTTGGGGTAATGTCTTTGTAATAGAGAAGGAAGGTTCTGGAAGCAGATACGAGGAGGAGAGAATAAATGGCTGATTTGATGAACCCTCACTGCTGGTGGTTGTTGAATGAGTGTTCATCCCACACACACACAGTCCTGAATTCCTCAGTTGAAAAGCATCTGCTGGATAATGTGTGTTATTGGCACTATTTCACTCCAAGAAGAGTAGCTGAGGCCTGTAGTCTTGCAATGTGAAACTATTCAGAGCATCCTTCCAAGCTAATCTACCTTGTCTAGCATTATTCACCACTAGAAACTGTCTTGGAGTGGCTCCTCCATGGTAAATTAGGAATCCAGTTATTTAATGGACTGATTTCTCTATTGTGTGTTGTCCATCTATTGAGCTGCCTTTCAGACTTCCCACTCCAGTCTCAACTACTGAACCTTTGGGAAATAACTAAATTTTGGCCTAAACAACCCGTGCCATTTTTCATTCATGGTTTGCTACCATCTGCAGTGGCAATTTCTTCATCTCTTTATGTTTCACATACTTACGGGTGGTTACTTTGTTAATTTTAATGGAAAAGAGTCTTGTTCATGGGTAGAACTTTGTTCTCCTCAAGGTATCTTATAAGCAAGGCAAGTGAGTTCATAGAATCACAGAATGGTTTGAGTTGAAAGGCACTCAAAAGATCAGCTCATTTCATTCCCCTGCCATGGGCAGGGACACCTTCCACTGACCAGGTTGCTGAATTGCTATTTATTCCACGACTTTTCTTTCTGAAAATACTCGGGTTTAATTTCTTACATTCTTATGCTGGTTTCCTTGAGATGTGAGTGATTAATTTGCTTTATTGCAGTTATGTTTAATAGCATAGTGTTTTTATTTACTGGATAAAAGTGCCCCAAATATTCTCAGTCCTATATTATTTATCCTTTTACTTGCATTATGATAATGCCAGGTACATCCTGGTACTTTCCAACACGTGAAAATAGTGTAGCCAGTATTTTAGAAGCATTTATTAGCAAAAAGATAATAAACCGAGGTTTCTGATGCTGAATAGAAGAGCACATATAGACAGTTCTGTAGGTGACTAACTGCAGTCACGTAGATTTTCTCAGTCTGCCTGTGTGTTTGCAAGACCAGCTCCTTAATGAACAGTCATTATTATTGCAGAGCTCTTAGTAGTAGGCCAAAATACTGCATTATAGATCTCATGTAAAATTTTCAATCCTTCATGCAAATGTTTCCTACTTTTCCACCTGCTTCTATGTAATTTTTTTTTAGAGGTGTACCGTGACTTTTATTTCATTTCTTCTGGTATTTTTGATGCATTCAAGCTCCTGTAAGAAAATGTCCATTACTGTGTGACTATCAGAGATGGTGATTTTTAGCAGTAGGTTGAGGGGACAAGTTTAAGGAAACATTTCTTGTACTGTATTTTTGGAAACACAAGCTGCTTGTAGAGGTTACGTTCAGGGACTAGTACGGCAGCATTTGGGTAAATTGGGATATAAACAAACATCTGTTGCAGGAATGTAGAAATGACATCATAAAGAATGTATGCAAAAACTTAATTGAAAAAGAATGATGCAGAATTGCAGCATGACTTTAAGTCTGAATTGATTTTTGCCTTCAGAGTGAAAGTGAGATTTTTGTGCAACATTCCAATACTATAAAGTATTTAAAATGTAATGTCCTATTAATGTCCCTAAAATGTGGACTCTGGGTCACCCAATAAGAATAGTAGTTACAGTAATACCGTATATGTAATATGCAATTATTTTGACAATAGTTTTATTTTTTCAACAATTTTGTCATAAAAGAGCAGTAAGATACAATGAATTTGATTCATTTTGTGTGTGTGAATCATTTAATAGGCCATTACATCTACTATATTAGACTCCATTCTCCTTTCAGAGCTTTTCATTATAAGCCTGTCTTTAATGGAAAGAAGTTTAACCTTCCCTCCCAGATAGATTGAACCCCATAACAGTGTAAACATTCTCATTATAAAATAAAATCCCCTTCCCCAAGGGCAGCACTATAATTATGTTGCAGAGTGTTGTACAAATGTTTCTCTTAAAAAATGTTGTCTCATTCTTGTCCTCAAGTTTTTATCATTTTCATTTATGAAGGGAATCAATAACGCTTTAAAATTGTAATTTAATAAAATAAATATGATCTGATTATTTTTTAATTTTTTGAAGTTATTTTAATCAAGTTTGAGAAGAAGTCATCAGTAAAATTGCTGTTGATTTATAAATAGGATAATTAGAGGCTTTCCTCCTAAGTACTGTTCACTGGCATTGTGGCTGTTTTTATTGCCTAGTCAAACCTCTTCATTCAATTTTAAAATTGCCTTTTGAATGAACTGTGCTATGAGCTTGCCAAATAGTGTCACCATTAATACCTTACCTCCTCTATTTCATTGTCCAGTCTGTAAATGCACAATAAATTGTTTGATAAGGAGGTCAATGAGGTTGTAGTAGTTTTTAAGTGAATTACGGCCGAACGTTTCAGATTATGTCACACTCTTATTGTAGCGCTGGGCGTAAAAGGTGGTGATACACTATGTGGGAGATCATTTGGCTGTGTTGCTCCAGGACTAGACACAAATCAAGAAGAGCGGGTTCTCTACGGCTCTCTATGTGGAGAATAGATTAAAAAGATGCACCTTATTAATCCAATTTACAATTCTGTACTGTGTCCCTTTGTCCAATTAAGAAAGCTCTCAGTAGCGGGTGCGCAAGGATGGCTTAGGACAAAGATGTTTGCAGGCAGGAGAGCGTTTCACTGCTTTGGTTATTGAAAAGCTGCTGCAGTATTCCTGGAAGGTCCTAAAGCATCTCTAACCAGCATTCTGGATGTTTATATCTCATGCTTCATCAGGAATTTGGTGGGAATTGGGTTTTCTTGGAGATATGAGGGGTGGCTGAGGGAGCTGCTGGAGAAAAGGAGGCTCAGGGAGGACTTTATTGTGCTCTACAATTCCCTGACAGGAGGGTGCAGCCAGGTGGGCTCTTCCCTCAGGTAGTAAGTGACAGGATGAGAGGAAATGGCCTCAAGTTGCATCAGGGAAGGTTTAGGTTGAATATTTGGGAAAATTTCTTCACCCAAAGGGCTGTCCAGCACTGGCACAAGCTGACCAGGGCAGTGGTGGAGTCCTTATCCCTGGAGGGATTTAAAAGCCATGTGGGGACATGGGTGGCTTTGGCATTGCTGGGGGAGTGGTTGGACTCGATGATCGTGGAGGGCTTTTCCGACCTAAATGATTCAATGATTCCATGATTCTGTCACTGATTCTGGAGAATTATGCCAGATTGGTGTCACCATTCCAGCAGTTCCCTGCACTGTTGCGTCAGTACAACCTCACCCAACCCTCACCCAGCCCTGCTCTGCCTTGGGAGCTGCTCCGTGCCCAGGCTGGGGCTCCCACCCAGGCACGTCTCTCCCGCAGCGCGTGAGCGGTTCTGAAATAGAAACGTAAAAGGCGAAAGTAAGAAACTTTGTGCTTGTTGAGTCTAAAAGAAAGTCTGTTTGTGTGTGTCTCTCCCTTTGTAACAGAAGGAATGTTTCTTATGTTTCTGTCTTCAGACAGTTGGCACACATTTCATCTCAGCAGCTGCTTTCTCTTAAAGTGCAGTAGAGTGTAGGACTGTAGTGACACTAGCATTAATACTTCACATTCTGCTATCATATGCTGTCACTGTGAAATATGGATCTAGGTTACATGTGTTTGCAGACTTTGTACTGCTGAATTATGAAAGCTGACTCCGTTGGAGGATTGTGTTGTATTCAGAGACTGTGAACTGAACAATAAATGAATGCAGGCAGAGACTTGCAGTCATAAGCAGTATCCTCCTTTTTGGCCTAATTGAGAATATAGCTTTAAAATGCAGAATTGCCAAATAAAACTTCACTGTTGACTTAGGTAAATATATTTAGCAGGCATTTAAATATGTCTCTTGTGGGCACCTTTTAGTTGTTATCCTCAGCCTTGTTTAAATATTATTTTTAAATCCTGTTCTTCTGAATGGGATGAATTACTGCTGATGAATAAAGTGGATTACAAAAAGTACTACTGCTGCATGCCAGAAGAAATTATTGGGAACAATTAGTTATTTTGATATCAAGACTTAGTGTGTACCCATAAATATAACTCTGCAATTCTTTTTACATGTCAGGATTGCTATATGAAGGGTGAGGAGCTGCACTTTATTTATTTCTAAATGTATAAAGTTAATACAGATGTAAAAATCAGCTAAAATGTCAGGAATTGTTGTGCATGGGAACATGGGGGAGCCAATCCTGACCCTGCTGAAGTCACCTGAGGCTGGGCAGTATCTGAAGGGTAAGCAAAGCTGCTGGAAAGGAGAATATTGGAAATATTTTTAAATAAAAGCTCAGCATAAGGAGTTAGTGGGGAATCTGCAAGCAGATATTAATACAGGCTCGTGTACACAATTATTGTGCTGGAAATGTTAATCAGTGTATTGGTTAAACTTGGATTTCTTTGGTGCTTATCTGCCAGTAAATTATTTTATTTCTTAAAATCAGGTATCCATAATTTCCGTGATAGTGTCGCTGATATGACTATACACCGACAATTAAACTTGAAGTTGATTTTCCGTGTACAACCACTGCTGGTCAGGAGTCAAACCCAGGTGCAGAAATCTGGCATCCAGTGTAACACCCGCCATTTATTTTCAGTTTTTACCTTTGAATATCAGCATGTACAAAAGGATGGAGTGAACAAACAAAACATATACATATATATATATATGTAGCATTAGGTTACATAGATGATAAATGGCCTTTAAACTTCCTCTTGAGGAGCTTCCAGTGTCAAAAAAACATAATCAGCACCTTTACCATGAATGGGTGAAGCTCAGAATAATGTTAGAAGGGCTTTGGACAGTGTGGAAAAAAATGTTTGATCTTACTGAACTTGCCTGTGTATTTCAGTTCTTTGCATGCGTGGGGTTTGTATCGTCTGCCCACGGAATGGGATGTGAAGTGGTTGCTGTCACAGCTCTTCCCGTGTTAGTTTTGATGGTTCTTTTGTATCTGATTCTTAAGTGGGAAGGTGGGGTTGTATCCTCTCCCAGCAGTGCTGTTCCTGTGCTTCCCATAACAACCTTTCTATTGTCACCTCATCCCCTGACTTCTTTTAGATTGCATCCAGGTTCATGGTAAGTTTAAATGTGCTCACAGAGGAGTGTCCTGGACTCGAAGCCATGCACTTCTAATTCAGTGCTCTAGCAGGGCATTGTTCAGCTGGTTGGAAAGAGGTGAAACATATAAACAATTTTAACAACAGAATTTAACCTGTTAATGAGACATGCTGGAGGTAATATCTCTGTGCTCTCTCAGAGACCCAGCTATGTGCGTAATAAATCATGATGGTTTTTAGGTGCTCACTCATTTTTGGGGCAGCAGGCAGCTGTATCATCAGTCTTCTCTTCTTTGCCTGTCTTCTCATAGCCATCGAGGGTTTTTTATTCTGTAGAAACTCTGCTGTAGTGAGGTTTATTTTTTAATATAGGGGAAATAAAATGCTAATAAATTTCAAATTTTCAATCATCTACATCTATTTTCCTGTCAATGTGAAGATCATTTTCTTAACCTGACAGATCTGTGGCCTTTTTCTCGCTCAAAAGAATGAGGATAATATGTTGATGTTCTCATAAACAAGACCATTTTGTAGTTCATTGCTTTTATTCATCTTTCTAAAATATGCTTGTATTTGTCAAAATATTTCTGTGGCATGTGACAGAAGAAACATCAGTAGAAACAGGATTAACAGCATCATTTTTCTGAAGCTTTTGGTGTCTATTTGTAGAATATTGAGTAAATCTACTATTAAATGTATAGAAAACTCCCTTGGGGTGGATTATTGCACTGGTTAGAAGGCAGAGTTGATGTACTCCACCTCTAATTGATATGGTCTCATAGTTAAATTGCACAGCTTTTAGAATAATTGTCCTAGCAGCATTTACCAGCAAAAAAACCTTGTCACTTTTCTGTGGGATGATGGTGCAACAATTACACCTAAGTTATGCCTACGAGGGGGAATGGCCATAAGATGAAGGAGGCAGATTTAGATTAGATCTCAGGAAGGAATTCCAAGGGTGGAACGGGATGAACTTTAATGTCCCTTCCAACCCCGACCGTTCGGTGATTCTAAGTGACATTATTTATCAGGACTTTTCAGCAGGGAGCAGTTCCTTTGGTTTAACACACTTTAGTTGTGTAATTCTGTGCATTTTATAGTATTAATTGGAGAAACCATAAAAGCAGCATGACAGCCTGAAACACTTCTCAGTCATCTACCTGCTGGTCAGCTGTTCCTCTACCAGAATTTGTGTTGTGACCTCTCTTCAGTCACCACCTTTACAACAGGGCAGCAGTGAGGATGCAGAGATGCTGCAGGTCATACATAGTTCTTCTGGCTGAGGGAGGGGATAAATGAGGAATTGAGTGAGATTTAGGGCTCTGGGACTGTGGATGGTGATGGGGATGTGTCCTCAGAGCTGCCTACATACTGCCACTATTAATTGCAACATATTCTACAAATACACCATGAGGCAGCAATGTAAAGTTAAGATGTAGGAAGAGCTTGCCTAGTGATGGAAACCAGCAGAGCTGTTTGAAAGTGCTTGTGGAAAGAGGTGGTGGTGGGTTTTTCTACCTTTGAGATATTCTGGCAGATTTACACTGCTGTTGTCTGCTTTCTAAAGTTCCTGACCCCTCCCAGGGTGCTGGACCTTCCATGTCTGACTGGGAGGTGCTGGTCTTCGTCAAGCCATGTAAATGTAAAGATCCTCAGTGCCTTTAATCGTCAGAAATATCCTCAGAGCTAATCTAGCATGCAGTTTTTCAGAGATTACTCTGTAATGCCCCAGAGACGTGATGAGTGAAGTTCTCAAGCCCCAAAGGACTGAACTATGAAACCACATTTCTAAATAGATTACAAGTATTTGTCATCAGCTGGTTTCCTACGAAGGATTGAGCAGCAGTCCTTTACACGTGTGTGCTCATGCATGCCTGTGTGCACACACTCGTGAGCTTGTGGGAACCCAGTGTGCTCAGTTGTTTTATTCACTAATCATCAAGATTTTCACATTTCAAACGGGACCTATTTCTGGGGCAGTGTAAGCCAAAGACTGAATTTTTGAGACAGTCTTAGAGTTTAAATTTTCCTTTCCCCCCCTCATTAGGGGCTCATGGTCATGGGAGAAGCTCCTCAAATGCACAGACTGTTGAGATAGCTCAAAAGAATTGAGCCATAGTGTCTGAGTCAGTACCAAAGTCAATTATTTAGGCTTATTAGGTTTATCAGCAAAGTGGATAAAGAAAGGAATCCCTGTGTTATTCCCCTCATTCCTCTGCTACATCAATTCACAAGGCAGCAACGCACGTATTTTGTGCCTTCCGCAGGAATCCTAAATTTCTGTTAAAATCCCAACCACACAGAGGCATTTTTCAACCCGTGTTGGTTCTCCTGCACCAGGATCCTGCTCAGGTCAGTCTCAGAAAGCAGTTGTATTCTTCAAATAAAGGCTTGTGTTACGGGCGCTGCTGTGTCCAGCAAGCATTTATTTTTTAAACTTTTTAAAATATAACCAGAAAATGGGCCATTTATAATGCAGACCTAAAGGCCCTTTCCAGGACAACTGGGGTGAGTCCATTAAGCACATGAAAGTGTTTTAACTGTGACATGGATTCCTTCATCCTGAAAAATAAGCATCTGATTCTGACAGGCTCAATTTTATTGATGAAGCCAAATTGCCAAGTAGACGCAGCATTTGTGAGTTGCCTTAGTTGGGTAGCAAGTGGGCCATAAATCTTGTAACCAAAATAACAGGATAATATTGGTCTGAATACAGAGATTTTTCATGTTTTATACAGCTCAGAGATCTTTCTTTCCTTACGACTGTGATCTGTTCCCTGTGAGGTATTTGGGTGCAGAAGGCTCAGAGATTGTTTCTGAATGGTTTCTTCGGGCAACCATGGTTTGTGCACCAGATCTTCCTCTGACTTAAAGATCTGCAGTTCCCTGTAAGCCAGTTATAGCAATCTGTATCATCTGAGAATCTGATTTCTTCTTCCAGCCATGAAACACTATCCATAGACTTAAAAATGGCAAATTTGTTCCTCAGTTTTTCCAGTGCTGTGTGTTGGTGTCATCAATATCACAGGAATAATCAAGGACAATTTTTTCCCCTCTGTAATTTGAAATAAAAGCTGGTGAATGACAGGCATGCAGGATAGTTTCAGAAGTAATGTTGAAACTTAACTTTGGTGAATGGCAAGTAGGACAAATGTGCAGTTATTATCTAGTTAATTAAATGGTTCATAAGAGTCAAAGTGTTTTAAATACATCATAAAACACAGGAGGTCAGAAACTTAAGAAACCTAGTAATTTAAATCAGTATTGAATAATAGGTAAATGAGGGTCCTCTTTTAAGGCACTCAGTCAAAAAATCCTCCTTGCAGGAGAATTGTACCTCAAATGTGAAAGGAGACTTGAAAAAGAGCCAGCAGAAAAAAAAAAGTGACTTTTTTTTTCCCACAAGGTCTGTGATTTCTGTTGCCCTGTGATGCATAAAGGAAACTTGGAGATAAGTTTTTTGTTTTATGATACTCATTACTTTTTTATATTTTCACTGCTTTTTTTAATCTTGAAAATTGTAAAATGTTTAGGCTATTCCCATCCAGACACACACAGGGAAGACCATTGTGTGTTAAAGTATGTTCATCTCCTACACTAGACTGTCAAGGGGTATTGAGACAAGGAGGCAGATCTGTCATCTGCCTTGTTCATATTTATTGGCTGCACAAGATCAACGCTGGTTAATAAAGCAAACCCAATGCAAACCTCACCAAAGAGCAGCTCTGCACTCGGTTACTCAGTTTTCACATCCTTTTTCCTTGTGATAACATGGTCATTTCACTCCAGTTCCCCAGTCACCATGCATCCTCCTAGGACAGACAAGACCTGAATTTCTAATGTGAAGAAGCATGATCCAAGCATGCTGTACATTAGAGACAATAAAAAAGAAAAAACCTTCAGGTTTTTTTTAATTTTCTGTACACCTTTAACTTTTAAAAGAAAACTTTGACCGTTTACAGAGTAGAGTTTTAAAGATAAGCTGCTTGGAGATATTGCCTTTAGAGATTTAGATTTTCTGTTCTCTGTAGCATTTCTGTTACTCTATGAAATGTTGCTGCATTTGTTTTGATTTTCTCATATGTGTGATTTACCTCTGGAAATACATTTGGAGGTGGAATGCCACTCTGTTGTTGTAGCAAGATGGTGTCTGAGTTTTCAAATATGAATGAAAACTGCTGTCTAAATCATCAGAAGAAGAATGGTTGAAAACTGGGTGTGTCAAAACTGATCATTCAAAATTTCAGTGGTTGTTAAATAGAGAATGACCAAGAGCAATGATTAATTTACGGGCCTGGTTTAAATCAGAGCTCCATTTAAATAAATACAAATAGTGAAAAGGATGAGAAGAGCAGCTAACGAGAAAAATACTCTTGAATACACAGTAGGGAGATGTTTTTCAATGGTATAGGTTTGAAACTTAAAAGAAGCTCGTGTGTCTTGAGAGGGATTAAGTTTCACTGCGCGTTGGCAGCGCTATTGTATTAGTGCAGTCGGCTACAACAAATTTATCCTGTGACGATACGTAATACAGAGAATCACCTTTTATCTCCCACTGAAAAATAAGCTCCAGCCGAAGCATCAGCAGCTCTGTGAACTCTGCTGGCGTATTTGATACCTCAATGTTTGATTTCAGACTCAAAGAATAGATGGAGGTGTCTCTGGCAGTGCTAGTGAGGAACCTTCTTCACGTTCAGCTGAGTGTGCATCTGGGCACCGTGTGACTCTGTTCTCCTGTATTTAACTACATGGCAAAGGTCTTGTTCATTCTGCTCCACGAGAGCCAGCCAGGAGTGTGAACACACAATCTTTAGAGCTCGGAAAAGCCCTTCAGAGGTCAGTGCTCTCTGTGCTGTCAAGAGGCAGCTTGAGGACCTGCCTGGATCATTATGCTGATTTTCATCCACGCGGGACAGGCAGTGTGCAGTTGATTTAAGAAATTGCTCTTCCCAAGCCAGAGGGATGTGCAGCTGTATGATGAGGTGGCCACCACAGCAGGACACAGTCATTGGGTGATTTTCCCTTTGGCTCAGACCCCGCTCAGTGGTCCTGTGTCCATCGATTCCAGAGCGTGGGGCTGGAATTGCAGTTACGGACGTGTAATTGAATATTGGAGCGTGCAGAGGCTCATTGTTAGACTGGGTGCAACTCTTGAGATCTTCACCTTCCCGACATCCATTGGCTCTCCAGCAAAACCCATCCATAATTTCCAAATTCATTCTTGTTTCTCGGAGCCAGGTTCAGCTACATCGCTGGCTGTGTCTGCCATCCCATCCCCTTACTCCTGCTGCTCTTCTCTGTGGAAATCAATTTGCTTTCCTCTTTGAAAAACACATCAAAAAATGGTGGAAAGTAGACACAGGTCCTTTGTGGTGGAGAGCTGTTGGAGGTAGAAGAGGATGTTGCAAGTTCTTCCTGTTTCTAGTTGCTAATGTGAATCTTTTCCATTTTTGGTGAAAGCAGCTCTTTCATGAGTGCCCAGTTCACAGGAAGAGGAGCTGGTTAGGTTTTTTTAACCCGTAACCACATGCTAAAAGATCTTTTAAGCACCTCTGACAGGTGAGTTTTATGGTGCTTTGTTAGCATCTGTTAGATCAAGAGACACATAAATGTGCTAGTCCTGCTTTTTACAGGAACCTAATGATAGGTATGGCTGTGCATTCCAAGATCTGCATCCGAAATACAAGTTTATAAGGTCTGTTATTACAAAAATATTGTGTTTCCATATCCCTTGTTAAAAATGCTAAAATAATTTTAATACTTTATAAATATTTTGTGTTCATTAGGAGACTTTTGGCTTTTAAAAGAAGTTTTACTGAGCAGAGCTAAATTTTGTATTCTCACGTCTTGTGGTGACAATAGTAACGCAGCAGCATAAAATATTTGGAGTAAAAGAAATTTTAATAATACCTCATCTTGTGAGCTATTCTGGACATAATTGTCAAAAAAACCAAAAAGGGAAATGAAGCACATTAGTAAAACAACATTGAAAAGTTTTTTTAGCTCTTTTCTAATTGTTGTATTTGATGGAGATGAAGCTGTAAGGAGAGGGATTCTGTGGGGTTCTATACTCCAATATCTCAGTATGACAGGAGGTGAATGCTGTCCTTTTGCACTAAGTGTATTTCCAAACATTTTGCAACTCCTGAGAATATGTAGGGAAAGCTGTGCTCCTTTATGGACTCAAATAAGCTGTAAAATTAAATATTACTTTTTCCAGTATCATTATTTTCTTGACAGAGAAAATCGGTTCAGTCCAAGGGGGTAGTTGCTCTAAATGGAGGAATTCAGATTATTCCCACAAAGAGCAACAGATAGACTTTTCTTTGGGCAAATGGGAAGGAGCATCAACCTGTCTAAATCAGCAGTGTGGGGAAGGAAGGGGTGAAAAGTGGCTGCAAAAAGGGGTTCTTTGCCAATTCTTAGTGAATGTAGTGCACATCTGTAGAGAAACCCTCAGTGGTGGAGCAACCTTTGGTTGCAGATTGAAGAATTGGAACTTGTGGAGGAAAAAGGGTTAAAAAGGATGAATATCTTTGCACCTTAATGGGAGAACTATTTCTGTAATAGTATCAAAGATAAACCAGTGTATTATGAACACTAAATGATAAAGGGTGATAATATGCCATTCTTGAGACTTCTTGGCTCTTACCTAACACATCAGAAAGTGATTGTTGAATTTTAAATAGCCATACAAATGGATGACATAGAAATTTAACTTTGCTTTGACCTTATTCTAATTCACAAGATGACTGCAAAATGACTTTGTTACATCTGAATGTATGCTGGATGCTAAATCACTCCAGAGTATAAAATCTTTGTTTTGGCATAATGTTGATGCATAAACATTTGTACCCCATACTAACCCTATAAACATCACAATCCATCAGTACAATTACAAAAAAGATTGTTTGTTTTCACACTTAAAGCAGACATGAAATAGAGTGTCCTTAACTTAATCACCACCTTGATTTACCACATTTGCATATATTTGCATATTAATTGGACTACAGATTAAAATTGGTTTTGTAATTTTAATTAAGTGTCCACAAAGGTAAATGATTAGAACTGTTTAAAATACATTCTGACATAAATAGCAGTAAAAGCTTTTGTGATGATGTTTTTGTGGAATTACATTCAGAAAGTGGCCTTTTTATGATAGTAATTTTAATCTTAAATAGAATTATACAGTCAAACAGAACTGTGGATTCATAATCATTTTTTCAAGATTCATTTAATATTTTGCTGATTTGCAGCACTTGATGAAAATGTACTGTAGGTTTAGTTGATTGCAAAATTGGGCCTGTAGAGCTGATAAACTGAGGGTTTAAACCCTCAGTCTTTATATTCGCCTTACACATTTCAAATGTGTTATGTATCCATATGTAGACAAGGGCTGGGTTTTTTTTCAAGCTGAGAAATATAAAAGCTGTCAGTAATGGATGATCTATCGTGTGAAGATGTAATCACCTCCATGGCCCATCTTCCTTCAGCAGAGATGGTGAAGCACGGGACGTTTCAAAGCCTTTTCCGTAAATCACTGCAGGTAATAGAGGAATCATTCTTGGTGTTGTCAAGGGAGGATGAGCCTTAGAGGTAAAGCTGTGCAGTCAGGATTGCTCTGCTGGAGTCAGGGGGTGTTGATACCTGACCAATGATGTCAACTGGACCAAAATGTCAGACTAAACTTAATAAAACCAGAGCATTTGTGGTTAGAAGGGCTCTAGGAACTGGGTTCTTAATGCACCTCTGAGCCTGCCTCTTCCTTTGGGGACCAATTCATGCTTCCTCCCAGCACTTACAGAGCACCAGTAAGGACAGGTTGTTAGCCTGGATTGCCAAGGTGAGTTTTGCCTGCCTAATGAATTGGTAAAAGGTTTTTTATTATATTCCATAACTTTTCAGTTGGTGAGCAGCAGGCATTCATTAGGCATTAGACCATCTTTTAGTTATAAATAAAATATCCAGTTTATGTTTTACAGTATTGGTTTACTGCTTGGCTTATGAGACAAAATAATAAAGTAGCTGTTGGTTTTGGTTTGGGAGCAGGTTTGGTGAGTGCAGCTTTAAAAGAAACAATATTTAACTTTAAAGTTAGTAGAATTTAACAGTATAGCAGCTTTGCCTACTTTTAGGAAAAGAAAAGGTTGGTGAGAAGTCAGTAATGAATTCACATTAGGCTCTTTCTTAATTTTCTTCATAGTTTTGAGCTGTTCTTAAGATTTACGCTGTTCCTAATTTCATGTAGTTTATGTCCTGTGTTTGAACCCTGGGCATTTACTACCTTACTGTCTCCTCGGTGTACATTAGGGAAAAAGAAATTGAGAAACAGTATACTTGGGTCTCGTCATGCTTCACTGATTTGAAATAATTTTCCTGTTAATGGTGTATTTAATATTTCGTTTTCCTCCGATCCGTGGTAATGCTTTCAAGTGAGAGTAATAAAACTTTTGGAGCATTCCTGTCTGGGAGACATGACATCATTTTTTGTGTTGTATTTAAACTCTAGCCTAAGTAGGCAGAGTAAATTGCAAGTCAGATCCACTGGGCTAATAATATATCAGAAAACAGATTTCTTATCATGCTCTTACATAAAGTACAATTATTTCTCAATCTGATACTATTTAGTGTCTGTTAAATATTATTCCTGATGTGCTTTTAGATTTCTGCATATGTAGTGACTAATTTCAGTGTCAAACTGGTTTAGGTTCCTCATCTTAGGAGCCTTGCAAAACTCATTTTAAAAGCCAGATCCAAAGCTTAGTCAATACATGAATTCCTTGTGTTAAGGCTCAAATTGGTATTAATTGAAGCTGTGGCCTGGGTGAGAAGTGCTGGTAGATTAAATCTGGAAAAAGAGCTGTGATAATATTAGTCAAAAAAAAAAGCAAAAGAATGGAACAGTCATTGAATGAAGCATCGAGGAACAAACCTGCCAGACAAGTGCCATTATGATTTTTCAAACGGGCATGTAAGCTTGATGTCTTGTTAGATTAAATTGTTATGGATGTCCATCCATCTGTGGAAAAGATGGTTATCTCTAGTTAGGGCATTGCCTTCCCTTTCTAACGCATATCTCGCTAATACCAATCATCCCTGTGTCACCTGAGGATCAGAAAGCTGAAATGCACGTCATCTGCAACTGTTTTGGGGACGTTGTTTGAAAGTTGAACCTCGCTTTCAATCCAGCTCCATTCCAACCATAATTGTATTATGGAAACTCAATCATCCCTGAATTTGGGGAGCCAGCTTTGAAGTGGCTGGTATCAAATTTTTTTTTGAGATCGCTTAAATTAAAAAAAAATAAAATTAAGGGCTTAAGCACTGTTGGTTTTTAATGAGACTTGAACTTCTAAGCACTTAAGTCCATTGTGAAGCTGGAAATTAGGCTCTGAGGGTACTTGGTTCTTTAGAGTTCAGTTTAGACACCTGATCCCACATCACCTTTCTTTGAGAAGAAAGCATTGGAAAATGTGTTTCTCTGAAGAGACTAGTTTTAAAAGTAGATCTATTCCTAAAAAAACCCAGACTGGTTACTTGCTTGAAAAATCATCTTTCTCTGTCGCTGCCTCTTCAGCCCAGTAAAAACCAGATAGTTTGAAAACACCTATTTGAGGGCCAGCACACCCGTCCCATTCAGGAAGGAGCTGCTACCATGTTAAACTATTTCCTTCTCATTGCAGGCCAACGAAATTGGCTCATTATGTGTCTTCCTTCAGTTGTTTGAAACTATGATGCCCATTTGCCCCCCTCTTTTAAATCACTTTTCCAGCAGAAGGTTTTGCATTTTGGGTGGGGGGTGTATCCTATCCACAGTAGCAAGTCAGGAAATGTCCTTAAAAGAATCATAGAAACATTTAGTTTGGAAAAGCCTTCCAAGATCTTTGAGTCCAACCATTAACTGTAAGAAGGTGGGAGCTACTTCAGTTTTCTTTCCACTGAAGAGCTGCATAACTTTGGGCAAAACTCTTCCCCTTCTTCACTTACCCTACGGTTGAAATGGGGCTAATAAGGCTTATAATTTGTATGCTTAGTATGCAAATTGGCAAAGTAAAGCATGCTTAAAAAATGGCCAAGGAACTTGGAAAGCTATTTTTCCTATTAAATCTGAAAAAGAAGAAAGTTGCAAAACGTGGTCATCTAATTGCATCTTCACCAAGCGTGTGGTCTAAGTGCAAATGTGACTCCAGTGTATAATCCCTTCAGAAAGTCTATTTTGCCCCAAGAGGAATGGGAGCACACTCAGCAGACTGCAGGAGGATGGGATGCTTGCAGCATTTCTTTGCAGCATAATTGCAGCCTCAATGAACCATGAATCCAGCCTAATTAACATAACTGGAACCACAGCAATCATGCTGCCATTCAATTTAGAGTTGGAACATTCCGGTGGAGTATCACAATTCTGCTGTTTATTGTTGAGACGCTGTGGAGAAGTGTCCACTTGCTTTCTTGTTGCTGTCTCGGTGAATTTTTATTATTTCAGGAGAGCTAGGGAACTTCAGAAATGGAAGACCATTGGCTTGATGGTTCCACTACTGAATCTACAAATAACTCTGTATTGCTTCCTGTGTAAAGGTACTTAAACTATTTGGTATACTGTAAAACTCAGGATAAAAGTACCAAATTTCCAAGTTAGACACAGGTTCTGAATTGTTATGGATAGCTAATGGCAAATAATTCTGGGACTATTTTGAGTTAAGAACTACATTCCCAGAATATTAAAAATAATATCTGTTACTCTTTGTAATCACTATACTTAAGAGAAACCTTTTATTAGGAAAAAAAAAAGGATTCTGTCACTGTGTTGCGCTGTCAAAAATGTGTTTTACTGTTGCTGTTGGTTGTGCTGCAGTAAGATCAGGAAGCCACAGAAGTAGATCAGGTACCACTGGTCTTGGCATTAGGGCAAAATAACCACCTTTTTGGGCCAGAGAAGCCAAGGGACTGCTGAAAATAGCAGTAGGTGATAAATTGGGCCTGAAGATGGAGGGACAAGCAGGCTTCCTGCATCTCTTGGCCATTAGATGATGGTCCTTAGTGCTGGCCCCGAAGCCACTTCTAACTGATGTCACAGCTTGGATGGGTGAATCACAGAGTCATTCAGCTTAGAAAAGCCCTGTAAGATCATTGAGACCAAACGTGGTTTGGAAATTCCAGAAAAATACTCCAAGGTGGTTTTTTGTTTTGAGAATTCTGTGTCTTGTTTGAGTATTCTTTGATTTGTTGCATTTTCCTTGGATGTAACTTCAGCCCTTTCCACTGATTCAGAAAAGTCCGTATTCCTGTTGACTCCCATACACCGAATTTCTAATTTTTCATTTTTTTTTCCTTGATAGAGTTAACTCAGGAAGTGAATTCTTACACTTTTCACTCTAAGTATCTGAGTATAAATTCATCATTAGGGAGCTCAAAGCTTTTTTTAGTGAACTGGTGGCTTACTTATCTAGTTTTTTGCAAGTTTTAACTTAAAATTAACAGTTAATTATAATGAGAAGTACCTGATGTAGGCTAAACCCTCTAATTTTGCATTAATCTGTTTTTAACATCCTGTTTATAACTCAGAGCAGTCTACAGAAAACATGTTGTATTATTATTGAATAAGAAAGTGAAGAAATCTGACTTTCCACAGTAACTTTTCTTCACTCCAACCTCTGAACAAACCCCACTGACTGTGGGAGGCTCTGGGATGTTTTCTGTCATAAATCTGGATTTTAGGTGTTGGTTAGTCATTCCCAGGAGACTTAGTACATGTTTTAACTGAGACTCTCCAGTTAAACATTTATTAAAGGTGGGGTCAATCAAAGGGCTGGCTGCAGTCGAGGAAGAGCTGAAGGAAGTGCAGAGAATAGCTCAAGTAGTTGGTTCCTGGAAGAACTGAGTCTGTGATTTATCCCTTTGGAAGTGAAGGAGGAGAAAGCAGTGCCAGTTAAATATCACAAAGGGTTATGATAAACATCCAAACGATGGGGAGAGATCGCGGTCTTTCAGCATCTTTATTCCCTGCAGCTGCGATGTGTAAGCTCAGGAAGATGACTGAACATTGATACTTTCAGAGTTCAATAGTCACGCTTGTTATTGAAGGCAGTTACTGAGAATTGACAGAAGAAACTATTTTTGAGGGGAGTTTCCAAGTAGAGATCGTATTTCTAGTTTAGTGTGCAACAAACCCAGGATATTTGAATGGTTGTCACATCTGGGGGAAAGAGAGAATAACTTCTCCGTGGTAAAATATTGCAAAGGAAACAATCAGTCTCCTTCAGAACCAGTATTTTTTTTTTGTTTGTAGGTGCAAATTCAGAAGTGACTCAGATCAAATGTGTCAGAAGTAATTTGAGTGTTTGGTATTTTAAATCTAATGGCACTATTTCCACAAAAACTCCTGGCTGCTTTTAAAACATTTATATATACTTTTCTGCCTTTTATACAAATTCATGAAATAAGGTCCTTGAAGACACTGAAAAATTTAAGCTGGTCATTCTTGCTGAAGTAAATTGATGAAAAAAATGTTAAGAAAATACATCTGTAGACAAATGCAGCCCTTTCCTCTCTATGCTGTTTGAAGATGTGTTCAGGCTGTTTGAGTGCAAAATAATGGCAAATTTTCACCTTTGATATCTATCACTGTGTTACTATTATGAGGTTATTTTTTTAATGAGTCAGTGCTAGGCACTGAAGAAATAAATTAAAGAATATTTTAAGGAGAGGTAAATACAAAAAAAACCACCCTAAATTGTTCCTGGAGACTTTGTTCAGTGTGCCTCCCAGAGGGAGCTTTAGCAGAGATGGCAAACAGGGAAAGCCATGGGTAAATGGGAAAAGAATGATTGAAAACTAAGGGCATGGTGATGACCAGATGGAAAAGGAAGCTGAAATTCTGTTGTTTTGGGGACTGTGACCTACTGCAGAGCCCCTTTCAGTGAAGAAATTCTCCCAAATATCCAGCCCAACCCTCCCCTCACACAACTCCTCTCATCCTTTCACTTTTTACTGGGGAGCAGAGCCTGACCCCCACCTGGCTGCCCCCTCCTATCAGGGAGTTGTGGAGAGCCAGAAGGTCCCCTCTGAGCCTCCTTTTCTCCAGCTGAGCCTCCCCAGCCCCAGAAAAATGGGCTCTGAGACATGAACAAAGCCTCTGGCTCCAGTCTCTGCTCCAAGCAGTTTTCTGATCATCCAAAGGAGCAAAAAAACAACAACAAAACAGGACTTTGATTAATTTTAAGGTGATTGCCTCTTAAGAGACTCTGAAAATGGGTTTTCAATTAACAATCTAGTTTACATAAAAGGCACATATTGATGAACATAGTCCATGACTTTTTGCTCAGGCCCATTATTCTCCTCTAATTCATATGCAGAAGCTACGATTTCCAGTGATCTCACTGTTTACCAAAATCTGAGGGACTTAGAGGTTAATGTTTTCCTCATTTTCGGGTGAGAGTTCCATCTTCCCTTTTCTTCACAAAGAACAGTAAAGGAAAAGGAGGAACTTGCTTCTAGAAAGCACCCAAAGGTACTGATGATCCATCAAGAATTAGCTGGATGCTCTTGTGAGAGCTGGAAATTCCCTAACACTTTTTTGGCATAAAATTCTTCTGAATATCTGACAGCCAGATGTTTTCCCATTCATATTCTGAATTATTCTCAATGCCAGATCTCACTGACTGACAAATTTGAGTTGCCCATCCTGCTATGAGACCTTCTCCTACAAAATGCAGAATGATATTAGTACAATCAGTTAGAGAATCAAAGGTAATAAAGCAGCATAATGAAAGTAAAACAATGTTCTTTTTGCTTATTCATGTGAATACTGGTGGGACACCTCTTAGATTAATCATACAGCCCTCCTTAAATATATCTGATCATGAACCTTGCCTTCAATCAGAGCCAGTTATATTAGAAGAGCTGATTGCACTCAAATTGCAGAGAGGATCTTTTTTCCCCCAGAAATTGCCTCTGTAAAAAAAAAAAAAAAAGCGTATTTTAAGAATTCTGACTTCAGACAAACAATCCAAAATTGATGCTTGATTGAGCTAAAGAACCAAACACAATTTATTGCTTGTTCAAAATGGTAGTGAAAATACTACCCTTCTGTTTGAAGGACCTCCTAAAAATATTCCAGTGTTTATTAGTGGTGGCTTGAATCAGTTGGAGGTATAGACATATTTGGTATCAGAACAAAAAAGAAACACTTAGTATTTTTAAAGCCCTGAGGCTTAAAGATCACGCAGTGTTGTTATATTTGATGTGGTACATCAAACTGTCTGTCCAAACTTCTTCTGAAAGATATAACTATATCTTTCCAGTCTGTAGGCTTGTTATATTATGAGTATGTATTAAATTTGTCTATTAATTTACTCATTTGTATGATTTTAAGCCTTCTATCCGTGGTAAAGCATTTTTTCCTTAATGCGTTAACATGAATAAATGCCTCCATAGAGCTGAAGTTCTTGAGTCCACTTTGCCCTGGGTGTCACAGTGGGTTGGGTTTTCTCTTAGTGAAGGACCTCAGAACATGAAAGTCCAGCTCTGTGCAGGGGCTCAGATTAGATCTGAATGCAAGGAAAAGCAACAAAGGTCCACAGAATATCTGGAATCTGCAAATACTTCCTGTGCTTAACCTACACTTTCGTTGCGTGACTGTAAAGAACAGCAAATCTTTGTTCTTTCCCCTCTCGGTTCCCATTCAGTCAGTTCAGAGACACAGGAGAAAGGTTTTGGGGAGCAGAGCCGTTATCAGCCTTCCTACAGTTTGCATCTGATTCTGTCAACATCAAACCCAGGAGCTTACAGCCACTTTTAAACATAAAAAAGTTTTGTAAAAACATATATATATATATATATACACACACATATAATTTATATAACATATAAATGAATATGAACAGAGATTATGACTATGCAGTTATTTTATGCCTTTAAAATTTAGCTCATGTTTGAGTCAGTAAGAGCCAGAGCTCTGTTTTCGGGTTCGTAAGGGAATTGCATCTGCCTTAGGTGGAGAAAGAGCAAGAGTTTATCTTGCTAAAATCCCAAAATGTTCAAGTGGGGTAATTAGACTTCTAGAAAGTCGCAGAATAATTTCCTGAGTTGGAAAGACCCATAAGGGTCATTGAAGTCCAACTCCTGGCCCTGCACAGGACAACCCCAAATCAGTCAGATTCATCCATTTACGAATACCTACTAGGGCATTTCTTGGGTTTAGAATCCAGGAGGTTCTTCTAGTCAGCTTTATTTAATAAAAAGTTTAGAGGGTCTCAGAAAAGCCTCTTTTATCCTCTGTGCCTGCCAGGAAGGTGCTGCTGGATCTGCACACAGGTAGGGTTGCTGACCGTAGGTTCAGTGATGCATAGGTAGAGTAGAGAAGGCTATAGCCTACAATTACTTGGAGCTGGAAATGTGGAAAGAAAAACAGTCCATTGCTTCTGACAGCTCAGCTCATGTGATTTGAATCTGGAATAAATTAATAGACTAATCCTGTTTATGGATCATCAGCTGCAGAGGTATTGTCAAAGAACTTGTGTCCCTATTCACTGGAGCACCTGTATGTAAAGGCATGTCATAATTGTTCAGGCACGCTGAATCAGACTTCTCTGCCTCAAAACAAAATAGAAAATATAAATACATGGAATGTCCCAATCATCGTACTTATTATTTCCCTCATCTCAACAAGGTTGCTGTTTTGGCAAACCCTTGTGAAAGCAATCCACTCTTTTCAGTTAAAAGCCATTCATATGGCGACAAACCGCTGTTCTTCCCTTTATATCTGTGTTCATTCATTTAAACTCCAAAGCTTTCCAGCTTACTTCTTGGATTTATGGCCAGCTGGCTGCTGTGTGTAACATGAACATGTTCTGACTGTGCATGACACGTTTTTATCTCGTTTAGCCCATAATTGTCGTGTTCACTTCAGGCCACAGCTCACCTGTGGGTATTTAGCATTGACTGTGCAAATTCCCAAAGTCATTTCCACCTCCTTGCCTCTGACAATTTGCTGTTATTAAGTCAAAAATAAAGCTCAACCCCAAAACAACCACTCAAAACCCCCTCCTTGGAAGAGATTTGGATAAAATGAATATGTTCAAGATGGTGGGCCGTAGCTGAGCCAGCTACTGTGGGATTAGTGCCCACTTTTTGGTATTTAAAATAAACTTTGGAATGACTTTTTAACACAAGCGCTTTAATAGCAAGTGAGAAGCGGGTGGTAACGCAGGGAAGGACATATGCAGGGGTTTTTTTTCACTTGATTGCTGATTTTTCCAAAGTTAGTCTGATACATGATACCTGTGTATTAACAGATTTCTGCACACTTAGAAATCAAAGTCAAAGAAATTCAGTGGAAATGAAATGCTGAAATGCCCTAAGTTACTGAATCATCAATGAGAAGCTTCCATTCAAAGCATGAATATTAAAATTTGTTAGCATACTTCAGCTTTGTAGGAAATACAATATGTTATTATTTTTTCTTTATGCAACACCGCTGGGTGCTAAAAGCAGTGATAGAACCATTAATTAATAGTAGTAGTCCTGGATAATGTCATAATAAGCAATACAACGTATTAAAGCACATTAATTCTTGCCAGCTATCAGGAGGAACTTTTAGATATTTGAAAGGCCCATTAGGTTTGTTTACATTCTGAGTGGAAGCTGGTATGCTTTGGCAGGGGCTGAACCACACTTTAGTACTTCACTCCAATGGTGTTGAATTTCCTGACTGTCGTGCACAGTCATTAATATATTGTCACCACTTCAGGGCAGCCTGGCTCTCCAGGACAGAGGGTACAACCCAGACCAGGGCATTCACTGAAGCTAGGGTGTCTTTGCTGCCATAAAAACAAAAATAACTGAAATTATATGTAACAGAAGCAATTTTCCACAATGGAAAAGGTGGTTGAGGAATCAAACCCCTGCCTTCAGGTGTATTAACCTAACAGAGCAACAAAAATGTGCTGGGCTTTAAATTGCACTAACAATCTGGAAAGGATTTTCCAACTGGAGTTATGTTAAGTGTTAATAGTGAAACCTGTGTGCTTTTTCCTTTGATCTCTCCTTGAGCTCATATAGAATAATAGGATCAAAATAAAATGCCATTTATATGAACACCTTGTCCTTTTGATCTCGGCACCAAAAATTCTGTCTGCAGCTACAGCCTAGCAAACAGTGCATCTGCTACTTTTAGTTGGACCTTCTAGTTATCATAACTTTTAATAAGTGGTGTCACAGCCAATTTTCTGTGCAGTTCATGAACTTAGTCGTCATTTTTGCTCTAAGAATCTTTAACTACACTTTCAGAAGAATTTAAAATAAGGTATACAGGACCTGTAAACTATTGGCTTCTGGTTGGTTATGCATATGCATGTTGAATGTATGATTTAAGCATCTGTATGCTGCAATGTTTCAAAGTAAAAAGTTGGTTGTTCTAGGAGCACTTGGGCAAAACTGCTGAATTAGTGTAGGCTGAATGAGAGAGAATGTTTGAGGGGGAAGAACAGTTGGGGTAATGGTGTTTTTCATAGGTGCTAGGTTCAGGATCCCTGCTTTTTCCATCAGGGAGGTGATGGGCCTTGTGATGTCTGGGTGGTAGCCAAGCCTTTCTCTTCATCACCCATGTCTGCAGGAAAGAGCATGGAAGTGTCACACCTGGTAGTTATGGATCCCTTTAGTTTTATGTCGAAGTCAGAGGGTTCGTGGATGAACATGAGCACCCTTCAGCTCTTTATTCCCCAGGGCTGATGGTCAGGAACGTTCCTTTGGAAGTCATTATTGCGAGCATTTGAAGTAAAGCCACTTCCTCACGCTCTTTCAAATCTCTTAGTAAGATTTATTCTTCTCTTTGACTCCCGTGAAGCAGCTGTTTATTCCGGTGACTGATTGTGATCCCTGCTTTAGTTGTTGTAACCTCCAAGAGCAGAAGAGCTGGGCACGAAGCACTGTGCCAAATGAAAGCAAATAAACCCAAGTCCTGCAGTTCACCAGTGTCATAATTGCTGCTGCCCAGGAAGAGGGATTAACAAGTGAAGAAACACTAGCTAGGAGAGATCCAGTGGCCAAGCAGAGTCTTGGGTGTCAAATGTCTCTCTCAAGCTCTGCATCCCTCTTTAATTTATATTTAGCTGCTAAGCTGGTGTGATAGAAGCAGTCATCTTGGGAGGAACACTGCTGGGAAAGTGTTCAGGCTCTTGCTGAAATGGCTGCACTGGAGCTTGAGGCACATGAGCTGTCCTCCAGCAAGTTTTTTTGCAGACTTAGTTGGCTCTCTGCACTCTGTCACAAGGCAGGAGTGTTCCAGAGAGCCATAACCGTGGCTATAACCTATAGCCCTCTTCTTATAAAGCAGTGCAGTGTAATTCATGGTGTGCAGTAAAGATGCTGAGCTGGTTTGAGCACCAGAAGCAGCAAGGATGTGTTTGTGCAGCACTGCACTGGGATTGAGGCATCCTGCTGGGATCAGGTCTCTGTGCTAATGCAGCCGCTCTGCCTCCAGTCCTTCCCCAAGCCGTACACATCTAATGCAGGAAAGTTTGCTGCTGTAGTTGTCCTAAAAGGCAGTATCTGCCCAAATCTTAATTTTAGCAGGTTATATGTCCCTGTTCATCTTCCACCAGTTCTCATTTCCTATCCCAGAATTCAGACCTGCTTTTTTGCATCAATTAAAGGAAGGTTGTGGGACTCTTTGGCCAAGGAGTTGCAAAGAAAAGCTGCAGAGATTGGTAGTTTTCCTCCCTACAATAGCAATGTGATTGCCCTAGTTCTGTGGTTAGCAGGAAACAAGTCAGCTCTGTCATGAAGTCAGTGGGGTACAAGTTACTACAAGGTAGTAAAGGAATAAAACAGCAAAGTCCACAGTCTTTTATGACAAAACCAGTATGATCCTGCTGCAATATAAGGCCCTGCTGTGAATGGTATTTTCTGATGCTTGGATAAATGCAATTTACATATATACAAAGTGTATGAATAAAGTTATAAAAGTATACTTGGTATTTTACTTTTTTTTTCCCCCTTGAAAGTAATTTTCTATTGTTCAAACTTTCAGCTTTCACTGGTTTTGTTTCCAAAAACCCCAAAAGGAAAAGAAAATAACAAAAGTCCATAAAGGCAAAAGGGATATGTTCTCATTTCAGTTCACAGAATTTCCTGCCTTTAAACAATACAAATATATGCCCTTAGGTTTCCAACACACTGGAAGGATACTGAATCCTTGAAACAGATCAAATTAAAAGCAAGTCCACTATAGCAACATCAAGTTGTAGCAGCGTGTCCAATAGATCTCAACAAGAATTTGTTGAGGGAGTTTTAACCACGTTGCCAAGCCTTACAAAATCCTAAACTGCTGAATCCATGAGTGAATAAACACTTAGAAACAGCAAGTTCTAGGCTGAATTGGGCACAAGTAAAATCTGATGCTTAATTAATTGTTCCCTGTTCATTACAGGCCCCATTCAAAGCAGTTATATTAAATACAACTTTGAAATGTATTCACAAACAGAGCGGGCGTGGACAGTTGGTGAGCAGTTTTTAACATCACAGGTAGCTCAGCGATGGGCCATCAGCATTTTATGGAATTTCCAGAGCCTGGCTCCCCAGAAATTCTTCTGGCACCCAGATGATCAGGGATCACAGATCAGCATCACTGTCATCCTGATTTATACCAGAAGAAGGGAGTCCATGGGTTTTGTGGGGTTTTTCTGCCTGTAATGACAATGCTACTAGTCGTAGTAATATTTTTAGAGCTTTTTGACATAAAGTTGATCCTTTTAGAGCAAGACTGGAGACTTCTGGTGTTTGAACAATGAATGAGATTGTGACCCTCTGTCAAAGCTGGGATTAAAACTTGGAGTTTCCTCTAGTCCACGCTGCCTAGTGGAGATACAAATGCTACACATTCAAACTTCAGTTGCAGTGCAAGAGCAAAATGCAAATTAATACACTAACACATTTTCAAATGGGGGTCAAAGTCTCTGCTTTAGCAGGTCCTGAGGGCCAGAGCCAGTTGACTGGACCATCCAATTTGAATGCCCTGTGGCTGGGATAGCTCCAAAACAGGCAAAAAATAAATTTTTCTTACTATTTGAATACTGTATTATTGACAAAGTGTGGTTTAAATTTTGGTGTGCATAAAATTGTTATTTTTAATTAATTTCCCTAGCTTTTTTCAGTTAAACTTCCATGTGAAAGCAGGCTTCATTGCTTATTTCTTGGGGTACCTGAGAAAACCTTGAATAGTTCAGGTGAAGTATGTGTTTTCCTGAGAAACACACAGAAGTTTGCATTTGCGCAGGCGAGCAAATTATCAAAACCAGATGTAAGCAAGTGGAACATTTTACATAAATTTATTAAAATCATTATTTACCTGTAAGTTATAAGAAGGGCTTAGTTGCACTAGTTTGCTGCCAATATGTACTGCCAATAATCTGCCAAAAAGCAGCTTGCTGGCAGAGTCCCTGAAATGGTTTGCTTATGATTGCACAGAACGTTACAACCCCGAGTCAAATGAAAACCTACTATAAACGAACTCTTTGATGGTGGATTCGCTGGAATATGGTATTGATATATGGTGTACAGTTTATATGGATTATGTATACTGTGCAAGAAATATGGATATCTATTAAGGGTAACATGATATGTAATCGGTTAGGACAGTTATTGTTTTCAGTGTTTGCTAGGAATAAGATCACAGGGTGACTGCTCTGTTCTGAAATACAGATTATTCCCGTGCTGCCCAAAGCACCAGCAGGCCATTTCTCCAATTAATACAGAAAGGCTATTGAAAATGTAAAATATCTGACATCTATACTGAGTAATTTTAAAGGCAACTTTACTTCTAGGAACAATTTATACATTACATAAACTTATATTTTTCATCCAAGTATCATTTCGAGAATAGCAAGCCTAAATATTGGAGGCCATGGGGAAACATAATATTACGATAATGTTCTTTGGTGCGGTTTGGAAGGTTTTAGGAAACATTTGGAAGTATTTTTCTCATAAAGTCACTTAACTATTGAAGTGTTATGATAGCACTCCCTTCTGCATTGCGTATGTTGCAAAGCAGCCTGGTTAAAGGGGACATTCATCCCGTAGATCCTGATTAGAAGTAGTTCCACAAAACAGGAAATCATATGCTATAGGATCCTGGTTTTAGTTTAATTAAAAAAAAAAAAATTCAGGTGTGATATCAGTTTTCAAACACCGATTTCCAGTTGTGTTTAGCAAGAGGAGATGCTGTATTGTGTAGAACTCTTCGTGAAATTTGCATTCTTTAAATAAGCACTTGAGAACTGAGCTAGTTTTTTTCTGTTTAAGGAAACACTAATGAACATGACCAATCCTTTAGAATCCTAAAGAGCCTTAAAAACCTTGCAATTCTCAGAAGCCTAACTTTTTTTCCCCATAGTGCAATTCATTCTTTTGAACTTCTGCAGAAGCAGAACGTAAGTCAACAATTTCTAAATTTCTGGCAGTTCTTATCAAGAGGACTCTTAGGGCTCCAAAAGTTACTTTGTGGTGTTGGTGCAGCAGATCTACATGGTCACAGTGCTTAATTATAGAGAAAATTACTTTTTTTTTCTGAACTATGAATTAATCCATGTATTCATATCTTGCACAAAAAAACACATAAGTTATTTTCACCTGCACTATAAAATATGTATTTTAGTTCATTACCATCTTTCTGAGGAGTTCTTAAATTATCATCATTCCATTTGTGGAGAATGATGGGCATGGAAATTATAACTGCACAGCTCCTTGTATTTAGTGTGAAAGGATTTCAGGGAATTGAAGACATGAAGTCAGAAATAATATATTTAGGGTCAAACTCAGTCTCATTTGATGTCAAAGAGAACTTTGCCTTTCACTTTGCCTGTTTCACTGCAGGCTGGTGTTTTGCATGGATTTTGGGGAATAATTTTTGACACACTGGCACAGGGTGCCCTGACAAGCTGTGGCTGCCCCATCCCTGGAAGTGTCCAAGGCCAGGCTGGAGCAGCCTGGTCTGGTGGAAGGTGTCTCTGCCCATGACAGGGAGTTGGAACTTTGCTTTGAGGTCCCTTCTGACCCATTCTGTGATTCTGTGAATGAGAGTTGAAGAACACTTTTGTTAAAATCCTGGTCCTCTGGGATGTGGGCTTTACAGTGCACCTGGAGTAGGGTTCTTCATGTTAGAAATTCAAATGCAATATTGAGGGGAAAGTTAAGAGGTCAGTTTGAGCATCCTCCTTAGATTGACCTACAGATAGGACATCTTAGAGCATTAAAAAATCTGAGTGTTGTTGAATTAGAGTTAAATGGATTGGAAAGAAAAGTGTAAATGTTGATTAGAAGTGGGCATTTTTGACAGTGTCAAATGTGGATGTTGGATATTGAGGGACTTCACTCAGAAGTTATTTGGAAAAATAGGGGGAAGTTACAATTTGAGGAAAGAGACGTATCCTGTTGGCCTTCTTCTCTCTTTACTATTGGGATCTCTCTTGCTTTCCCCATCTTCTTCCCCACTCAGTTGGACCAAGTTGAGTCCAAGCCAACTGCCCATGGTTGGTCTGGATCCAGCCTCTCTTCTCCAGGACCACCTTTGGATCCTGCCTGCTAATCAGGCACCCACTGGAGTGTTGGGGTTCTTGCATTCAGCTACTTTGTTACTAAAACAGCATTATTTTGGCTGTTTTGTCTGATATAAGTCAGACCTTGTGATATCCCTCCCTGGTTTATCTGTTGTCTGAGTTACGCACCAATTCTTCTCTCTGTCCAGGAAGGAAGATATCCTGGTCAGCTTTAGCCCTCTCCCATGCTGTTGTTGTTTGATGTCTGCATGTGAATTCTCCATTCTTGACCTTTGTTGAGAGTTAAAATTTGGCTGGATGAGGCTGTTGAGCAACCTGTCCAGCTCGATGGGCCTTCCAACCTCAGTGATTCCCTGAGTTTCTCCTCTGTCTTGGAAAAGAGAAGATAATTATCACACCTCAAATAATATTTCATATTTCTGCATCTTGCAGTTTGCAAGCAGGGAAATCAGTGTAAACTATACTTACTGTACCCAGGAAAAGACACATTCTGCTGTGGGAAGACAAGCAGAACTACAGACCTTGGATTTTCTTTTGCGATGCCCTTCCCAGTGCTTAATCTTGGCTCTGTTCAGTTTTCTTTCTGTTCTCTCTCTTTGCTCCTAATCCTTGTCCATGCTTATAAGCCCCTAATATTTATATGGCATTATCTGTGTTAGAGATTACTGCTGACAAGTAATCTCTTCCCTCTTCTGAATGAAGAATTACAGCCATTGCTGAAGATCAGAAAGTGAAATTAGATCCCCGAAAGTACGTGACAACTTCAATAAACCCTAATATCAAATTCCCTCAATACTGGGGATCTTCTTTCAAGCTTTTGGGTTTGAACTGTGGTACAGCTTCAGGACACCTGATCGCACTCAGCAATATTTTTTTTGCTGTAGGGCAAAATGTGACAGTAGTTGCAAAGAAAAAAAAAAAATTAAAAAATGAACTATGACTATTCTCCCAGTTTTGTAATTTCTTGCAATCTTTTGAGAAGTAGCTAAATATAAACAGCATCAGTTTTACTGTTACCAGCTGATTCATAATATTGAAGATAAAAATATAAATGTATGATTTTATATAAAAATAAGTCAAGTATATACTAATGGAGTTGCTGTCTGTTCCAGTTTGGCACCCAAAAATCTGCTTTCTTTTTTTTAAATTTTATTTATTTCTTAGAATAGAATCAGCAAAATTCTTGAGTTTTGAAAAAACAACTTTGGTGTTTGTACAGTGCTTGGTCAGTAATATGTCTGCATGGCTTGGAGCAACCTGGTCTAGTGGATGGTGTCCCTGCCCATGGCAGGAGGATTGCAGTGGGGTGATCCTTAAAGTCCCTTCCAACCCAGACCATTCCATGATTGCATTATTTTTAAACTTTTTAATGGCAATATTAAAAAAGAAACAAATCCATTGCGCTTTCAGGCCTCTAATTTTGCACCCAAATGTAACTACATTTACAGAAGGGCCAATTCTTAATAGTTAATTTTTTTTATTTATTTATTCCATCCAGCTTTGCAATCTCTTGAAGCAGTTGTGTAATTTGGTCTAACCTAAACCAGCACTCCAGTTCATCTTTCTAATGTGGTTTCTATTCATCGAGCAGTGACATCATGGCCCTTCCATACTTTTTGTTGTTGTTGTTTTTAATAAAATGGTGCACAAAGGGA
This sequence comes from Edolisoma coerulescens, assembly GCA_013397115.1. Classification (NCBI taxonomy): domain Eukaryota; kingdom Metazoa; phylum Chordata; class Aves; order Passeriformes; family Campephagidae; genus Edolisoma; species Edolisoma coerulescens. The sequence continues at coordinate 915,688 of VWZW01004119.1, forward strand.
CTCTTGGTGCCATGGAAAAGAAACCAATCCCCATAAATAATTTTTTATTCAGGCAAATAAAGTGCTGTGAATAAACACATACGGTGGAACAGGGCAACATATTACAAAAAAGAAACGTGTGTGGGAAAAACACGTCTGCTTCAAGGAAAAGTAGACCCTCATAGTGAAAAAAGTGAAACCCTCAGAGCAGGGTTTCATGGCATAAATGAAAAGAAAATAATATATAGGTTTTGAGTTAAAAAAATCTGTTACTCACGGTAGCAAATATGTAGACTGAAACTCTGAATTTCAGGATATTGAATTTTTATTACATATGAACTTAGTTTAATATTTAACCCATCTTTTTAACTAAACATCTAGACCCAGTATGCAAAAAGGGAAAGTTTTCAAGGCTTACTCTTTGTAGAGCCCTCATAAAGTTTTAAAATTGACTGTTCAATGTGTTGGAGAGCCTCAAAAATCCGAATAAATAAAGGAAATTTGAAAACAAGTTGCGATACTAAAATTAGATATCTAAGTCCTCACTGTTTGTTCTGAACTTTCAGTGTTTAAATATATATGAGTTATGCATAAAAGTGAAACATTTTCCATGTTTTTTTAAATATAAGGGACAGTACCTTGTGGAATCTGTTGAAAGTGTTAATATTTGTAAGCTTTGATGATAATTCTTTTTCTGGAAAGTTTCACATGTGCAAGAGTTCACTACAACAAGTCAGTAATAATAATAAAATGCTTCTCCCATATTTAAAATAGAATGTTGTGGCATTTTTCTTGCGTGACTGGTGTGTTTTGTAACTAAGATTGAGAAAAATGGTGTGTCCTTCTCAAGAACTAAATCCCACTGCTCTGCTGTGGTAGCTCTCTAGGTGGTTTTACAGAATCATGGAGTAGTTTGGGTTGGAAAGGACCTTAAAGATCATTTAATTCCACCCTCTGCCATGGGCAGGGACACCTTCCACTATCCCAGGAAGTGCTCCAAGCCTCCTCCAACCTGGCCTTGAACACTTCCAGGTATGGGGCATCCACAGCTTCTCTGGGCACCCTGTGCCAGTGTTTCACCACCTTCCTCATAAAAAATATAAAAATTTAAAACATTCTTTCTTTTATCTAGCCTTTCAAATCTGTGTCTGCTCCTCCTCCAGCCTTGTTTCTCCATAACCATCATGGTGATATAGAAGCTCTCAATGTTTTAAATGACCGAGACCTGGGCAAGTAGTGGATGGAGAGATACCTCTGGAAGGTGGCAGAAAAGAGGAATTAAAGTGAGTCTGGAGGGGCAAAAATGTGGAGAAAATGTAAACACAAAAAATGCACTAACTAGACGTTGTCTTTTCCCAGCATGCTTCTGGAAAATGCACATGAACAGGTTTAGATGACTTTGTGTTGTTATTAGTTTATTTTCAGGTCATTTATTTAAGTGTCATAAAGAACATTAGCTGGTGGTTAGGGACTCTGATATCCATTATATCATTCCAATCATGTGGACAAGTTTATACTACACATGATTTACAACGGCCTTTCTGCCGTAGAAATTGTTCTCTTCAGGTACAAGGTTTTATTCGTGGCTGTATTTAGCAAAATCCAAGTGGCTGAGCACGGAGACGTCTTCCAATCAAAGTCCAGAAATTAATGCCTTTCCACGAACACCATGGATTGCAGCAAGAGCTGTTTATGGCTCTCTGCCTACATCTTTTATCATGTCTCCACTGTTGTTAGTAAAATATACAGAACTACTTTATGCCAAAACAATGGAAGTTAATGCAGATAACTTGTTCCAAAGTTAGCCATCAAATAAATCTCTCTCTCTCTTTTTTCTTCAAACTGTTAAGTGAAATGGTGTTCTAAAACTTTTAAAAATTGTCAAGATGATGAATACTGTGTGTGTAATACAAGTAAATACCATGGAATTGATTGCACACACATGTCTTAAATAAAAGATATTAAAGAGTATATTCCAGAGAGAAATCGGTGGAGTTTTATCTAATATTATTAGGAATTCTGCAATGACGGATCAGATTTATAAGGGTTGAAAACTAAGGAGGAAACCTGTTCAGAAACAGAAATGTTGCAGTGAGTGGATGGTTGGCCAGGAGATTAAAGACAGGCAGGGGGATACAGCCTGCCTAGGTAGCCTGACCTCTCACACCTCAAGCAATTTGTCTTAACAGCGGTGATTTTTCAAAATACCTTAGTTAAATTTAGGTTGTTAAATCAGTCCTTTCAATACAGTCACAACTTGGTGGTTTAGGGAAAATCCCTTAACCTGTTTCTCCTTCAGCTTTTCCCATGTGTAAATATTTAAAAGCACATCCTGAGAGGGCTGTGTCTGTACTTCAGAGGAGCCACCACCAGACAGTTTTAGGTCTATGACCAAAGGCTGATGGAATTGGGATTGTTTAGCCTGGAGAAGAGAAGGCTCTGTGGAGACCTTAGAGCCCTTTCCATTGCCTAAAGGGACTCCCAAGAGATCTGGAGAGGGACTTTGGACGAGGGATGGAGGGACAGGACAAGGGGGAATGGCTTCAACTGGCCGAGGGCAGGGTTAGATGGGGGATTGGGAAGAAATTCTTCCCTGTGAGGGTGCTGAGGCCCTGGCACAGCCTGCCCAGAGAAGCTGTGGCTGCCCCATCCCTGGATGTGTCCAGGGCCAGGTTGAACAGGGCTTGGAGCAACCTGGGATGGTGGAAGGTGTCCCTGCCCATGGCAGGGGCGTTGGAACGAGATGGTTTTTAAGGCTCCTTCCAATCCAAACAATTCCATGATTCTATGATTCTGTGCATGGAATTCAGCCATACCAAATTTGTACTTCTAAACTCACAGAGTCTGAGGCTGGCTAAGGCAGTGAGATGGGAATGGTTTAATTCAGGCTCATTTGGGAACCTGGTATGTCTGTAACACAGGTTGTGGATTTGGATGAGGATGTTTAATGTGATTGAACTTTTTCTGGTTGCATCTCCAGAGCAGCTCCAAAACATGATGGTGAGCAGTAGAAAAAAAGGCAGATCTCAAAGGTGATTTAGTCAGTGGCTTGAAAATGCAGTTTATTGCAGATAAAACAAAAATTATATACCAAGAAACAGCAAGCCAAATCAAAGAATACACATTACATGGAGTAGTTATGCAGCATACTGACTTGGGAAAGGAGATTTAGGGGTTTGAAGGAAAATCCTCAAAGCGATTAGTCAAGAGCACAACTGCAGTAAAGCTCACATGGTCTGTGTGTGTTTGTATTTCAGTAGTGATTTTGACGAAAAAGGGTCTGTTTACATTTAAAGGTGCTCCATTGCAGGGTGAGGTGAATGATTCTTATTTTCAGGAATATTTGTTTTGACAGAGAGGGAAGGGAGTGGTTTGTTCTCAGCCCAGAAAGGAACTGTGACAGAGTAAAACTGAAGAACTGTGGAGGAGGTTGATAAAGTGGAGCAAGTGTTGGCTTTAGTAAATGGTTTAATGAACAAGCTACAGTCTGTAAACATTTGGAAATTAAAACAAAACAAAAAATTTAAATGTCTCTACTTATCTGGGACAACCATAATCACACTGAAAGGCATGTGAGTAAATAATATGTGGGTAAATTAACTTGAGGTACAGGCAGCTGTTTAGACTGAGGAACCTATGGTGGCCATGCTTGGAGTCCTACTCGTGTTAATTTAGAAGGGTCATGGTTGAATGAAGGAGCTTCTCTGAAGTGTTTCCTGGGGAAGGTCCATGATTCTTTACTGCTTTAATTCAAACAGTAAAACTGGATCTGCTTAAAATGTTAAATTTCATATATAAAAAAAATGAGTTCTGTTGCTTCCATGTAGCTGTGCAAGTGCATCCTGCTGTTGGGAAGGGGTTTCTGCAGCATGGAAGAGCTCGTGGTGTCTGATACTGCCTGTGGCCCCTCAGGAAGGCCATGAGTAGCCCTGCCTGAGTTTCCCCATCTTAGTGTTCACTACTCACATCTGTGAAAAACCACAGTGGTTTTATCCTGTGAGTGGATGTACACATTCCTCTCTCCCAGGTCTGGGGGTTTTTTTGTAAATTGTAATTAATTGTTTTCAGTTGGTCACTACAGAAATTGAAGAGTTATTAAGGTTTGGAAAAGACCCCTGGGATCATCAAATCCAGCCTTTGACCAATGACCACCTTGCCAACCAGACCGTGGCCCAAAGTGCTACGTCCAGTCATTTATTGATCACCTTCAGGGACGGTGACTTCACCACCTCCTTGGGCAGTCCATTCTAATGCTTAACAATCCTTTCCATGAAGAAATTCTTCCTGATGTCCAGCCTGAACCTCCCCTGGCATGTCTTGAGGACACAGCACGTCCTCTTGTCTTGTTGCTGTTCCTTGGGAGAAGAGGCTGATCCCCACCTGTCTCCATCCTCCTTTCAGATAGCTGTAAAGAGCTAGAAGGCCTCTACAACTAGGAAAAAGGATTTCTACCAGTCTTAGAGGTAATCCTGGCAAAAATTCCAAGACTTTTCTGGCGGAGTTGCCCTCTTACTTCCAGAGGTGTTTGCATTGTTTTATTTTAGCAAGGTATTAGTTTTTTTCTCCCTATTGATGCATGTGTCATTAGGGAATGCATTGATTTATTTCACAGGTGCCATATTCACTAAAATCCGTATAAAGTGTATCATTTCCTGAATCCATATTGTTGTTTAGATGGATGTAAAATATCAACCATATTTTACCTTCTAATATGCTACTATTTAATTAGTTGTCAAGTGAAACTTTAATCCAGCATAAACACAATACAGATTTTTTTTTTTTGTTCTTTTTCCTCACAGGTTCATGCCAGAGCATAAACTTGCCCATTTGGAAAAGGTAATTGGTGTTAAAAGGAATCAGTCAGAGGGGCTGCCTGGCCAGCAGGAGAGCAGAGCTGTAATGAAAACCAGTGATGCACATCCTGAGTCTGGACTTTGTGAGCCCCAGCCTGGACTCTGCACCACACAGCACGAGGGGCTGCCCTCCCCGCCAGCAGCTCCACTCCAGGCTGAAGCACCAGAATGTACAAATCCTTGTCAAGGGGAAGATAAGCAACATCTGACTTTTAACCTCTCTAATATCTTGAGTGGACTGGACTATCAGCAAAGACCTCTGCACATTGCCTGGCCCCACAGGTGGTAAGTGAACAAACCCAAATGCTGTGCCTTCAAAAGATTTATGGGTTTGGGTTGATCCTTTTTCTGTGACTTCTGCCCAGTATAAAATAATTTCCTAAACACTGCACACACACGTGGAGGAAAGACCCATCACTAACATCTGATTATTGGGAATAATTTGTTGAATATGCACATTTGGTAACGCTAACCAGACATTCAAACAGCGATGTCAGTGATTCCTCTCTTTTGTCCCAAGAAGAAGATATCCCTGCTACTGCAACACTGAGCATTATTCTGGTAACTCTCTTTTCCTATCAAGCAAACCACAGATGACAATTAATATTGAATGTTGTTTAAATTATCTTAATTACTTTAATGCAAGTGATTAAGTGTCAAGATACATGGTGACACCGGACAGCTGATGTTAACCCACTGTCTGCAGTTTAGAAACACCCTTTCAGCGTTACATAAATAGAAAGCCTGTTTGAGTGTATTAACTGGGAAACAGTGTTTTTCCAACTGCTAAACACCAATACCTGATCTCTGAATCTTCTCAGAAGGGACGAAAATCTACCATGCCACATAATCGCTAAAAACATATAAACTTTAGCTTGACTCCTACATAAATTAGGATTTAAAGAGGTAAAATGTCCTGATAATCTTCCGGTATTGGGCACGAACATTTTAATCTAGTTTTTATTCCTCGCAGTTTGTTTAATCTGCATGTGGCCTGATTAGAGTTCACTTCATCCACAGATTATAGTCTGTTTATTGCAGAGATGCTGGGTCGATCAGTAGGTCAGATTTTC
>VWZW01004119.1:923012-940512 GCA_013397115.1 Edolisoma coerulescens
AAGAGGGAAAAAAAAATATCAAACTCTTAATACTATTGTGTGCCCATAACCATCTGTCACTGCTAGCCTGGAGATGAGAGGAAGATTACGAGGAATAAACACTGAGCCGCCGAGCATTGGTAAAGCCTTCGGGCAAAAAACTCTTGTGGGGACATCAAAGACATTCTAATTCCGAGGCAGTCAAGGATTACAGTGTGTAACCTGTGCTGACAACAGATAAATGACTGGCAATATTGTGCCAGAGCTGTTGGGTCCTGCATGGAGTACTGATGATGATGATGATGATGATGTTATCTTGCAGAATGGACTCTGCTGGGATAATTTTATGATAAAACACTTTTTTCAAATGCCACTGGGTCCAGGCAGGCATTTACTAGCTACGGGGGCAGCAATCAGTTTCTTCAAAATTTACTGTTCTAAGCCCATTAGAGTTCCAGCGCAGCAAGGCTCTCGATGGAAATCGAAAGCGCCTGCCTTCGTCTGAGGATGCTGCATGCAAATCTTCCAGGCTGAACTCCTACCCTTTAGTGTTAGGATGCTTTAGCAACTGGTTTATGTAAATTCACTCATCAAAAGGGACGATTTATTTTTAATTGATGAATATGAATTAGAAAATTAAGACCCTGGGCTCTCATTTGCTGAACAGACGAGCATCCTCAGCCCATAGCCCAGGCACAGGTGAAAACAAGGGGCTGGAGCAGCCCCTTTGCCAGGCAGAGTAGCCAAAAATAAGCACTCATTGCCTTTTTAGAGGCAAAGGCATTGCGTGCCTTATTCAGGCATCAGCAGTTAAAAGCATCCCCTTCTTGGGCCGAGTGCGAGGCTCTCCGTAAAGAGCACTAATTTTAGCCAAGTGTTGTAATGTGCGAGGGGGTTTTTGTGTGTCAAACATTGGCAGTGGGATCCTGCTTGTCTTCCAGCACGAAGCGCTTGCAGATATTGTCCTATACAATAATACTTAACGACCATTGTCTACCGTGATGATTTACATGTGGTTTTCATTTTGGGGAGGAAAAAAAAAAACGTAGGAAAGGAAGAATTTTTTTTTTTTTTTAATGTTCCTGTGTTCCCCCTTCACCTAACACAAAAACCCTTTGGCTACACTATAAAAAATAACCTTTGTAAAGCCATGCTGCTGTTAGAGAAAGCCTCTCTTAATGAAGTGATGGTGACCTCATTGTTCTGGTGAGTCCCAGGAACCGCCAGCACCCTGAAATATGGTGTTAGCCCCAACACTTCTTCCACTGCCAGTTTGGAACCACGTCCAAATCCAAGGTGCCATTCTCTAGCCAACAAGTTCTCACTTTGAAGTGGTGTTAAAAAGTCTCTGTGTGAGAAGAGGTCCTCTGATGCACTCCTGCCCCTTCTCTCCATCCCCCTCGAGCCTGAGCCTGATAAGGATTGCAGTGTGCAGCCTCTACCCACAGCAGATAAATAACTGACAGTATTTTAGCAGAGTCACAAGGTTCTCCACAGAGTAATTTGTTTTCTCCTTCCTCACCAGGCCTTTTATGTTTTCTTATAAACATCTATAGCAAGGCCCTGCTAACAGGAGTGAGTTATGGCCAAGGATGTGGATAAAAGGCGACGATGGTTTCCGAGCTGCAAGGGCTATGCCAATGAATTACTCTTCCCTTTGTGTAAATGGGCTTTGATGGAAACAGAGGGCAGAATTCTGGTGATCGATGGACAAGCTTCCCACATTTGATCAGAACTTTGTGGTGTCCCACAGGTTTCCATTGCAGTGTGATAAAATGTCTATTTAGAATCATAGAATAGGTCGGAAAATATTTCTAAAATCACTGATTCCTACCATAAATCATCATGTCCAACCATATTGGACATGTTGGGAGCAAGTCCAGAGGAGACCATGAGGATTGAGCATGTCTCCTGTGGGGAAGGGCTGAGAGAATAGGGGTTGTTCAGCCTGAAGAAGAGAAGGCTTCAGGGAGACCTTAGAGCCCTTCCAGTACCCAGCAGGGCTCCAAGAGAGCTGGAGAGGGACTTTGGACAAGGGCATGGAGTGACAGGATGAGGGGGAATGGCTTCAAGTGGCTGAGGGCAGGGTTAGATGGGATGTTGGGGAGAAATTGTTCCCTGTGAGGGTGCTGAGGCCCTGGCACAGCCTGCCCAGAGAAGCTGTGGCTGCCCCTGGATCCTTGGAACTGTCCAAGGCCAGGTTGGATGGGGCTTGGAGCAACCTGGGATAGTGGAAGGTGTCCCTGCCTATGGCAGGAGAGTCAGAACCAGATGGTTTTTAAGGCTCCTTCCAACCCAAACCATTCCCTGATTCTCTGATATTTGGTGAAGGATAAGTGTGTTAGAAAGATGACAGTGACCAGTGTGGCATGATCCTTGTCTCTCCCCCAAAACTACCCCACCAGCATTTATACATCCATTATTCCCTCTCATTCACCCAAACCTTATGCTTTTTCTTTTTCCCTGTGTATTTTGTATCACCTAGGCAGTTAAAGATTTGATAAGAGAAAGTTGTCAGAAATCAATTCTTCTTCCCCTAATTGCATGAGTGTGATAAAAGATCACACGGGGAATCTGCAAGAATTTACACACACGTGCAAACAAATAGCTGCTGTCAATTCACATGGAAGATCAGATAAGGCCATTATCTTGTGTCAAACCTACCAGTGTGTGACAAGAGCATGGGGAAGGATATGGGGCAGGAGATAACAGAGCAGGAGGAACAGTGGTGGAAGTCATGATGAGTAAATTCAGAAGGAAAAAAAACCCAAATCTAGATTGCAAAAATTATCTGGAGATTTCTGGTCCGAGGGAAACCGGTGTGTACAGAGATAGTCCTGTGCCCAGTTATCTGGTTTTAATGTAGAGTATCACGAAGAAATGAGTGCATGGAGGACAGGTTGTGCTGTACCAACACATGGCTGCCCAACATGAGGCCCTGGTCCCCTTCACTCAGCAGCAAGTGCTTGGAAAGGGCATGTCCCAGATGGGGACAAGAAGTAAATGTGCCTTCTGTGACGGGGCAGCTCTTCCTCAGGGAGCTGATCACAAGTCCTCTGCAAGCTGCAAGGGAGAGGAGCCTGAAAAGGGATTTTTAATATTTTGTATTTATTTTATATATATGTAATATATACATTGTAATAGGTAATTAATATATAACATATTTTATGTATATATATTAAAAACAAGTATTGAATAGTAACTTGTTCCTCTTGGCAGCACAATACAAGATTTGTGTAGTCACTGTTTGAACTCACAATTGAAAACTATTTCCTATGGAGACACTTGAGAATACAGTGACTCGTATTTTCCTCACGCTGTTCAATGTTTTGGACCAAAGCTTATCCCATCAAGATGCAGGTGTGGCAAGACAGCAAAACAGGGAAGAAATCCATCTAGAAATCACCTTTGAGTGCCCAGAAATGCCATTAGTCTCAACAGGCATCCTCAACATTGTGAACAGCCTGCAGAGAACAAGTAGGTGTGGTGAATAAATAAGGCAGACTGAAGACAAAGGCTTAAAATACAAATGTTTATACAGTGTTATCTAGAAGGTACCAGGTAGGATAAAAAGCCCAGAGGATGTAAAATAACAAGTTCAAAATGGGAACTTCTGAGTAGTGTTTAAGAGAACAGCACTCACCGGAGCAGTGATGCTGATGGCACGTGGTGGATGAACCTCTGCCATGAACATGTGGAGACATTCATGTAGAAGCTGGCACCCTTCCTTTTTGCACTCTTGAAAATAGTCTAACTTCGCATTCCTGCAAGCTGGAGTTAAGTTTGGGAGCAAATACTACACTTCAGAGTGACAGAGTGGTTTAGGTTGGAAAAGACCTCTTGAGGATCATCAAGTCCAGCCATTCACCCAGTGCTGCCAAGCCCACCACTGAGCCATGTCCCCAAGTGCCAGATCCACATGGCTTTTAAATCCCTCCAGGGATGGGAACTCAAACAAATAAATAAAAAAGTTAATGAAATAATCTCAGAAGTTCAGCCTTAAATGCAGTTTGGAAGTGCCCATTCTTTGGCTGTTCATTCAGTGAAGTCTAATCTTGAAATATCTTCCTGCACCAAGGGAATTTGGGGCACTGAGCCCTTCCAGTGGAAGATGTGCTATTCCTTGATCACTGTTTTTAAGAGCTTGTAGAAAAGTCCAGCATTTGCTGAAGGTGTGAAAGTTCTGCTGTAGAGGACATCTCAGCATCAATTTCTCCCTCTTTCTTACAGCATGTTTTCTCAAAGGGCTATAGGCAGCTTATAGTCCAGAGGAGAAAACATCTCTGATTTTGATAATGGCAAAAAAGATGCTGTGTGTAACCTTTGCATTCTTCAGCTGAGAAGACAGATAGAACTTTGAGTAGTTTGTAGTATTTATAGTCTATACAGAGCCTCAAGTAAGTGTTCCAAGGGCAATAACTGGGCTTGTGAGCATCTCTTAGTTTCTCTCCTCGCTGCTCCCTGACTGAGATATGGGTCACTAGAGACTCAGAAATACCATCTTCTACTCACAAACTAAACAAAAAAATACAGTTTTGAAAATTTTAAGACAAACACTTCCTGCTGTGATAGAATGGCAGGAATTAAGTGAGGACTGTAACATTGACCTGTGAGGCACTGAGACACCACAAGAGGAAATGGCCTCAAGTTGTGCCAGGGAGGTTTAGGTTGGATATTAGGAAAAGAATTTTCACCCAACGGGCTGTCAGGCTCTGGCAGAGGCTGCCCAGGGCAGTGGTGGAGTCCCCATCCCTGGAGGGATTTAAAAGCCGTGTGGGTATGGCCCTTGGGGACATGGGTTAGTGGTGGCTTTGACAGTGCTGGGGGAATGGTTGAACTCAAGGACTTTTGACGGTTTTTCTGACTGAAATGCTTCTGTGATTCTCTGATCTTTTAGCTTTCCAGATAATTGCCTGTTTGCCAATCTTACAGAAAGATCCACAGAGGACAGTGAGGGTGTTTGGGTTTGAGTGGTGTTTTTTCTCCCCTGGTTTCAATTGCCTGGGCTCCTGATTAATCGTCGAAGCAACGTTCACTCCGTCGGCATCAGCAGTGTACGAAAGGAGAGGGGAACTATCTCAGAAATACAAAAAGCTGAGATATTTTGTGATCTCTTCCCACTCAAATGTATCCTTCAAATCACATTCCCTCAGTCGAGGGAAATAATTTCAGTTACCCTGGTCACAGTAGAAAGCAGCCCTCTTTTTGAATGCCTTTTTTCATTAATGTAGATATGTTTCTGAGATGAGAAACGATGTTTCTTCTAATTACGGTTACATGTAGTTAATTTCCTTTTTTTAAAAGCTCAGTGTGAAAGGCAGTTTCCTTTAAAAAGGGAGGGGGGAAGAAAAAAGTGATACAGCTGATGTTCCTGTTGCCTTAGCAACAGATTTATTTATTAGGGTCTGAAATGACATGAGTTAATATACCACATACCTGCTGATCGGCAAACTCTCCTATTTCAGCTCCAGTTGACAATTAAGTCCTGGACAGCTACAGCCAGGGGTTAATGTTACTCATTAGGAGAACTAGGTCATTACTGGGAAATCAAGGCACTTAAGGCAGCATGGATAAAATACAAAATTCAACATCTCAAGGAGTGAGGGGTTTTATGTTAATTAACCTTATTTTCCTTTCATTAAAAAAAAAAAAAATCTTTCATATATGCATATGACAGTGGATCAATTAATTGGGAAAGGAAAAAAAAAAAAAGAAGTAAGCTGTAGTTTACTTTCCTCTCCTAGTTGTCTTCATTTCCTTTGGAAGGGTTTCATTATTTTATGGAAAATTCTTATGTCTATATGATGAGTAAAAAGGGTATTAAAATTAAGAAGGGAATCATCATGGAAATCAGCTTTACCACAAGGGAATGAGCAAATAAAAGCCTTGGAAATGAAAATAAATAAGCTTTGCTAATACCTCACCTAAGGAGCAGAATATAAGCCCATCAGAGCTTGGAGATATTTAGAGGTACTTCTTTGCTTCTTTATTAAGCAGTTACATAGTTATTTGACCTTCAGAAACCGAAACTTTAGAGAACTAATTCAAGTTGTTGGCAAATATTCTATTTACAGGAAGCTGATCAGTGGCGTAGCCAACAGTAACTCCTGTAGTTAGTAATTGGCTTCTGATTTCCAGGAAAATTAAATATATTCTCTGAAAGTTTTATTAAGATATCTGAGTGGGAGTTTTAACTTGATAAGTCATAAGTGATTTAATAAAGCTCTCCTGAAAGCCTTTATTTACTAACTTTTAGCAGGCTTCATTCTGATACTGGAGAACTTAATAGGCTGAAAAAGAGTCATATTGAAATGAAACTTATTTTTTTACTCACTGCTTCCCCAAATACACTTGGTTCTTTCACTTCTACTAAGCACTCTACTTTCTTTTCTGTATTTAAGCTCTGTGGCCCAATTCTGCTTCTTATTGCATTTAGACCGATTTGGTGTAAAACCTTTTTCCATTCCTGTGAAGTCAAGGTTGAAGCAGCAACTTACCTGGGCTGCACGTAGTGAACCATTGTATCAGGTGGGAAGAGCATTGTTCCCTGTAACAAAAGCAAGATAAAAGCCCAATGAGTGTTTTTGAGCTGCATGGGATGGTTTCACACTCTGATGCACCTATTTTCTTAAACATAATAAAAATGTTGAATAATATCAAGATTCTGCCTGAAATATCACGCACAGAAACTTCCTTCAAGGCCTGGTTGGACAGGTCTTGTGGAAGGTGTCCTTGCCCATGGCAGGGGTGTTGGGATGAGATGAATTCTGAAGTCCCTTCCCACCCAAACCATTCCATAGTTCTGTGATGGTGTGATTCCCTCTGTGCTATCCAGATGCTCACAAAGCGGCCACTTTAGTGCCACCCTCCTGAGCCTGTTACAATAAATGCTTTAGCCATGGTTGAAAAAGTGATTTTGAGTTAATGTAAAACTACAACTGCATCACCTGGACAGTTGAAGGTTATTTAAGTTTGGAACAGATGCATCACAGTTTGCCCTAACAGCTCCAGTAGGCTTAGCTCTCACTTTTCCCAGGACAGGAAATTCATTTTATGGCAGATTTTTTTTTCTCCTATATAACTGTGAAACCCAAATCTTTGAGCAGAAGCACATGTGAACAGGTGGGATTGAGGAATCCTCTCAAGGCTTTTCCACCTATGGCTCTCAAAGCAATCCTTTTCTGCTCCATTCACCTAATCTGGTTTTGGCCTTTCAAACCTCATCCTTCTGTCTTAGCCAGGCTCAGTTCCCTGGGCGTCTCCTCACACACAGTCTTGTGCAGCAAATTTGCATCTCACTCTTCTCTAGTTCCTCAGCCTTTCTCTGTCTCCATCACTTTACTCTGTCGCTGCAAGGAACCTTCTGCAACGTATCCAAAATACAGTTTGCAGTTTTACTAGGTGTTTTCCTCATGTTTGTGCTTTTTTTTTCATCTTGTTCTTCATATGTTCTGGAAAACTTTGGACAGGATTTTTCTAGAAGATTATAGTCCAAGATAAGCCTCAGTTTTGGGAAACATCATAGGCAAGGACAGAAGAGGTTTTGTAATACAAAGTCCCAGGCAAACTTAGCAGATGGTGCCACCAGCCCCCTTTGTAAGTCACAGCACCCTGGACCAAAGTATGGGAATAACCTTCAAGAGACAAAAATATTTCATAAGCAAGTGATCTAGTATTCCTCCTTATTTTCACCAGTAATAGAAGGGTTATGTTTCTTCCTTCAAAGCTCTTTTTAATTAGTTTCCTCTTCTTACCACACTGCAACTGTTCAACTCTATTCTCTTTCCCTTGTTCTCCTCCCTGCTCTCCTTTTTTCCATATTTTCATGCTTTTTCTCCCCCTCCCTGTGTCCTCTAATCGCTGCTTTTTCTCAGCTGTGTTTGTGCAAACCTGACTCAATGCAATGAGTTGATTCCTCCTTCTGAAAGCAGTGAGATTTGGAGTTACTTTAATCTTGTTGAATAATGAGTTTCAAGCCTTGGTGCCAAGAAAGTTCCTGGTTGGAAGCTTCTTCCTTGGAGATCCCTAAAGGATGAGTTATCTCAAGTACCTGAGCTAATTCCTCTCAGGATATTACTCAGTAAAGACCAGGATGTACTTTTGGACCCAGGCAGGGCATCTGGTGGAGTTTTAAGTATTTGTAGGTTGGTCATGTAAATCCATCATGGGAATCAGAGAGGAGCCACAGGGTCTTTTATGGCGGGATCACCATTCCCAGGAAAATCTGGAGCAATGTAGTTTTTACGTAGTAATTTATATATAAATTTATATTTATATACATTTTCTGTTCTTTCAGGGAACCACTTGAGTAGACTGTCATCCACTTATTACCATATTCATAGCCATCTTATGATTGCCCTGACATGACTTTTTTACAGTATTTTATATGGTTATCACGGCTGTCAGTGTCACTCAGATATTTTATATCATCCCAACAACAGGAAAACCTTTTCTTATGTTACCTTTGAAGCACTAAAGGAAGTTAATTTTTTTTTGTTGTTTTTTAATAAGCTCTTTGAGTTAGTCCATAGCAGTTACAGAGTTTTGTTGCAAATTGAAATAAAATGTTTTTGGTTTTTTTTCCATCGGAATCCTCTACTTGGGAATAGCCAGGCTGGCCAAGCTGGAGTAAAAGAAATGAAAGGCACTGGAATGAAAGTGCATTGATTTTTACACCGAGGTAACTGAGACCAAATGCTGGTCTTTGTCTTCAAAGCTTAATCTCCCTTTAGGAAATAAGCAGGAGGCTCCATGACTGATGCTGATCCTAAGGTTTCTTTGGTTAGGGCACGTGTAATATTTTATTTTGAGTTTTTTCTTCACGAGTTGTGAGGGGAGAAGAAGAATCTAAACAATAAACTCCCAAGGTTCTGTCTTGTTTCGTTTTTATGAATCTCTTGTAGATAACAGGAGATAGGAGAAAATGCTTTTCCAGCGTAAAGCAAAATGCCACCCATTTTTCTCAGGCCAGCAATTTGAGCAAATCAGAGGGTAAAATACACACTCCTCACTGTAAATACGTCATGGGCTCTAATAGAAAATAAAACACTGTATTTGCCAGTACTGTTTGGCTGCTTTTTGCCTCTCCAGTGCCATTTTTTAATTCCTTGGCTTGCAGAGGTGTTCTGAAAGCACGGGCAAGGATCAGGACCCTTTTTTGCTTGTAGGACCTACAAAATGCCAGCTAAAATTTATTCTGTAGGGTCCTTTTTCACGCAGAAACATTTTCTTCTACTTGACTCCATTTTCTGTGAACTGAGGGGGTATTAGATACTGTGGTAACTTTTGATGCTGATGATGCCAGACAATGTTTAGAGGCACAATTAGAGCAAAGACATTTTGTAGAGAAGATCAGCTGAAAAAGAAAACTCACTGGACTTAACTACATATTTACAGTCTACCTCAACCTCATCCTAGAAATTTAAAAAGATGGAAAAATACTGTGATAAATTGAATAAATGGAAAGCAATTAACTTTTCCTTCATGTTTGCATTTTCATAGTTATTTCTTTTTTCCCTGTTTCTCTTCTAATTGCATTTTCCTGGCAGTAATATTTCCTCTTTTGCAGTTATCATGAACGTTGTTACCAGAATTTGGTATTAGAATTTTAATTTTTTTTGTCGCCTTTTTTTTCTGCTCCTAATCTGAACATAGAAAATGTATATTAAAGTCATTTGATTTAGGAAAGTCTTCTGTCCTCTGTGAAAATAATTACTAGAATGTGTTTCATTTGATATATTGAATAGGCTTGTAACGAGTCCTCTTAACTTGTAACTTGTAATGAGTCCTCTTACTTTAAGAAGAATATTATTCTCCTCAAGTATTTACTGACTGTGATTCTCACCATATTTCTGTAAATGAAAGCTCCTCCAAGACCATATCTTGCAGATGAGGAAACCTGGGCAGAGCTGTCTTGTGGGAAATCAGTGTCAGGAAAAGACCAGAATTCTGCAATTCTCCATTTTGAAGTCCAGGTTTATCTTTTGTGGCTACACTTCTACTTCCTAACATTATTTGGTTGTAATAAACCTGTATTCAAATTTTTCTGAGCTCAAGATATAATGTGAAATATCAAAGTGTAATACAATGTATAGTATAATGGAGTGAAAAGAATCCCTGATATTGTTCTTTAGATTAGGTTTGGATGAAGTGGAGCCTTGGTTTTAGTTCTGTAGGTTGTGCGTAGGTTTTCTATTTACCCTGTATTTATCCTTTTCCTCCCTGGGTTTGGATATGCCATACTTTTTTAGTTTTCACCAGAAATATTTATATTTTTAATATTTTTTTTCTCTTTTTGGGGTTCTCCTCCCCTTTGAATTGCTTTGCCCGTTGTCTCTGCCCTGTTTGCTGCCAAACTCTCTCATTGTTTCACTTTCCCAAAACTCAATGTCATCCACATCAAAGTCTGTGTCTTGGAAACATCATTTCCTTTATTTTTAATTATTGATTGTGTGCTCATGGACTTGCCCAGCCCCTCACATATTCCCTGTGCTCTGCTCCAGCCGTGCCTTTTCCGTGCCTTTTCCCTGTCCCCTTCTTTTCTCCCAGGATGTCTCTTGGCTCATCAGCCCTTGATCTCCCTGATTGCTGCCCAGCTTCATCAATAATGACTGATTCTTCACTGGCCTATTTTAACAGCTATTTTCTAGCACTCATTGTAGGCAGGCAGAAATCCATCTTTCACCTCATGCTATATGTCCTTACAAATTTTTTAAAAATGTAAAATTAAAGTGCTGCTTCAACTTCTGAGGATTTTGTGCCATTTCCCACCTTTGCCCATCTGACGTGTAGGTGATGTTGGGGAATGGGGAGGCAGAAGGGGATGCAGCCACTGTGAACTCCTTGGATTTAAGGCTCTGTGCAAAGTGAAATATTACTACATGCCCTCACAATTTGGGATTCTCTCCCACTGAAAATCTCCCATGCTAAGTGTCCTAAGAAGATTAAGATCAACTCTTTTAATATTGCTTTTAGCTGGGCTTATTTGTAACCCTTTCAGAATGTGTAGCACCTTAATGATGGGACTCAATGGTCTTCAAAGTCCTTTCCAGCCCAAATGATTCTGTCATTCACAGAGGTGTCACCCCAGGGCTGTGGCTTTCACAAGCATTACATGGCCTTTATGTAATATTTTCTCAAATATTAAGACTTTCTCTCCTGCTTTTGCACTTTTCTTGTAACTGATAAATGCATTAACCCCAGGTTTTAATATATTTTTTAATATATTTTTAATAGATTGCATTTATTTTCCCCCTTTGAGCAAGTCCTGCTGCTTTTCCACAACTCTTCCACTTTCTGATTGCATTGCTAGATGTGCCTTCCTCCAAATCCTAAATAACTGTGATTATCACCATGTAGGATAAGTTTACACAGTATACTTAAAAAATTAAACTAAAGTCAGAGAAGACCATATGGGTCTCTTACTGAATTTCACCCAAATTCAAGAGATGAATATTCATTGAATAATGTAAAGGGCCAAATTCTGGTTTTTTTGTTGTTTGGTTTTTTTTTTTTAATAATGTGTTTCCCATCACAGGTCAGGGGTGTGGGTGAGAATAACTCCAGTTTAGGTGGTCTCCATGTATTCTTCTTCCACTCCCAGCAATGGGTAAGGCTCAAGGGCTCAGGCTGAATTCCCAAAATCCCTGAAGAGCAGAAGGGTGCTTTGGAGAATGTTGCCATTGATTGTATGGAGGAGCATCATCGTAGTGCTATGAAGTTGCTTTTTAAAATCATTTTAGGCTGAAAAGTGGGATGTCAAGTCATCAATTAATCCTGACAGCATCCTTCTGTGGTGAAAAAATAATTTTGTCACACCCATTTTATGAGCAGAAAATTGAAGGCAGAGATAATAATGGAGGCTCAGTGGTGGTGCTGCTGCTCCCACCACACTCCCATTTCCCAGTCAAGGACACTCCTCAAAGTTTTATATCAGATTACAGAGGGAAATCACTAAATCAGGATGAACCCTGGGCCACATCCCCCTCACCCAGATCAGCCAGTTCTTAAGAGAGACTTCAGATGTCTCTCTTAAAATGTGGATTAGACTCAATAATAAAAAATCCTGGATAAAAAATGTAGCTGTGTAGTATTTGAATATGGAGATTGAATGTCTCCAAGGCAGGGCTCTCAAATCTGAGCATGGGCGTGGTGTCTGTGCCTGTTTTGTGGCATTACAGCTGGAGTTTGGTCATTCTGATGTTTTCATGTTCTTAGGATGAAATTTAGAGCATCTTCGTACCATGCCCAGTTCTTATTTTTCCTTTACCAGATGCATATCAAATCAAGTGAAAGTACAAAAGCATTTCAAATACCTCAACTAAACAACAAAGCCAGACCCTGGAGTCACATTAGCTTGCTTTTTCCCCAAACATAATGTCTTAAAAGAAAAGTTTGCATTTTAATATCAGGCTTTTACATTGTTTTGCAGTTCTTCTTCAGGAAATGGAGTATATATAATTAATACTGTTTAATAAAGCTCAAAAATGCAACAGATGCAGCCAAAAGTGCACATCATTTTGAGCAGATCTTTACAGAACAGACATTCCATATTGTGTTCATCTTTTTCCACGATCACTGCTATGGCAATCTGGTGTGTTTAGCAGTTGTTGCTGAGTAAGGCAGACTGGATTGTATATGATTTTCTCCATGTCAGCCAAGAAACAGAGCTCTCTCCTTTTTGATGCAGCAAAGAGGTGGTCTTGTACTATTTATTTCTTTCTACCAGGAGCAGCTAATACCTTTAGTATCCTGCAAGAATAATACACTGCAGTCTGTAGATGCATGGGCCAGAAGGTTTCTGGAGGTCTTAACTGAAAATAAAATGGCTGTGGTGTGGAGAAGTCACAGGAACTGATAAAATCAATTAAGATGGGCTCCCTAATAGAAAAGCTACAAGATTCACAAAATGTGTCATTAAAATCTGGGAGTATCACCTAAAAGGGAAACATTTTATATGGGGGGATGGAAGGAGGTTCACCTACAGCAGAAAACCCGCAAGAGAGGCTCCAGTGCAGAGGAAACGTTTCCCCTTTCAGCATTCCTTCTGGGTGCCAAATTTTCCTTCTGTTCTTCCCCACCTATTAAACAAAGCTGCAACTTCCAATTCCTATCAGTTTTCCTAAATATGTGCAGCTTATGTGGCTTCGCCGAGCTGTAAGGCTCCGTGTTCTCCTGCCAGCTCCTTGACAATGTGGCTCCAACAGCATCCTCCACTTTTGGCTGCCTCTGGGACCCCTGGTCTCTTCTGGAAAGCGAGAGGGAAAGCATATCCTTTGCTGGAAGGACTTTTTGTGACTGTGAAGCTGATAGCGGGGCTGTGAAGAGCTTGGAAGGATCCCTGTCAGCGCCGTGGCTGTCGAGTCTGCCGGCTCCACGCACAGGGACGCGCCGGTCCGTCGGGATGAGCTGAGCCAGGGTGGGCTCGTGGCATCACTTACAAAGCACCCACAAAAGCCTGTCCAGGGGAAACTGAGGCTCAGGGGAAATTCTGTCATGAATTACACCAACTCCCAGCATTGTAGCAGTTTCCCTTGCAAGCATGCATAGTGGGGATGTTCTCTTCCAGCCAAATCTGAATCCATGTGATCCCATGTTGGCTCTTTGAGCTGGGCATTTGGAGGGAACCAAATACTGGCAAAAGTTTCTGCACAGAAGTTACCTACCAGAAGCAGGTGGCTCTTTTAAGCGTGAGGATGCAGCAAACTAATAGGTAAAGGTCTGGGATCTTTGCTAGTGGGAGAAATCCACTCTCCAAACCAGTGCTCGCATCCACTTCGGTTACTGGAATCGCCGTGGAAACTCCTGGTTCACAGATGTGAAACAAATTACAAGGCTTATGCAGTTGCATTCCTCCTTATTATTGGGAACAAAACACATTGGGGGGATGGAGGACTTCTTAAAGCGATTATTGTCTGGCTTTATTTTAAGAAAATGCGACTAATTCTGAAAACTCCACAATTCCTGGAGGTTTCTCAGCCTAGGGAAGTCACATTAATTATAAGATTAATTTATTTTAATTCCCTAAACCAAAAATATTGACTGAATGAGAAATTAACATGTGTAGAGCTGCAGATGTCATTTGGCTTCAGATTTCCTGAATGATATAATTATTAATCTTTCTTATAGTAGTGTGAGAGACCTACAAGATTTCATTCTACAAAATTACTCTGTGAAGAAAGACACCAGGACAGCTGAGATATAGATTTTTCTGTTAATACAGGAAGGAAAACGGTGGAATTTTCTAAATAATAAATAAAACCAAAATATTTTAAAGGCATATGGTGCACATCTGTTGAAATACAATAATTTAAAGCAGAGTAATTAAATGCAAGATACAAGATTCACCTTAGAGTGGGGAAATTATCTCATTCCATTTTTAATATAACTTAAGGAATCTGGGAATTTTAGATCATTTGTGATACCTTTTGAACCTTTCGTTTTGTGCTAGTAAAGAAGATAGATTAGAAAAATGGGGGTTTCATTTATTTTTAGATAACCTAACTTGTGTTTCATGTCAGTGAGTGTCATACCCATACAAACCTTTAATATTATCTTCAGCTGAAATTATAAATAAGTGCAAGTTTCTTATATTCTGTTTTAATTTCCAGTTAACTCCTTAAAAATGTAAAGGTAGAAAATGCCTTGTGGTAGTTTATTCCTTTCTTTACCTGAAGCACTGAATGGATTGGAAGCTTTTCACGAGTATAGCATGGATTCCTAAAATTCCAGTTAGAGAAATCCTGTGGGTTTAGGAGACGTTTTTGATTAACCTGTTTCTCCTGGAAAAAAAAAAAAGAGTGAACTGTAGTGGAAGTCATATACGTATTTTTTGGACAGGGAAAAAAACCACCCCAAACCCCTTATTTCCTACCTATTTTTTAACTGGATTTTGCCTTCAGATAGGTGCTCAGTCCTTCTCACTGTCAAAGTTGATAATTTGAAGAGTAAATGCATTGTTTGAAGACAGGAAAGAGAGAGAGAAGAATCTGATAAAACTGAGTTTTGATCCCAAGTGCTGTGTTGAGGAAAATGTTCAGCCATGAGGGAGAAGCAAAGAGGGAAATTATTTGAATATATTTAGTCCCCAAAAGTACAATTTTAGAGGAATAGTGTTCTGATACATTTAAAAAACCCCATAATTTCACAAGTAAATGTAAACAATGCTGAGATAAGTTCTGTTTGTTTTAAGGGAACACGACAAAGATCCTGAAACTTTTTTTAAAGTCCTGATGAAGCTGAAAGAGCAAGATCTGCCTTTCCATGTGTCTGTCCTTGGAGAGACTTTCAGTGAAATTCCAGGTACCTTTCCTTTTTTCTTTACTATAAATTTATCATAAAGCAGATACTTCCAGAAGTAGTTTTCATTTATGTATTTTTTAATCTTAAAGAATGTACTTAAAATCTTCCTAGTTGTGAAACTAAATAATATTGATGCATTGTAAAATTAAAATTATAAAAGACAGTAAGCGTTTTTTATTTTACTTGGCAGAGCAAGACCTTTTTTATTACTTGTGGTTCAGTAACACTTCTGTATTTATTTAAATAGAGAGATAGGTGTGAGTGATTGGATGGTTCACACAGGAAACAAAATCTTTCAGGTCAAGGTCACTCATCTGAAATCCAGACTGAGATTTTAGCAGGTGAAAACACTTAGTTCCCTCTCAAACGTGAGGTTAAGGACTGCTGTGGAGAGCTTCTGGTTTGTATCTGGCATGAAGGTGGTCATTAATCTTTAATATTTTTATACCACTCTTTTGGACAGTCCTTCTGTTTCTTGGCTTCTGCAGAACCACAACTCAGTGAACAGTTTCACCTGTCTGGAAAATAAATAGATTTTATTCAGGCACACAGCTTTGTGCCTGAGATATTATGGCAATAAAGAGAATAATCAAATCCTGTATGGGGTGCACTTGTAATAAATTAAACCTTTTAAAAATGTACATTAATGACAAGAGAGTGTCAAAATATCCGGTGTTTTAGCTCGTGTGTGTTTTCCAAAGTGTAGACTTGCATCCCTCGGCCTCATCAGTCTGTAAAAATAGACTGGGGATTAGTTTATTTGTCAGTTCTGTCATATCTGTTGCCTGCTGGACTGGTGATATTTCAATTGGTTTAGTTTTGATTTTGCCGTTTTTAAGACACCAAGAAGTTGATCTGATCCAAATAACTTTTGGGTCCCCAACTGAGATGCAGCTGGGTTGGAAAAAGAGGTAATAATTCGGTAGCAGGAAATTCTTCATGTTTTCTGTCCACTTCCTTTTTAGACAGTTTTCTGAAAGCCTGTTCTTCCAGGCAAACCTTATCACAGATCCCAAGGCAACGTTGCTTTCCAGACTGAGCACACCAGATTTCTTAGAAGGAGAAATTTCTAAGGAATATGTGACAGATAGGAATATACGATGGTGCGCTGCGGGAACAGATTCTATTGACACTCATTTTGGATGTTGTTACATATCTCATTTGTGGCTTCAGTACTTATGAATAATGTAGATCATCCTAAATTTATGCCAGTATATCAAATCTATATGCCGCACCTCTTGTCTTGTCAATTCATTCATCCTCGTGTATAAATAGAGTCTATAGAAGGGGCAACGTGGTGAAATGTGTCTCATCACCATGGATCTGATAGGGCCATACTCATACAAATGACATATGCAGGTCATTGCTAACAAGCACCAATAAAACCTGTTGCACATACTTTATTGAAAATCTAGTTAGGAGCGTTTTTTCAGGTTTGGTTTGTTTTTGGTTTTTTTTGATAAATTGTTGGCACTGCGTTTCCGCTCCCTCCAATTACGGGACCAAATTCTCTCATTATTATAAATGTCACGTTTATAGTCGTTGGTGACAGAAAAAGTGGATAGCATGTTTCATAATTCGGCAGCCATTCATTTAGTTGAAACACCCATTTTTCAGTAGCTTGCTGGTTTGAAGCACACAGCAAATATCCAGTAGGAAGTTAGGAAATCAGTACTTTTCAGTGGTGCTAAAGCTTGGCTTTAGACTCTAAAGGAATGAAGAGTTACGACTTAAGGGTTTAGACAAATGTGCTCTGGAGGGGCAGATCCTCCCCAGGGAAAGAGAGCAAATAACTCCATGAGTGGCTCTTGTTTGGGATTTGTCAGTGGTGAGGAGGGAAGGCTGGCAGTGTTGAAATGATAACCAGAAGTTGCTCTTTATGAGTGGAGTTGTGTCTATCTCATCTTTAATCATCATGCACATTGTACGAGCGTAATTTCAGTTGGAGATTTCAGGCCTTTCATTGGTGCCCCTCTGTCCTGGGCTATGAGCCGCGCTTTCCATGTGGTTTTGTGGTTCATCAAATTTTGGCTAGATAGTGACAGCAGGGAGCATGTGGGAGAGGCTGTCACACACATCTGAGCCCAGTAGCAAGAACCATCGTCTCTGTCCTTACCCTACTGCTGCCCCAAACAACCTGCTGTCCTCCAGCCATCCCAGCCATCCTCATTCCTCTTCCACCTCCACCCATGAGCTCTGGAACACTCAGACTTTCCTCAGA
>VWZW01004119.1:945512-951929 GCA_013397115.1 Edolisoma coerulescens
TCATCAATTAAATCACACATCAGAAACATTTCCCTTTGGTAAAAAATATAGTGCTAGACGATGTACACTTTGAAATTGTTGTTAATGTTTAAAATGCAATCTGAAGTGCATATGTTATTTAAAAAAAAAAAACCATAAATTACAAATTTTAAAAGTTTATGAAAAAAAAACAGCAGTCATTTCTTAGCAAAAGCATTTGCAGAGAAATGTGTCTTTGGGGTTTGTGGATATGCATAGTTTTCTAGCATGAAAGCTGAATATGTTGTTCTTTATTTTCTTTTTCTTTCCTGTTTAAAATTGAGTAGATCTAAAGGAAATGGAGTCCTTTCAGGGTACCTGTAATAAAGTACCAAACCTGACATTCACATGAAGGTAGCAAAAGCCTTTGGGTTGTCACTGAAAATAGAAAAGGTGAATGTTGACAAGATTTCAGATTTTTTTTTTTTTATTCTGGGGAATGAGGGAAACTGAAGTTAAAAATAAAGTCCTCGTATGGTCAACATGTTGGAGGAAATTCAAAGCCTCTCATAAAATAAACATATTTTAAGAAGTGTTTTGAATTTCACTGTGTAATTTCTGGCCAACAGAAATTACAGTTGTATCTTTGGAGGGACGTTGTGTCAGATCAATGGTCATTATGTGAAAAAAATAAACTGAAATCTGAATTCCTTTAACCCATTCAGCTGTTAAAATGTGAACTCCAAGGGGGACAGCTCTGCTACTGGAAAACTTTGCTCCACAGCGGTGCAATTTTAAAATATTTGGGTTTGATGTTACGGGAGATATGTAAAATGTTCCTTGGGAAAAAAAACCACGAGCACAAAGCTTCGCGCGCTTTGGCGAAGGAATTTCATCAGCGGTTATTAAAAAATACAACAGTTTATGTCCCAAAAAATAAAGGAAATTATCCAAAGCGTATGAATAAGCTGAAATATCCCAGCCTGGAGCATGCTGCAAGTTGTTCCTGGGCTATATTTAGCTGTAACCTTTGGAGTCTGGAAGTCTGAGGGGAATATCTGCTGTGCCAGGTGAGGGTGGTGTGTGTGTCTGTGAGCACACCCTGGAGTAGCCAACGTGCCCCTTGTTTTCCAGCAGCATTATTAAGCAAAGCCGTCCATACTTCACCATGTTGTTACATGTGTCTGTCTGCTGATTATAAAATGTGTTAAACAGTATTTAAAAAACAAAAAAATGCAGAGCTGCGCTTTGATTTATTCAGCGAACAAAACATATGCTCGCTGTTCTGTTCTATGTAATTCATATGATCAATAAAATTTTCTTTAAAAAGAGCAACTTTGGCATTTAGAAGGATTATGCTGCTGAAGAAAAAAAAAAAATGTTTCCCTCTTGCTGCATGTAGGCAACCTCAAGGCTCTTGCACGGAAATAAGTTTTTTGGCTGACTAACGTCTATTTTTGTGTATTTGTGATTTCTAATCCTCAGGATAGAGGCTGTGCATTGTGGCTGTTACCCGCTGTGTCCCAAAGCCTTGGTGTACCCAGAGATATTCCCAGGTAGCTGCTTTGTTGCCTATTCCTTCTGCTGAAACGTAATAATGTGATTCCTGCTAAAATCCAAAGTTTGGGAATAAACTTGAGTGAAAGCAATTGTTTATTTGGCAAGCCAACATGTTAGTGTTAAGGCAAATTTTATGTGTTTTAATACATTAGACGAAGTTTATATTTGCCATCTGTTCTTTTAAGATAACACAAAAGCAAGTTTTGAAATAGCATTCTTCATTGTTAGCATACACATCCCGTAATGATAGATTTTTGTTAAAAGGTCAGTGATGCTGCAATGGTTTGCAGATTTATTTTTTTTTGATACACAGAAGAGGGGGAAAAAAAAAAAAGCCAGGCCTGAAAATCACACCAAATTATTTAAACAATTTAATACTTAATAGTATGCAACTGCAGTACAGGATACACACTAATGTAGTACCAGTTCTTTGAAAAATCTCATCACTAAATGTATCACATATGCATTGTGTTACATTAGAATAATGTATTTTAATCACCCAAAGGAGATGTCTAAACAGCACAACTACACAGTCTTATTTAGCATTAAACATCCTTGTGAGCTGAGGTAACCTTATAAAATCATGCTTAAATAATGTAAAACACGAGGCGGCACAGAGCAATATGCATTTTTAATTAGTAAAGTGACTAATATCGAGTGTGTGCTTTGAGGTTTTTGTTTCATTAAAAATGTATCTGTTTTTCCTGCAGCTGAATATCTGTATTCTACACCTGAACAGCTTTTTAAAAGGCTTCAGAATTTCTGCAAGAGACCAGATATTGTAAGGAAACATCTCTATAAGGTAGTTGTTTGGAATAGTTTTAGATGATATAATGCCATATTGAAGTACAAAGGGAAAAAAAAACCCCTTAAAAAAACAACATTTAATTAACATACTAATGTTTAAAGGAAACATGCTAAGGAGGGATATTAGTCGTTACACTAACAAGGATTAATTAAACTAGATGCCAGTTGTATTAACCTAGGTCTTATGAAATACGTGCACTTAATGCATGCTACATGCTTTTTTTTAATTTATTGTTTTCTAAAATGACTGTCCTTTACATTTGGACCCAAGAGGCTTATAAAAATGAACCTGGATTAATGCAACTCATTAGTTTAAAAGGAAAATAAAAGAAAGATCCCACAATTATACTAATGAGGATAAGCCTACCTTCCTATCCTAATTTAATCTTCAAAATATGCAGGTGACAGGTATCAGGTAAGATTTCTTTGGCTTCTGGAATGATTTGAGTGATTTTCATAATTGAAATTATTTTAATTCTTTGCTTTATAAGGTGTGTTGAGCGTTAAAGTTTATTGGGAGCATAATTTACTGGTATTTATCATGTCCCCTTCTTCGCAGTTATTTCTGTAGAGAAAGTCCAGATTCAGTGGCAAAGTCTCCATTCAGGTTTTGCTCAAGTGTTCGACGCTAGACCGACTTTCATGGCTTTAAGTGGTGTATTTACACTGATGGGAGTCACTTTTTTTTTTTTTTTTTAATTTGAATATAGATGAAGCACTAAATTTTACGTTATTCCAGTGAAGAGCCGTTACCACACAATGCTGCTTTTAGAAGAATAACTGCTGTTTTCTGCATGCTGATTTGTACATTCACAGCGGTTTTTGACTTTTACTGTCCTGGCTCTGCCGTGGGCAGGTTGGATACACATCACCCCTGCACGACAGAGGTGTTTCAGCTCGTGAAAACCCCTGAATTCAGCTGAAAGTCCTTAAAGGCTTGGGGGTGCATGGAAATACTCCTCATGTTAACCCATGCGACACAAATGCGGTTCTTGGAGCGTTCCCTGGCTGTCGCCGTCCAGCCACACTGTTAATGAGCAAGTCGAGTAATCTCCTCCTTGATTTGGAGACTCATGCTGCCAACAGACCCAACCTCATGCCTCCACTTCCCTTCCTCCCTCTGAGGACCAGAAATTGTTTGGTCTTGCTGTGTCTTGTCTGCCTCTCTCCCCCTTCCCGCACACACGTAGCAGGAGCAGCGAGGGCTTAGCCCACGCCTTGACTTTTTTTGTGACCTAAAAATAGGCATTTACATAATGATACATCAAAGATGATGTTGTTTCTGCAGGAAACAGTTAAACCTCAAGAAAAAAAAAAAAAAAAGGAGAGAACCAAAAATGCAATTTAACACCCAATTTCAAGCTCATTATCTTTCATTGTCTATTAACTTGGCAATGGTTCAGAAGGTAGCTCATAATAGTTTAAAATGCTGACTGAACACTTCCAGTGTTCAGCATTACTTCTTGAGTCAATAGTATCGTAGAGTTAGGCATGGGGGCTTCAAAGGGAAAACAGTCCTTAAACGTTTACCTTGGCCTTTCCCAATGCTTCGAGCTCAGCTAATGGTTGCATTCACATGGATCTTCTCCCAGCGTGTGGATCCCCAGCTCCTGAACACAGAGCCAAGGCATGGAAAAGGTACTGATATAAAGTAATACAGGTCCAAAATGTGTGCACAAGTCCCAAAGGCAAAATGCTGATTTGCTTGAAGGGTTTTTTTCTCTTTTTTAAAGAATTTCTTGGGATGATTTGTAGGCAGAAGCGAAGGTGTTTATCCTGCCCCTCATGCATGGGGTTTTCAGCCCCATTCAGGTCTTCTGAGTGTCAGAGCTGAACCTCTGCAACAGGTAGCAATGGAGCTTAGTGGGAGATTGTTCTAAAATGAGGAAAGCAGAGCTTAATCCAGCACCTGTGAGCAGCAGAGGAAAGATCCCTGTTGTCTTTAATAGGCTTTGGATCAGCTCGGAGAATACTGTTAGAGTTGTCCTTTTGTGCCTACACCCACGTACACCTGGTCTTCTTGCACAATGGACCATCCACAAAACCTCCTGGAAAATGCTAGCTTAGAGCTGTGCTGTTAAGGCCATTATAGCTGGAGTGATGCTGCTTTGTAAGGAAGCTGAAAAGAGTGAAAGCCTGAAGGCTACGCAGCACTTGCACCGTATTTTCACTTTTTCTTCAGATCACTGTAATACTATCTCTGCTTTAGTGGACTAGAAAAGGGATCCCAGCACAAGAGTCAATGCTATCCAGCTCCTTGTGTTTCAGAAACCATCCTGCCATACTCTCTGCATCGAGTTTATCAAGTACCTCTGAAATTTTGAAAGTAAAAATGCTTTAAAAGCAAACAGTGCTTTTCTCTCCTGGTTGGGGATTCTGCTCCACAAGTTGGGAAGTAATCACCTTGGCTTATCCTTTTACATATTGTTGGGATTTTATTACTCAGGATATCTATAATAATTAGACAGTGGCTAATTAAACAGGCAGTTTATTCCTTCAGATGTCCTCGATGCTTGTGCTGACAAAATTAGGGGCAGAAAGGAGATGAATGGCAGCGGGGCAGTGGGCTTAGGGACTGGACATAGGGAACATCCCTGTGAAAATGCACAGACCAAGGCATTAAACTGTAGTAGCTTAACTCCATGGAGCAGATTCATGCTGGCAGACTTTTAAAAATGTCCATAATGTAAGCACCTATAAAAACCTTTCCAAATGATGTATTGCTCACCCTGAGTATTCGCACAGCACTCAGGGCTGGCTCGTTTGCATTTCAACCTTGCCTTCTGCCAGTTATTAGCAGAAGATTGAGATGAGAGGGAAGCAAATCTCATTTGNTTTCCTTAAAGTTTACCTTTCAGTTTCCTTACTTGAGTTTCTTAATTTAAAACAGCATGTGTAAAGAGTATACAGTGGAAAGGGACAAGAAGAGTTGCCAAAAGCCAGGCATGGAAGGAGCTGACAACTTTAAATAATCTCTCCCAGCCCTCCCAGCTGAATGAGTGCTGGTTGACATGCTGTCAGCTTCAGTTCCTACAGAAAAATCCTACTCTCACTCATGCTTGTTTAACAGAGAAAAGAATTTGGCCCACTTTCTGACATTCATCTTCTCATTTCCATCACACTACAGAAGCTCACCTGCCTATGAAAAGACACATGGTGTGATTTTTTTCTTTCTTACACCACTGTAGAAGGAAGTCTGCTGAATTCAAAGGGATTAAACTGCTGTAAAATCAAATTAAGTTCCCAGTTAGACCGTAGACATCTGAATTGTTTCCAGTCTCAGGATTTGGCTGTATAGGGCAGTTCTAACAAAACTTTCTTTTTTTTTTTCTTTTTCTTTCCTTTTCTTTTTTCTCTGATTTGAGATAAAGCAGTGTCTTGGGTATTTCAGGGAAACGTGTAGAAGGGAAAACAGCTCCTGCTCCAGCTTTCATACTTAGGCAAAGCTCGGGAAGCAGCAGGAGGCATTCTCAGTGTAAGGATACAGGGCACTGGGCACGTGAGGATGCAGGGGAGCCTGGTGCCAGATGTCTCATCAGCCACTCAGCCCTGTTGTTCCCAGTTCCTGTACAGGCCATATGAGAGCCAGGGATGGTGCCTCTGCCTTTATCCTTACCCAATCCCCAGCAAAACTCCATGGGAAATTGATTTTTCCATAAGCAACCTGGTCTGGTGGAAGCTGTCCCTGCCCATGGCAGGGGCTTGGAACAAGATGGTGTTTAAGGCCCCTTCCAACCCACACTATTCCATGATTGTACAATGTGTTTATGATGGTGTTTAATTAATTTCCTCAATTAGCTCAGGTTTTCCCCACCTTCAGTTGTGTTGAGTGTCTTCTTGTCCTGNCAATTATTTGTTCTGTTCCAGTTTTATGGAATCAAACTCTAGTTCTGGATGGTTTTGGTTGCCAAAGTAAGCACCGGAATGAAGCAAGTAACAACAACAGGGCATTGGTCAGGGCACACCATGGACCTGTTCGTGCCCTATCTAGTAGATTTAAAGTTAAAATAAAATAAAATAAAATAAAATAAAATAAAATAAAATAAAATAAAATAAAATAAAATAAAATAAAATAAGGCCAAGCATTTGTTT
>VWZW01004119.1:960459-1001575 GCA_013397115.1 Edolisoma coerulescens
GCCGTGGCTTTTCCGCGGGTGCGGAGCGGCCGCCCGTGGTGCGCAGCCTTCCCCCAGCCCTGCGCGCCTCCGGCCGCCCGGCCCCGGCTCCCCGACGATTCCTCCAGTGAAAACACAACCCCAAAAAACACCAAACGAACAAAAAACACCCCCAAGCCCCCGAAAGAAATCCCGGGCAAGGAGCGCGGCGCTGGGGAGGGACGGGAGGGATGCGTGCGAGGGGCTTAACCCTTGGAGCTTTGAAGGCAAAACAAGGAAATACGTTGGAAAGGCATGTCTGTAAACAATGATAATTAGCCTTTTCAAAAATCATAACACTGATTAAAATCTCGGATTCATTATTTATTCATCACAGAACCTCTTTGCAGACCTGGGAATAGTGATTAAAACCTAAGTGCTTCTCAATTTTGCACAGCTCGAGAGGAGCCTAAAAAGGGGTTAAAATGGAAAGGAAAGAGGAAACCAAGCAAACAGAATTCTTCTTTTAAGAACCAATACTTTCTTCTTCCCTTCCTGGCAGGAATACTCTTATTCCCCCAAATTTTGGTATTATGAAAATGTTTCTCATACTAAGTACAAGTGTTAGACTGAATCCAGTTGGTACTAAAATTGCAAACACACTTTCACTCCTAGAAAAGCCAACAGAAAGGAACTTCTTTTAACTCCATAATAGCAGGTTACAGAGTAAATGCACAACTGATGGTCAACTGGCCAATTATGGTATCTGTTGTTTACGGCGAGGTGTTAAATGAGCCTTTCGAGCACAAAGGATCAGACTGTCTAAGCTACAATTTGTGCTTCATCCCATTATGTCTCCCCGAAAAAGGCCCGTGCCGTTGTAGGTAATGTGCGCACAGAACATATTTCTCTCTGTTGATTTTAGTTTGCTTTAATTCAATACACACTCTTGTTTACTTTTTAAAATTTAAATAAATGTCAGCATTGTATAATTTCTATGTTAACAAAGCAGTGAGCAAAATCCCATGTATGTTTATAAAATATTATTGTTTAATTCACATGGTTTAGGAATTCCAAATGTTGAGAATAGGAAGGAGGCCAAATACCATCTGTTTATAACTATGATGCATCATCATATGTGTACTTTAAAAAAGAAGAAGAAAAAAAAAAAGCTTGGTCAATCATGCCACTGTTCTATCTGTTAGGAATATGGTGAGGATTTAAAATCTCTCTGTGCCATCCGCAGGAAATTTTAGCGTGGTTTTATTCCGAGCAGGGATGTTACAGGAGTTGCTCACGTCTGTGTTCCTGTCAGAAGAGCTGCAGGAAACACTCACGTGCCCCAACCACTGCGGGCACAAATTCAATCACTTTCTCCCAGCCTCAATATTCCCCACTTCCAGAGACCGAGAAGCAAAAACCTGAGAGATTTATTTAAACTCCTTTATAGGTTTTGAGGGGGGGAGAGGGGAGGTGTGGGTGCATCTGGGGCTTCATTTCCAAGTGCTTCATACATTCGTGTGCCCGTGTTTTTAAGGGCAGAAGGAAAGCATGAGGATTTTGTAGCCTGTCTTGCAAAACACAGGCTATAGACTATCATTCAGCTGATTCTGCAAATAGCTTCTGAAAAAAAAAAAAAAACAACAACCCTCTGTCAAATGTTAGTAGTTTTAGGTCCAAGTTAAAATAGGTCCTCGTTAAAAATAATACATTCCATACTACGGAGTGGTACGTAACGTGCATTTTAAAGAGAAGGTAGTCTGCAGGCTTAAAAACAAAGAGAGTGTCTCCAAGTTAAGTAGATAAGAAGATTTTTTTTTCCAAACCCAAGTTAATTAGCTGGTACGTCAAGCCTCATAGATGTCTTCCTACCTTTCAAGGGCTGAAGAATCCCCAGTAAATGTACTTAAACTTCCTAGCAAGCGCCAGTGAGATGAATGCAGAGATTAGGGCGAATATTACCGTGCCTTCTCAGTGCATCCCAGCTGCAGTTCATCCTACTATTGATAATGATGCTTGGAGTTACTGAGGTGGTTTCTGAAACTCACATATGGGGTCCTTTCCCCAAGGATGAGGAATA
The DNA here is from genome assembly GCA_013397115.1 of Edolisoma coerulescens. NCBI lineage: Eukaryota > Metazoa > Chordata > Aves > Passeriformes > Campephagidae > Edolisoma > Edolisoma coerulescens. The sequence continues at coordinate 962,498 of VWZW01004119.1, forward strand.
ATAGCGGCACTCAGGTGGTATGGGGAGGGTGAGCACAGATTTGCAGTTGTCTTTGCCTGGTGAGTGGTGACTTTTCAGTCGTGCTGATTTAATAAAGGGAGAGGTACATTCAGGACAAGGGCTGTAATTCTCTGGTACAGTGTTTGATTTGTGTCAACAAACAGAAGGGGGAAAAAACAAAAAGCACAGGTGAAAGGAAAAAATGTCTGGGCTTGCTGGAAGCCAGCCCTGGCAGAACGCTGGTGCAGTATGAAACGTATGAAACTCTCAGCAATTTCTGTAATACCACAATTTAGCATACTATACACTGCACTGAAATGCCTGGGACTTTGTTTTTGAACTTCTTCCTTTCTACTGTTACACTTAACTTGCAGCATCTTGAATTACTTAGCTACACCCAGATAGAAAGTTACCGTTTCTTTAGCTCTACACACTGCACTGGGCTCTTAGTGCTAAAAACTGTCCATCAGAGTGGGAAAGCCCTTTCCAGCCCTTTTCTGTATATATTCCCAGCCTTTAACATAACCTTCTGAGACAGTTTATTATCTTGAAAGACTTTAATATTTTTAATTAGGAAAAGGAAACGCCTTACACACCTCTCTTTTGGAGCTGGTTCCACCAACAGGGATAATTTGCTACCGTGCCATGAGCTTAATCTGCTCACACTGGCATTACAGGAGTGAGAAACAGGACAAAAGGCACCTTCTGTCACTGCAATTTGCAAAAATATTCATAAATGTAAAATGTATACAATCCCAGCTTGAAAAAAAACCTGGTGCCAGCTCCACACAGCCAGGCATGCATTCCTGTGTATTACTTCCTATTTTCCATGGGTATGTGATCCTGGGTCTCCCCAGCTGAGATAGCAATCAAGGGGCAGCATTGTCCGACTATGATGTGCATACCTGTCCACAAGGAATTCTGTGGACCCCTCATGCTCGTTTATCACTTGGTTTTTACCCACTGGAGTAGTTTTGTGAGGTACACTGATAGAGGCCACTCCGAAGGTTGCTAAATGCCATGTTTGCTGCATGCTTGGTTTCGTGCTGCTCCTGGGCACTTGGGGTCGGTGCAGGGACATGGGCATTTGGAATGATGCCCAAGCCAGATGTAAATCCTTTATAAAGAGCTGTGGTTGAGGGTAGATATCAAGGACATCCAGGTGGGAAGCCATCAGCTCCTGGGTCTCCCTGCTGTGTCTGAGGGCGCCTGTGCTGTGTCAGGTCTGCAAACAAAAGATGCATCAGGCATGAAGCACTCAGTAATTCCCAGGGAGAATGTGTTCTCTGGTCATCACACTAACTTCTAACACCCTTCTGGGGTCTGAACACCTTGTGCTTCCCCTTAGCAGAGGTAACTGAGGGCATTGATCGTCTCACAAGCTCCCGGGCATTAACATTTAACCATCCTATAATTTGGTTTTTAAGTGAAAGGAGGGGAGATTAATAAACCTAATCTAGCATTCACACAGATTTGAGGACAGCTGACCTCTGCCCTCTAGAGACCCAGGCTCATTTAAGAATCTGCATCTGAGAGAGCCCCTACAGTTGTTGTGTCGCAGCCAGTCCTGTCCCCCATGGGCTGCAGAGTGTCACCCTCGCTGTCTGCAGCAGGAGCAGTGGTGACAAGGAATTTGCTACTTTTATTTATGTCTCCCTCTTCTAGAAGGGTCAGTGTTAGCAAACACAGCTCCCTCCTGCAAGATAGCAGCTCTCCTGGGGAGAGGCACAGCACAAGTAAAATCTTGGTCAAAAACTAGTCAGTCTTTCAATTTGTTTGCGTATAGGAGAGAAAGACAAAATCAGACAAAAAAATAATAAAAGGTAGAAAAAGGGGAGCAGAAATGTCAGATCTTTGTTTTGGAGCACAGGTTTGCAACTTTTGGCATTACCTTATAAAATTCCCAAATAGGGAAAGCCTTTCATGTTGGAGTGTTCAGCCAACGGAAGTGCTGCCTCGAACTGCAAAGCATTATCTGTGGATTTCTTTGCACATTCCACGTCCTGCAATTCTTGGGGGAAAAAAAACTTGGATAGGAGTAGTTTGTCAATGCTATTAATAGATATGTTTAATGCAGAAGTGTGCAATGTGATGAACAGCCTTGGCAGGAACCATATCCAGCCTGATTGTATTGTAATACTGTTTGATGCAGCAGTGTGTTTGATCAGTTACAAGTGACGAGTATCATATCACATCAAACAATTTAATACAGTCTCATTGTATGGAATTATGGCTGCTGTCAATCAGCATGTGGCCTATTCCTCACAGATCTGTCTTTGGGAGCTGGAATACAGTGGTAGCTTTATATGCATTAATAAATAAAGTGCTGCTGAAATTCCATGCAGACCTGTTGAGATTTTTGTTTCTCTTTCATGGCCTCTTTATTTTTTATTTCATTTTCGTGATCTTTTGTCACTCTCTTCTTTTTGAATGCTGCATGGAGGTGAATTCACCTGGTCAACAGGACCACCCAGGGTGGGGCTGGTGTGCTTTAAAGAATGCTTGCAAAACATCTAGCAAAAGAAAAAATATATATATATACGAGGGTTGTGAATTTTGTTTTTCTGTGAACAGCAGCCTGAGTATAAATCCACTGAACTTGTTTTCAGCTGAAGCTTCACAGAGTCTCTTTTCTTGGCTTCCTCAGGGGGAGGAGAGGCTATCTATTAAAAATGCATATGTTTTGTCTTACTGCTTGGCGCACCTCACTTGATAACCCCCTACTTTGGTTTGGGGATGGCACTCTTTGAACTTAAAGTCTCTTCCTTAGGATTGATATATTCAAGGTGCTGGAGGGGAAGCCTGTGTCAGATGAAAGATATGTATGTAAATAACGGTACAGAGGTGGGGTTTAAGGCATCACCCATTTTACTATCAGTTTCAGACATATGCTGCTCTGCTGCTGGCTTGCCTTGCTCCCACTCCCTAACTCAGAGGATGGTTTTTAATGAAGTCATACTCTGCTGCCTACAAATATGGGGTCATGCTACACTTGTACAGGAGTGGTGATTTCAGTAATGTTGCTTATTGTGGTCAAAGAGGGCAGAAGATTGCCTTTTTGCATCGTGTGGCTCTGGGGTTTTGGAGCCAGCACAGACAAATTGATTGCATTGCAGTAGGGCCACACATTCAGAGAATGGAGGTGTCACGCTGGAAAGCCAAATTTCAGCAGCTGATTAATCAATGTAATGACTGTAAGTTTTCCTACCTTTTGCCACTGTCTCAGCCTGCAGATCTAAGTAAGATTGGTGCTTGAAAGGGAAACCTCAGAAGAAATTTTTGTGGATGCTAAAGGAAGTGGTTCTTAATAAATAGCACATTTACTTCTACATCAAAAATTATCCTCGGGGGTAAAACAAGGCCTGGTGAGAGACAGAGACAGGAATAAGGGTAGATAAAATTTAAGACGTATTTCTAATTGATTTTGGGGTGGTGACTGAGTTTGAGCTCACTTTGGGTTTGGGGGTTCAGCCTGGCGTTCCCTGGCACAGATTTCCCAGCAAAACTGAACTGATGGATCACAACAAAGGACTGGGAGCAGTCAGGGCTGTGGAGTGGTCAGGAGGAAGCTTAGCATTATGTAACTCCAACAACCTGAACTCAGAGGCATCCATATAAAGCAAATGGATAAAGACCTGGCTTGCTCCTGTAATATCATCCACCTGATAATTCCTGAGCACTGCTCACACAGATATTTCCTCTGCCTTGTGATCCAAGCAAGATAGACAAGACCCCATATGCTCTGTTTTCCATATAGGAATGGGTTGTCCTGTTACACACATCTTTCCAGAATCTTATTATTTTTATGGATAATAAATTGGCCACAATTATCCCCTGTTCTTGCAGGTGAAGCTGAGTAATTCAGAGCCAAAGCACCCCATGGTATCTGACAGTCTGGGTCTTATGGTGCAAGGTAATGCAAAGATAGTAAGGTTAAAATAACATTTATAAGCGTCTTTACAGCAAAATTGTTTTACTTCAGACCTGGCTTGTTGTGTGGCTACTAATGACACTCCAGGATCACACAGTACCTGAGGCAGAGCGTGTCCTACCCTGGTTTATCTCATGTCTGGCATTAATTGGCAATGGCTCCGTCTGAGACTGTGATCCAGTCAAATCCTGTAGGCCACGCAGGTCTGGGTGGTATTTAGATCAGAAAACTCATCCAAGCAAGAGGAGCATTGGTTTGCCACTAATCCACAGGAGAGCAGTACCTCCACAAGGTTATTTGTAGATTATAAGGCCAAGAAAGGACTATTTGGATCATCTGGTGTCACATGTATAACACAAGCCATATGACTTCCTTCAATTAATTCCTGTTTGAACCAGAAAACCTCATCCTCCACTGGTCTAAAAATTGCCAGCCATGCAGAAGCCACAGCAACCTTTGATATTATTAGATACGGTGTTTTCGGAGAGATTTTCTCTCAAGCAAGGGGTCAAAAGTGAAATTTATCTCCTGTGATTATCAGATACTTGTTGCTAGGGCAAGAATGTGAGTCACAGCACTGAGATCGAGGTTCCCAAGTACCAATACCTTTCACCTGGGTTTTCCTCGTGGTCCCATCACCATCTGGAATCCTTCATTTTGCCATTTTTCTGTGTTTTCTATTGCAAAGGGCAGTTCTTTGGCAGTCACCACAATGATTTGATGCACAGAGCAAAGGTCCTTTGATAAATAGTGGTCCATGCACTCATTTGGTGGAATCCACCCAAAATCACCAGGAATGGCATTGCTAAAATGATAACCATACCTTTAGTTAAGAGGCTTTGATTTGATGTGTTTTAAGGGTTTTAACAAAATAAAATAAAATAAAATAAAATAAAATAAAATAATTGTCACTAGGCTGTGTAGGCTGTGAAACCATTGCTGCTCACTGGGATGAAAGGCACCATATGTGAAACACGTTGCTGATTTCTTATCTCCAGAAGAAATGTTATTAAAGAGTAGAGGGTCAGAATGATTTGTTTCTGCTGGAGGGGCTGCATTTCATGGGTTTGGGGAATGAGGGTGGGTCCCATTCCCTCACTATACATAACCTAAATGAGCACTGCGGAACTAAAATGTCAAGATTTGGTTATAAGGAGAAAAGTTTTTTCAAAAAATCCCATAGAATATTAATTTTTGCAGGCATTCACCGTCGTTTGTACCACACATACATCTCCCTCCTCCGGTGCACAGCCTATGGAGTTGTGAAAGAAATACTATTTCTCAAACAGTGAAGTGTTCTTCCTAGCTAAGGAGATGTCCACATCTCCCCCACGACAATAATAATGAAAAGCCTCACAGACCAGCAAAATTCAGCCCCTCCTTTCCTTTCTTGGAGGGTGGAGGGAGCAAAATTCTTCATGACTGTTTGTTGCGGGGAGAGTGAGCTGTGGGACAAGAGGACCCTTCCTCCCACGGGGTCCAGAGCAGCCAGCACCCAAGTGACCTTCCACCATCCTGGGCGAAGTGAGAGAGCCCCAGTTGTGGTCCCTGGGGACACAGCCTTCCCCTGCTTGTAGGATGCTCAGGAGACAGCTTGCTTTGAGCAAATGCTGCCTGACCCCCGGTGTGGGTGTCCAACATGAGATCTCCAAGCACCTCGCTGAGAGGATGATCTGACAGGACTTTCTCAACATAAATGGTTCCATGTGATTCTCCATCTTCCCTTTCCTACCCTCCCACCTCCAGTGCAGGACCCCCAGTGAGTTAAAAGTGTAAGAGCTGCTCGGAAAGAGGTCAGCTAATAAATGATATCGAAATCCCAGTCCCAGATTTTCTGTTTCCAACATGCTGCGCAACTAACACTGTGACACTTTGGCAAGATGATGGAGAAAAATCCTGTGCCAGCTGACTGATGAGCACCCATCTTTTTTAATTAATTGGGTTGAAAAATGTCTTGTGTCAGTTTGAATGTAGGGGCTCTTTCAGCTGCGTTTTTCTGGATGCATATATAGATATATCTAAATGCAGATTTGAGAGCCCAGCGTGAGGCCTCATAAATGATAAAAATATGTATATATTAGAATTATACACACACACACATGCACANTTCCACCATCCTGGGCGAAGTGAGGGACCCCCAGTTGTGGTCCCTGGGGACACAGCCTTCCCCTGCTTGTAGGATGCTCAGGAGACAGCTTGCTTTGAGCAAATGCTGCCTGACCCCCGGTGTGGGTGTCCAACATGAGATCTCCAAGCACCTCGCTGAGAGGATGATCTGACAGGACTTTCTCAACATAAATGGTTCCATGTGATTCTCCATCTTCCCTTTCCTACCCTCCCACCTCCAGTGCAGGACCCCCAGTGAGTTAAAAGTGTAAGAGCTGCTCGGAAAGAGGTCAGCTAATAAATGATATCGAAATCCCAGTCCCAGATTTTCTGTTTCCAACATGCTGCGCAACTAACACTGTGACACTTTGGCAAGATGATGGAGAAAAATCCTGTGCCAGCTGACTGATGAGCACCCATCTTTTTTAATTAATTGGGTTGAAAAATGTCTTGTGTCAGTTTGAATGTAGGGGCTCTTTCAGCTGCGTTTTTCTGGATGCATATATAGATATATCTAAATGCAGATTTGAGAGCCCAGCGTGAGGCCTCATAAATGATAAAAATATGTATATATTAGAATTATACACACACACACATGCACATATTGGATAAATTGATACTTAAACATATATGTGTGTATATAATGTTCTGTTCTCTGTTCTGAGAGGTATTTATAAATAGATTTTATATATATCTATCTCTATTATTCACAGCTCTGTGTGCATGTATACTGTAAAATCTGTTTGGCGCTTTTTTTTTTCTGATATGGTTTTTAGTTTTTAGCAGAGTAATATATCTGATTTCTCTTTAAATTAAATGAATTTATTTGTCTGCCTTCCCTTAATGGAATCAGTTTTGATATACTCTTTGTTCATGCTGTTACAGGCTTCAGTCTAAGGGCTCTTTGTATTAACTTTTTTAAGTTACATTACAAAGAGGTTTTAAGATTTCCCAACAGGCTTTTATTTAACCAGGGCTTTTGATCTCAAACCTGCTGGGGCCTAGTGAAATCCTTACCAATTCTCCAGTAACTCCTCACTATTGGAATTTGAAAAGACCCACCTGAAGGATTTAACTCGCTGTATGGCTTCAGCCATCCTTTAGATGCTTCTATTCATGCAGACAGCGAGGGGTTCGAGGGCACCCTTTGTGATCCTCCAAGTAGCCTAAGGTGCCCTTTGCATAAGTTGTACTCCTGAGGAAATAAAAATCAGGAGGACACAAACCTATATACCTTATTTCCTGCTATCTTTACTTAAAGGAGGAGCACAGGGGGTCTGCTTAACATCCTTTGCTACCTAAATACCTTTTGGACATGGGAACTCAATAAAGGAACTTTCATTGCATCCATTACCCTACTGCGGTGCATAGCAAATTAGATTTAAAAGGGTACTTTTTCCCTTACAGCTATTTCCATCATTTTCTTTAAAATTTCAATTTAGTGTCTAGTGACAGAATATTCTGTAATGTACATTAGAACTATATAACACCAATTATGCTAACTGTGAACATTATTTCAAAAGAATTAGTTATATTAAGTTATAGATAAACCGTTGGGAAAAAAAAAGGTCAGGTTAGGAAAAAAAAAAAAGAGCTATGTGATAATGTTTTAAAGGAGCAACATGAAGTGAATGCTCTTTTCATTTTTTAATCCTTTCATTTTGCATAACCCACACTGAAATTTTGCTACTGGCTTGGTCTTGGTTATTTAGGCAGGGGGGTGGCGTGTCGCTGTGTTAGTTTACAGCTACAAATCGTGGTGTAAAACCTACAGCTGGGTCTTGTGGTTGTGGAGAAACATCATTTCCTCCGTTTGGGGGGAAATGGAATTGCAGAAATCCATGAAAACTCTTTTGGCAGACCCTGATGACCAGTACATAGGAAAAAAAAAAAAAAACAAAAAAAAATAAAGGAAAAAATTCTGGCAGACCAAGCTTGAAAGAATATAATAGCTAAGCACATTCTTGTCACAGTTTTGGTTGTCTGTTTTCTTTCTCGTGACTGTACCACACATGATATGTGTCTGTTACCTGCATTTTGTGTTAGCTCTCTCAGATTAATTCCTTTTCTCTTTTCAGCCCTATGTTAAAATAAAACCACTCCAGGGAGTGCAAGAGAATCTAAATGTACCTTCTATTTTCATGACTCTTATTTTCATTTGTCTATTTCCTATTGGTTTGTGGGTTGGAGGAGTTTTGAGTTTCAAGACGTTGTATATTTGTGCTCCTTTTTCGTGTGCATTTGATCTGGATGTGCATTGCCTTGGAGATGTTTTTGTGTAGATGAATAAAATAAAAATCCTCTATTTTAATCCTTATTTTTTCCTTCCTTAGAACTGGTTCAAGACTTTAGCTGGAACCGTGTGTGGTTTGGTTATTTCAATTTGTAGGGATTCCTGGCAAATCATTTGTGTTTGTTTGACGTCCTGTGGGATCAAACTGCCATGAATTTTGAATGATCTAAAAACTGTGTAGTTTACTTCAGCTAAAACCACCTTCCACTTGAAAACATAAATCAGCACAGTTGAAATCTAGTCAAGGCCTTTTTCCTTTTTTTTTTTTAACACTTGGGATTTGCCTCAGCTCCAGCTTGAGCTGGAGCATCGCTGTGTTGGTCCCTTGCATCCAAAAGAAGAGCTGGATGACATTGCCATGAGTCAAGTGCCAAATTGCTGAGCAGAGGACAGACCTGACTGTCCCTCACAAGTGATGGATCCTTGGGCAGACCCTGCAACGTGCCCTGCCTAGGATTGCACCTTCTGCAGGCTCGCTCAGGGTGGGTTTTCCTGTTGACGGGCCTTGCTCACACTGGTCTAGAGTTCAATAACTTCACAAAACCCATCAGACTCCAAGTCAGTCACAGAATCACAGAATCATTTAGGTTGGAAAAGACCTCCAAGATCACCAAGTTCAACCTTTAGACTTTTGTTCAGGACTTTTTTAACTTTCAGCTGCAGCTCCAAGTGGAGTTACAGTAGGAGCTTTCACTTTTTCTCCAGCAGTGAAGTGAAATTGGAAGCAGATGTGAGCGCTGGCATTGTCTCTGGGGGACAGATGATGTTATTTCACCAGCTTGACATCTGTTGAGACTTGATTAAACCCAAGGCGTGCTGGGCTGGTCCTGTTCTCTAGATCCTCTGAAAAGGGATTTGTCCCACCAAGTGTATTTGGGGATTCAAGCCTCTCTACAAACCAGGAAGCCTCTGAGCTGGAGCTTCAAATTGGACTTTTCTTGGTTTCAGAAGATGCAAACCACAATGGAGAGGTTTAAATCTTTGTGGCATGGATGTGAGGCTTTAAGATGAGTCCACCTTTATAAAACAGTGGGAAAGAAAGGTAAATTGAGAGGGGAAGAAGGAGTTTTTGATTGGCAAGACCTAAAGATCCTTTTGAATGCCTGTCCATGTGCACCCACAGGAAAACACCCTGATCCAAGACCTTTATTCTTAAAAATTTTCTGAGAATTGTTCTGGACAATGTCATCCTTGCCCACCCCAAAAAGGGGGAAGCTGTGCTCCTCAGGCCCATCTTTTCTACCATGCTGTACTCATCACTCTGTGTCTTGGAGGGGTATAGAAAACCCTAATTTCCATGTGGATGGTGAGGGATGCCTTTGTGGAGGGAGCAGCACCGGATGCTGCCCAGATGCCTGAATAGCCCCCAAGAAACCAAAGCATCCCAAGTTCTATTCTACCAGCTTCCCCTGCGACCTTTGGTAAGCAACTTAACCTGTTGTCCTCAGGATCCCCAGGAAAATGGGAGACCTTAATACTTATCTGGTGGTATAACAGTGCTTAATACTTACCTAATTGGATGACAATACTTACCTACATACCTCACAGGGGTGTTGTGAGGATTAATTAGCTAATGTTTGTAAAGTGCTTTGGAGATAGAAAGCGGTATATAGTAGTGCTAAGCACTATTACTCCATGTCAGCACCGAGACCTTAAAATGGCTAAGGCTGCAATAAGAGTTTTTATATGTTTTAAAATAAGCCAATTCTGCAAGGCATCCAGATGCTGGGATTATTTTTAGGCAGAGATTTCTAAGAAAGTTGGGAAACAGAAGGGTATAATTATATGACCTGAAACCTTTTGTTGTTTCTTTTAGTTGACCAGCTAAACAATCTTAGGTGTCGTTTGATGAATTGTAAAAACTGCATGTTGGAGTTGAAGACATATCAGTGTTTACTCGTGCTGATCAAACAATATTCCTTGAAATAAATATCTTTGCTACAATTTGGACAAACAAATATATTAAATAAGCCAGAGGAAGTATTTATTCCTGTGTTCTTTCTTTCTGTATTTCTTTCTGTAAGCAGATTTTTTCATCAGTGTAATTCTGCTCTTGTTCCCATTAGGGTAACTGAAAGGTAACACCGCTGCAGTAAATGGAATTACACCAGATACAAAAGCATTATGTGAGAGCAAAATTATATTTATATGTGGTCTGAAATGCAACCTGACACTTAGTTTTAAAGAAGAATCAAACCAACCGTTCCTAGAAATATATATAAATGCAACTTTAACAGAAATTGTCAAGCTCTTTGTTGAATCATGCTTGTTTCATGGCAACTCCTAAACAGATTTTGCAAAAGGAAGGTCTGGTATAGCATAGACCATATTTTCCCTTTCACAGGAGGAAACTTTGCAGGATTTTTGCCTTTAAATATTTTATTTGGTTCCTAATGTGGGCTCTCGGTCCAAAAAAGCAACTTTATAGTTATCAAAGCACCCATTTGTATATTTTTTTTGCTAGAGCATTTCTTCAGATCTTTTCCTCTCTAGTGTTAAAGACAATTCCCACAAATTCCAAAAATCTGTTAAAATACAGAGCAGAGTGCTTACATTGGTATGTTGTATGTTGGCTGTCCCTGGTAAAGAGCCTGTGCATTTTCATCCTGGGTATGCAGCAGAAATTTGATCTCCTGCTGGGCTAAGCACCAGGATTTGGTTGACTCTAGGGCCAATTCTTACATTTCTGCATCGGGCAAACGCAAGAATGGATAACACTTGAAATAAAACCCACCCCAAAGCCTTTCGTGTGGATATCAGGTTATTTGGAAATGTAATAGAGACCATCCACCATAATCAAGGGTGAGTCAAGGAAAATGGCATCAAAGAGCTCAGAGCAGCCAAGAGGAAAGCTCAACCCAACCCCGAGCACGTTGTTGGTGTCCCAGCTGCCAGAACAACCGAGGAGGCTTTGGGCCAGGAAGTCAGGTGTGGTTGTTGGGAAGGATATCTCCCAGATTAACAGGCATTTGGCCCTTCAGCTGCCATGAGAGCCCAGCGTGGGCCCACGGGTGCCAAATCCAGCTTTGGACCACAGGAGGAGGGTGAAGTGAAGGATGACTGACGCTGTCGCTGTCGAGCTCATCAAGCTAAAGCTTATAATATATGCATGTGAATATAATAGCTATGGAGTGCTCTGCACTTGGTGCTCCTGAGGAGGAGCTGAGGGGATGAGGGGACTTAGTTTTTCAGGAGAATTATCTGTATCTAGGCAGCAGAATTTGCAGACTTGGAAGCTGGGAAATTTGGTTGAAGTACAGGACTTTGCTAACCCCTCAGAGCCCATCATTAGCATTTCCCACAACAGGAGCTCTTGCCAAAATGGAGGGGATCACCATAGCCAGTCCTGGAGTGAAGAAGGTGAAATGCAGACAGAGAGGGACAAGGTGGGGAAAGAGGGGGTTGCAACAGAGCATCAAACGATGGAAAAAAAAGTCAAAATCTGAATTTCTGTCTCTGCTCTCAATGACCTCAGGCAAATAATATAACTGTAGTGTAAAATGAGATAAAAGCCCATTTCTACTGCACTTTAGAAATGATTAAACATAGTGCAGTGTCCAGGTGCCACCATGGTGGAGACAGACAAAGATATGCCGAGCAGCTCCCAGGGTCACTACACACTGCATCATGTGATGGGAAAGCACTTCTGTTATCACTTTTTGCCTCAGGAGACCTAAAGAAGATGTCGCAGTGGATAGTTTCATACACCTGGATTTAATCTTCTCTCTCCTGACTTACCCAAATCAACTCCATCTGATGGTGTAGTGCATATTTCCAGCATATTCACCAGTCTGGCAGCACTCCTTTAAAAAAGAGATGTTCTGGGAGGAAAGCACAGCCCAAAGTCCACGTTCCTGAGGAGGCTGTGCTTGCTGCACCAGCAATGAGAGACGTGTAAATCAGCCAGTAACACCTGAAATTGCTTCAGTGAAGTCTACCAGAACTTGTATGCCAAAGATTTTGGTCCTACTCTAATAAGTGTTTCATAAATAGTAATTTCTATTAAAACAAAAACAAAAATGGGGTGGTCATACAAATAAGGCAGTGCTGCTGAACAGGAGAGCTTCAAGGGGACACACCGTACCTGGTCACTGAGGCTGCCTCTGGCAGTCAAAGAATCACACAATCATAAAATCATAGAATGGTTTGGGTTGGAAGGGACCTTTGAGATCATCTGGTTCCAACACCCACAGGCACATCTGGGCTGTGATTCATTCTATATTAGAAAAGCTCAGTGGTCCCTTTCTCACCTTTGGCTAAGTGTTTACAATTCCCTGAGAGCAGCACCAATGTTCCTTGGTACATGACCACCCTGGGGAGCCAAACTGGCCAAACTCCCGGCCAAACTTGGGAAATGAATCTCCAAATGGTCCCTGGAGGTGTTAGCCCCCGCCTAGAAAAAGGATGTAGGGTGTGGGATAAGGAATACTGGGAAAGGTAGGGGCATAGCAGCCTCGGAGGGGTTTGGATAAGACACCAAGAAAACACCCGAAGAAAATACCTTACTGGTTTTAATCATTGCTGCTGCTGTAGGTGGCCAGATACAAAAGATTAAAAAAGAGGACAAGAAAGGGCTGTCTTAAATTAAGCATTTATTCAGAAATGGACTAAATTAAGCAAAGGACACCCTGTGCAGGATGCTGAAGTCTGTGGCAGACCGGAACCCTCTTGTTTCTGCCTCAGCCTCATCCTCATCACTGCAATGAAAAGTATTTGTGCTCTGCTCAGCGTGTGTGGATTTCTGCAGCCCTCAATGGGATTGTAGGGAGAATCAAAGTGAAGTGTCCTCTTTAGGTCCTCAAGAAATAGAGCTTTCTGCTGGTTAACCATTACTTTGCATTTTCCCTTCCTTACAAAACGACTGAGGTTAAACATTAAGCGCCTGCAGTGAAGGACACCTGTATTTGCTGGTCCCATTATGCTGCTCTACTGAAAAGGCTTTACAGCTGTCTAAATTAGCATAATTAAATCCACATCAATTAAAAAACCTCCATCATCTCTTTCCCCTTCAGATGCAGATAGTCGCATTTGTCTAAGGTGCTAAGTGACAAAGGAACTTTTTAACAGTGGAAGCCCGAGCTGAAAGGAAGAGTAATACGGGTTGTATATTGGCCTGAGGTTCACCTTAACACCAGTGGAAGTGATTGGTGGGTGCTGCTCTGCCTAAAGAGGTAGAGCTGCCTTTTGCATGACAATGATGCCAGGACCCAGAGCCAGGCATTAGAGATGTGCATTTTACAACAGGCTCTGGCTTCTATTGCTCCTTTATACCCCATTAATGGGGGGAAACAAAGCCTGGCATGATTTGGCCAATTTCCCCCACCCTACTTTCTTCCCTTTTTTGTTTTTTGGGGCCATTTTTTTTTTTTTTTTTTGGTTGCTTTGTTTTAGGGTTTTGTGTTGTTGTGTGTGGGGAAGCCCCAGTGACCCCAGGATAGCAGCAAGGCTGCGCTGTGTGCTGCGAGCGAAGAGAATTCCTCCAGATGAAAACTGACATGGGGTTCAGGGGTTAATTTCTGGAACAGGCACATTTGCATACAAATGAAAAATGATGGAATTTCTGTTCTCCTAAATTTTCAATGTCATCAGCATCAAACAGCAGTCAGTGCTCCCTTGCTGTTTGAAGAATATTCATTACTTCAGAAGAAGGGGCACCTTGTTTAGTATTAATCTCCTCTTCAGGTCAATGACTTAATTTGCTAAACTCCATCTGAAGTGCCACTCACTTTTTGATTTCTCTGCTATTCTTTGTTATTTTTCATAACATGTTCTTAATACTTTTTTTATTTGTAAGGGGATACGCGTCCCCAGAAAATGCAAGCAGGAGGAAGGACTGCCTTTATTTATTTATTTTCACCCAGAGAACTCAGCACCCGTCTGTATCATTTGTAGCACATTTTGGTGTCTGCTCGCCTTAAAATTTGTGGGGGTTTCAGCAGAAAGAAAATAACTTGTGGACTCAAATGGGAAAACAAACATATTTTGTTCAAAAATGACTTTTAAATGGACATCTGGTGCCTTGTGCAACGAGGTTATGGGATGTCATGCCTCTAACAAAAGGTAACAAGCAGCAAGGTAATTAATCCCCCAAAGAAAATCATAATATTCTCTTAGTTCCTGCCTCTGGAAATTCTCATCTGAAACCACGGTGGCTGAGGACGTACTCGAGGAAACTTTTGTGCTAGCTCTTATTTCCCCATTGTCTTCTCCGTGTCTGCCGGGGGCCTGAGGAAGGATCCCATTTCCCCCCATTTTTGCCCTTCACGGTTATAATTTTTCTCCCTGAATAGGATTATTCAGGGGATCTTTAGATCTTCAGAGCTTGGGGGTGTCTCCGGGAAATGGGCCCGGGGCTCTCGGGTGGCCGTTCCCACCCTGTGGCCTGGGTGCTCCTGGCTGAGGGTCCCAGGGGAGGGTGGGTGTCCCTGTGGGATGGGAGCCATCCAACTCCTGTGGATGGGCTGTAAAAAAAACCCTCAGAGTTGGGATTTGCGCTATAACCTTTTGTTTTTATTATGTCCAGGCCTTTCTGAACTTTCCAGTCGGACTTATTCTTGATTCTCAAAATAATGGGGTTTTTTGTTTGTTTGTTTTTTAATTATTAATCAGATCTGATTTCTTTTTGCATGAGCGCTTATGGAAATGAAGCAATTGCACTGTCTGTTCTTCTGTCTGTCGCCCCTACTAACTTTTGAACCTCTTTGCCAATATCTCTCCAGTTTGTTAACAGGCTACAGAGCTCAAAGGTGTGAAGTGCTTTCCAGTTTTACTTTTTTTCCTTCCATATCTAACTCTGAAGTGGCAACATTTACTGTTGGAAATAGTACGGAGAGCTAAGCTTTTCTCTGGTTTGGTTCTTGGTTTTTTTTTGGTGACTTGCAAAGGGGAAAAGAGGTGATCTGAGGATTAATTCCCTGTGTGTCTCTATGAAGGCTGTTAGCAATTAACCAACTCACTCCGGATGCCTCCAAGTCCAGCTGGGTGAGGTTCAAGATCCTTGGCAAAAAAAATATCAAATAACAAACTATGTGCACATAGTATATACAAACAACTTGCATGCAATTGCCTCTTGCTGCCTTCTCGTCACATAACCTTTCTTTAAACTGAGAATTTTTGAGGTTTTTCCATATTTATAGAGTGTGTCACTCAGCGGGGCTGACCAGGACCTTGAGCACTCGAAAAATAAAAATAAACAGGAGCTGGTGGGGGGGAGTTATATTCCTACCTGGAGCATTAAGTTAAGAGTGTCTAAGGGCCTTGATCCTCAGCCCCAGCCAAGCTGGATTTAGCATAGGTCATATTAAGGTGGGGCAAAGGGGGCTTTGTGTCATTTTTAGATCCCCTTATCCCAGGCTGTGGAGCCCTGTTGTGATGGGAGGGTGCCCGTGCTGGGAGGTTGGGATGGCAGAAGGGCTGGTGCGGTTGGCCCAGCGCCATCAGGAGATCCTCTCCACCAAGGACAATTCGGGGGTGACAGGATAAGCCAGCTTTGCAAAGGCAGCTGCTCTGGGAGCCTGGATCTGCCTCGTTATCCACAGAGAATGCCCTCGGCACAGAAAACTTTCTCTGTGGGAAGGCTTGGATGTGGGAATGGATCCTGCGCTGACACGTCTGCGATGAGCGGGGAGATGCTTCCCTCCACTGCAGTTTGTTGCTGTCGGAAGAACAAATCAAGGAATTGTCAGATAAAGCCGAGAGAATCAGTAAAAATCAGCATCATCCAAAATTCAGGGCCAAAAAGTTACAACTGCCCATGTCTTGTGCTGTGAAATCCTTCTGCCAGGGGGGCTGGATTCCTCCCGATTCTCCTACGTGAAAAAAATGCAGGCAGAAAAGTGACTCTCATGAATGCTTTTGTAGTGGAAGGCTCAAGATTCTATCTGAGGAGCTGATTCTTAGTCACATCTGTCTGTCTTGTTGTATGAATATTGATAATGAAGTCAGAAAGAGAGACTTGTCATCGTAAGTGCATCAGACTCTGGCACTTGCCTGCTCAGAAGGAGGCGGCTCTGCTGCTTCGCTGCTGTCGGTGATGTCGGTTTGTTGAAATAATATGTCTCTGCCAGCTGAGAATCTGGCCTTGAAATGAGAAAAGTTGAGATTCCCATTGTTGAATTAGTTTGGCCACATTAAAAATACGTTGCTCTAGAAATGTGTATATGAATATGCTAATGTTTATTTTGCTAAATGTGCTTGCCAGGATGTGCCATGTGGCTGAGTTAGTGTTACTTTAAGAATCCTAATTTTTTGCCTTTTCAGACTTTCGATCTTTTAAACTTGTAAACACAGCATTTTGTTGGCAAAAGTCTCTATGATTTTATGCATACAGCTGACTTTTATCTTCACTTTTTACATCACCTTAATACTGAAAGAGAGAAAGCACTTATCTGTTTATGATAAGTTTATCAGAAATACTCCAAAGTTTTCCATGACTAAGATATTATATTGTTACAGTGTCTTGCTACAGGGTAATTTCAAGACAACAAACAGAATATTTCAAAGCCCAGATGTCCTGTTTAGACAAGGGGGTTTATATTGATTAGGATCTGCTTTCACCTAACATCGTGTAGTAAATATCACAAAGACGTAATTAGAAAATTTGGTACAATATTTAGTCCTAGTCCCTGTGTGCCAGAATTGTTTGACTACTGAGAAACTGGAGCTTGTTTGCATCCCAGTGTGTTGTGAAATGCAAACTTCAAAGAAAATATTATATCTCCCAACTCCAGCTCGTGAGAGTCTTGGAAGTATAATACAGAAAGGCTTAACAATCCCTGCTGAGGAAAGGGCAATTTGACACTGAAACTACTGTTAAAGCACCATTGACACACTGGTGGGCAAAAAGTGCTTATTAGAGGAGTCTAGTTAGAGTCTCAGGAGCCAGGCAGAGAAAACGTACCCGAGCCATTGTGAAAATTGGCAAGTTGCACCAAATAGATGCGTTTTGTGTATGTGTCTGTGCTATTTTTTTTTTCCCCCTCCTTAACTACACGTATCTCCATGTTTGCTTCGTAGGCTTTCCATAAGATTGGGGCCCTCGCAGTATTCAAATAAAATATTTAGATTTGCAAAACTTCTGGAAGCCAGATTTTAAGGGAAAAAAGAAGTTTTTTGTCAGATTGTCAATGTCTGAATTTCATCACAATCTGTTCAGCTGTTTGTTGCAGGCAGGCGTAAAACATAGTGGGTAAGTGTGTGTTTGTACTTCTTATACATATTGAAAGAGGGCTGCCTAATCCCCTTGATGAGGAAAGCTCTGTAAATTATATACATCTGCAGGCACTGTGCATGGGTAGTACAGAAGCAAAGAGGCAGATCAGCAATTTGAGGGAGCAAACAGGAGTTTTCTCGCAAAGTCGGCAATTGGGAACCTTCGAGCAGCCCAGCCTCCTGGTGATGTCATTTACTTGTGGGTTTGTCTGGGGTTTTTTTGAATGACCCAAATGTTTTGCCTTAAAAACTTTGCCTAGGAGGCCCTTCTACGCACTCAGGATTCCTGGCAAGAGAAAAAAATATTTGCTGATGACAGCTCTGAATATATTCTCTTTAATTGTCACTTACGTCTCTGTCCCATCCTCTGCACTGTGCTAAAAATAGTAACTCGGGTTGATGGTTTCAACACCATCTAATGTATGTATATTATTGCATACAAAACCTACATAAAAATGTCAAGAATGAGACCTAAGCCAGGAATAAAATTGAAAATCACAAACATGAGAGAAGACCCAAATAATGAGGGTGTTGCAGGGAAATGTTATATTGATGTCTCTGTGTAAATACATGCAGGCAGAGCAGTAAAGATCCTACCACCTTCCATGCATAGAGGATTCCTAGAATAATATTTGCCTATTTTTTTTTGGTAAATATGTAGATAGTGTTTATATTTATCCTCAGCCTTCCCCTGCTTCCTTTAATAGCATGGTTTGTTAATCACGCTACAGCACTTGTAAGGTAAGTGCAGAACATATTTTCCTGTCCATTTTGCAGAGGATAAATTTGTCCAAATTGCACAGCAAGTGTCTGGCAGAAGTGAGACTAGACACCAGGGATAAAATCCCTTTGATTTCACTGAGGCAAGGATTTTATTCCAGGAGTTTTGTCTCCACTTCTCCACTCTGTCTCCTATGCCCTGTGTATTCTGGGCTTTTGTTGTCACTTGATCCAAGTCTTGGCTCATAGGGTTAAGGGAAAATCTGACAAAGAAGCAGCAATGGTAGCGTTAACGTGACACTGTACTTATGGTTTTGTCAGCATTTCCATTACAAACTTCTGTTTGCAGCAATTATAAATCAACCATGAAAAAAAAAAAAAGAAAAGAAAAGAAAAGAAATCACTGTGAAGTAAAACTTGGCATACCAGAGTCCAGGAGGGAATTTTGAGCTTTTGGAAATAATGGCTTCTGATTACCATGGACAGGCATGACATGATGTGCAAATATACACTCCACATTGCACTGGAAAAAAATCAGAACAAGTGTCACCACTTTGTCATGGCCGAGAGTGTGAGGAAAGAGGGTCTTCCTGACTTTTGGAAACGTGAGAAATATCTTATTATTCCCATAAACGTCCTATTAATGCCCTTAACTACTTCTTAATTTTTCCTGTTTACTTTGTATCATCCCATGTCAGGGAAAGACGATGGCTGGCTCTGGGGTTTGCAGTGGATCAGAGTCAGCTGGTGTTGATCAGCACAGCTCCACCCAAGTCCAGTGAAGTGAGGTTGACTTACACCAGTGGACAGGCTGGCTCCGTATCGCCTTTCTGCAGGAGGCTGCGGCATTTGCTACCCATTTGGAGCACTAGTTACTGTTTGTTTAACTTTGGAAGTCCATTCTGCCATACTGATGGAATTCCAGCGGCAGGATAGGCCTAAGCTGACTTGAAAGTGTTTTTGCTGAGGACATAGTGGGTTACTTTTAAGTTGTATTTGGCTTATATTTATTGAATTGCATTCCAGGCTTTCTTCTGCTGCACAGCAGAGCGATGGAGCAGGTGGTGCTCAGCTAGTTTGCAACTGTCAGGCTGGTCCAAGAGGCTGCAACTATCACCTAGCCTGCGCCCAAACCGTGATTTTGCATGATGAAGCTGAGTCACTGCCCATTCTGGGTCAGAGCTCCGGGCTGTCCCCGGGACGGAGCTCCCTCCTGCATCATCATCACTCATGAGTCACGCGAAAGACGAGCTGTTGGCTCATCGGAGCAGCATTCCCCAGCAGCCGAGCTGGAACTCGAGTCCTTATTTCTGAATTCAGCTTGGAAATAATTACAGCACCGTAGTAGCTTTGGCTTTCGGTAGTGCTGCTAATAACTGAGTGCTAAATGAGGAGCAGCTCTGCAGGAGTGTCCCAGAGTCAGGTTACGGGGAGCAGGCGTCAAAACAGAGGTGCGGCAAACTCGAGGTAAACTCATTGAATTGCGCGCCGGGGTTGGGTGTAGGGAGGAGAAGCAGCAAAACTCTTTGCTGGGGTTTTTTTAGATGTGACATTTCAGTGATGTACCGACAGAGGAAATTTTGCTTGCAGAATCCTGTGAGCAAAACACTTCTGAGAATGTATGTATACAATTGTTTAAAAAAACACAGGGTTACTGACACAGATGCCAATTTGGTAGGGCATATGGAACATTTACACTTGCCTTTTTCATTCTTTCTTGCTACAGCTGGTACTGATTTAGTATGTGAAATTTTACTAGCAGGAGTGCTAATCAAGACAGAGATTTCTGTGAGGGTTTAGTCATTTATGTGGAGGAAAACTATGGGTATCATTAAAAAGTACAAGATCATCTATGAGAGGAACATTATCATTAGCAACCTAATTTTTAAAGCAAACAGAGGGAAAAAACCTACTGTATGTCTTCAACAGCAGCAGAAGCAGAAAATGATGTTCTTGTAATATTCAGTCATGTCACCTCTCTCTAAGTTTGGGCAAAGAAAATTTGAAATGCACTTGAAAAAAAAGGCAATAGATGCTCCAAGTGTTTTTTTCAACCAGTGTGATAGCCTGTTCTGCTACATCAAATGGATATGGCTGGGAATGGGATTAAATCCAAAAGCCACATCCCAATCCTGGATCTGTGTTTGAATATGAGGCCTCCATCCAAACCTAACTCTGTGATGGGGCTGCCTTTCACCATCTTGGCATTTGAGAAGGGGCCAACAGTATCCCACATCTAAAATCCAGAGTTTGTAAAAGTTCTCTTCTTTTTTTCAGGAGTTACAGTCTGGGCCTGGAATGGAGACATTCAGATATTAAATACCAATTCTGGCCAATTTCTGATGGGACAAGAAACACTATATTCCACCAAGAAGGCAACGAGAGTACATTACTTATCCAAAGAGGTGATTTTTGCATTACACACGGTGTAAAAAATGATGCCCGGGTTTAACTGCCGTTTCCTGCCAAGATTATTTCAGCGCAAACAGCAACAGAATAACTGCTGTATGTTAAATATGTTGTACAGGTGGCCCAGTGATACGGGAGACCTGAGCAATAAAAGCCGACATCTGCGGCCGGAGGTGCCTGCGCGCAGTGGAGCCGTGTGCTGGTCCCCGTGGAGGGCGGCCAGCTGCCCGTGCTCACAGCTCTGCCCTCATGGAGAGATGTGTGAGGAGCTCTGGAGTGCTCTCCCTGCCCTTTCCCTGCTGCTTTCCCAACCAGTTTGGGGACTGTGAGGAAAGACAATGTGAGGAGGATGCTGGGGTGATGCTCCCGGGTGATGGTGCTCTGAAATGTCTCGAGGTTTGCCAGTCAATATGTGCAGTAAATAAATACCTGCCTGCAACTTCACAGGAATTCATCTCAGCTTCTCAGGGATTGGCTTCATGTCGAGCCTTCTGAATATCTTAGCAAGCTGCTCCACTTTGCCGTGGCAGGCACTCTTTCCTGAGGCAAGATAACACTGAGGAGGGTTTGGAGAACAAAACCTAGGCCCCTTCATTTGTTTCAGGAATTTTAGTGTCATCCCAAGTGCCTCTCTTGTTGGGAAATGCAGTAAATTTTAGGCAGATTCCCAGATATCACTGGATTCAGTAGCTTTCTGCAGTGCAGATGTGAGGGGTCTCCTTTGACCCCTACAGGAAATGGCTCTCTTGTGGTAACTTCACAAATGCTGCAAGGTTATCTCATGTATTTTGGGATCTACCAGGGCTTAAACTTTCAAGGAGCCCCGCTAAGTTGGAATTAAATCCCTTTTTTCACTTTCACAAACCCAGATTTCATTTAGTTATGACTAAAAATTTCCTGAAGTTGCAATTTTTCCAGTATCCCACCTAATTTTAATCACTAGCAGAAAAGCTGAAGACTTATTGTAGAGCTAGAAAGAACTACATGACTCCTGGATACAACAATGACAATTTTCACTTAAAAGGCTTTTTTCCCAAAATACATATACCACTAAACATGGTATCTCCAGGGGGCAGGGAAATGGCCATCAGGCTAATTAGCTCAAAGCAAGTGAAACCATAGGGGAAAAGGAAAAACAGCATTTATGTTGGCTTGAGCATCACTGCTTGCACTAAAACTGCTTGGATGTCTGTGAAAGCCATGCAGAGGTGCTTCTGGCTTTGTGGACTGTGGGAGTGGGTCAGCTTCTTATCTGATGGCATCAGGGCATCCCCGATCTGATGCCAGCAGCAGTGGAGCTCCCTTCTCCAAAAATCTCAAGTGTTTGACATGTGTTGTTACAGTTGTCCAAACTTCTTCCTAAGGCAGCAAGGTGAAAGAATCTAATATTGGGTCAGAGCAGGAATATCATAGGATTTGCCTCTGCCTCCCAGAAAGAAAAAGAAGTGAGTCATGATGGAGATTTCACTGTTACTGTCAGTAAGAACAGTTACATCACCAAAAATGCGCAGTACAGCGAGCTGAAGTCTTAGACAGTTTGTGATGTTTAAACATCTTAAGCACTGTTGAGCGTTTTCTCTACATTTCTTGATATGGCACTGTGGTTTTATTTAAGCAATCCCGAAAATCATGGCCAGCTGCACCATCTGCCAGAGATGATGCAGGATGGGTGCCTCCAGCATGTCAGCGCTCAGATGTCATTTAAAAGGGAAATGCTTTCTGTACTGGGAAGAGGGCAGAGACAAAGAGCCCGGGCAGGCAGCAGGCTGTGCTAAGTGGAAAGAAGAATTGATACCTTTTCTAAGGCCTGACCCGAACATCTGAGTTCCTTCCCTTGGGGTTTCTCACCCCCAAATGTTCTTTTTTTTTTTTTTTTTCTGGGCACTCACAGATCCAAAAAGGCTCCGAGAGATAAAGACCCCTCTGATGTCGAACAGGTGGCTTGTCCAGGTCATTGAGCGTGATGGTGGCTGTGAAAGCAAAGCGTGTGGCAGTCCCACCTCGGCGCGAGGCGTGGGGGCGCAGCGGGGATGCAGTTGGCATTTAAAGGTCAGTCCCTCGCAGGTCCTCGGCACGTTCCCGGCAGCAGGTGACCTCCGTGACTGCTCTCCCATCTCACACATCCGCCTCATCAAGGAGCCAGGCTGCACCTTTGTGAAACTGTTTGCAGAAGAACGAGGCGTGATCACAAGTAAGCTGAAGGGTGTCATATTCACTTTACCACCGACATGAGGACCAGTGGTTGAATATTCGATTACATGTCAGTCACAGCACATTAGGCAATCTTCCAGTCTGCCAGCTTTGCCCTTCCCAGCTCCCAGCTAAGTGTCATCAGGAAAGAAGTAGCACTGTGAAGGCAGGAATTGGCTTGCTTTGGGAGCTTCAGTCCCCATGAAAAATGTCCTCTCTTATCATTCCAGGGGGTCTATTGGGTCCCCCATACTCTGGAAAGAGGAAGGTTGTTCATGCCTCCTGACTGTCGATTCAAACCACTCATGGTGCAGTTGCTACTCAATTTCATCTCTAGATCCAAAGGTATAAAAGTGTGCAAAAGCAGCAAATGGTGTATTGAAAAATTAGGGAGCTGTCATTCCAACTACATTACCAAAAATATTCTCTTTCAAATAAAGTGGCTATAAAAACTTGTTGCTCTGACCAAGCATTTTCTGGACTGTTTTGCTTGCAAATTACTTAGTGAAAATATGCTAGGAGTGGAAGTTAAGGACTGTGGACAATTTCCCACTTTGCTTAAGCCAGAAAAATCCCATCTCAGCTCCAAGAAACAAACTACTTTCCAAAATGTCAGCTCATGCAGAAAGTCCCTGTTCAGCTGGAACGAGCTGCTCCGTTTGTGCTTGGTGGTTTCTGGAATAATAAAAAGCCCTGTACGCCCATGCCGGGAAGCACAAGCACCGAAGGATGATGTGGGTAGATAATTCCCTTTTGGAATTGGCATTGGGGGCTTATTATGGTTTCTGTTAAGCATCCTCCACCTGTTAGCACCAGCCACGTGAGAAGTAAATGGGTGGTGTTCCCACTCTGCATCTTCTGCTTCCGAGGTTGAGCTGCGCCTCGTGTTTGGAGAGTTTCAAAGTGAATTTGAAATCAAAGGAGACAACACTGCTGTGACTGGGTGGGACATTCATAAGCAGAACTTTAGCTTTGTCTACTTTGATTTCAGATTCACTTTGAGTGCTTTCCTGACAGGAAGTGCAGGCATCACAAGACTCTTCATCACCAGCATCACCATTAACTTTTCAAGTGACCCTCACTATTTAGCTAGAGAGACAATAACATTGTGGTGGGTGTCAATGGGAATAACCTTTATGATACGTCCAAAGCTTCAATTCTGTCCTCGGGCTCCACAACTCCAAGAAATACTTAGAGGGAGAGACTGCCTGCGGAGTGAGGAGTGCAGTGTGATGGATGAAACAATAAAAATGACACCGCTGGTAAAACTGAAAGTTTATGTGTTGTGCCTATGATTGATGACAGGGTGGTGGCATCTGGACCCTGTGTCATATTGAGAGACCCTCTGTGCAGCATGAGACCCTTTGTGTGGCAGGATGGATGCACCCATGGCTGGTCAGTCCAGGGAGGTGAATTTGGCCTGTTTGGTGTCTGGTGAAAGAACACCTCCATGAGGAATTGTCTGCAAGGATTGAGGGCAGCTCCCAACATTAGAATGAAGTGGAAAGTACAGGCCTCCATTTTGGGTTGCTCTTGGAGAAAATGGCTGTTTTGCCCCTTTATCACGCAAGTCCTCCTTGCCCGTGTTTGAAAAGGGCATCCTCAGTTCTGACAGCAGAGCTGTTACAGACAGACGGACTGGGCTGAGAGCAGCCAGGGAAGTGCACCTTACTTTTAAAAAGAGAGATGTGTCTTGACAGCTTGCCAAATGCCACATCTGCCTCTCTTTGCACCTCTGTGGGTGAAGCTGAGCAGCAAGGTGGTGAAGATGAGCAAACTTATCCATTAACTGTGTGAGATCCACTCTCGCCTTTTCTGCACAACAGCTGTAGGTGATTCCTGGCTGGAAGGACCTCCCGGAAACCCCATCTGCAACACCTGGGGGGAGGCACAGCTGCGAGCTCCCTGTGGTGGGGTGAGGAGGCACCACACCACTAACACCTCAGATGGGCTGGGAGGAGGGTGGGGAGCATGGGCACTGGTAAATGGTTTTATTCCCCCCTCCCCATTGTCAGTTGTCTTTGCTGTTGGAGTTTTTTTCTTCTTTCATGCTGGCTCTCTGTTGGGGAATGCTGATGAGACCATGCAAGCCAAGATGGCCTTTGAACTGTTTCTCAAGAGTTGAATCTGTCCCTCAGTTAACCAGGCAAGTCTATCTTGGTTTATCTGATTAGGTGGAAGGATTTCGGGGTTGTATCTCTAGTGTTGCATTTTTATTTCCTGCTCACAAGAATATTAAATGATAACCTGCTGGTCTGCAGGTGTCTTGGTGGGAATATTTTGCCTGTGACACTGAGTCTGTGTTTTGCATGCAGCACATTGGCATTGTGTAAATGTTATGAACAAATTCTATTACCTTTGAAACCACAGAAAGAACAACAGTTATAATTATAGTCTGAAAATGCTGTAGTGTTTCAAATGTGCCTGCAGTAGTAGTGCTGTGATGAAAACATGGTGTGTGCCTGCAGCTTTTGCTGTGTTCAATGACGTCATAATTATGTTGTGTTTGAGTTTAAACTTCTGTTCTTAAACACAAATGGCTTTTGTGAAACCTCTTAGGTGTTCCTTCTCATTTCTTGAGATAGTCCCTGGACTAAAATTAGTTGAAGCTGTGAATAAGGTAGGGTGGTGGATTTTACAGGCTTTGTGTTGGGGTTTTTTGTGGATAAGTTGTACGTAGTTGGTGGTGTAGGATTTGAAAAATGAACAAATGTTATTTAAAACCTCCAAATGGGTATCTGCTGCTTGTTGGGCTGTGATCTCCTAGTCCTGGGGTATTTGACAGTCCTGTGATTTGGGATAATGGAATTACTGAAAAAAAATTACCAAGAGGCATGACATTGTGAGTGTGCAAAACAAAGCTTTTATTTCTAGAGAAGATGCACTTTTAAGGGTGAAATACCTCAGGCACGAGTCCTCGAGCGTGGCCTTAAATGTTAATATACCTGAGCCTTCTCCTGAGTGGAGATGCACAACCCCCTCCCAGGGGTACAGCTGTGACATTCCAAGCTGAAAAGCTGCTCAGGCACCCATGTGCCTCCATCTTCTTTAAAGCTGACTTCATGCCTACTCATGCTTGTTCATAAAGTTCCAAGAAATGTTTTATCTTGTTTCAATTTTTCATTTAAATTGTCCTAAACCACAAAGAGCTCTGCTTGGATCACACTCACTAGATGCCTAGAGGTTTCAGTTTCTAAAAAAAACTTTTTCAGCCCAAGACCTGAATTCCTTGTTGCTCCCTGGGGACACAGCAGTGTGTCCCTATGCCTCTCTCCCACTGGTGAGCAGTAGCATTGCTGTTGGTTCTGTAGCATTGAAGTAGCCCAAGCACCTCTCTGAGCCCATAGCCAGAGGTGTTATGAACACTAGAAACCACAGTAACATCTAAAAATAACCACAGTGCAAAACTGGTTGAAGAATAAGACAAGAATTTTCCAACAAATATCTAATTACTATATTAAAAGTATTTCTTTCATGTAAGACTTAGCTTAACTAACTCTGTAAATTAAATGTGGCATCTTTCTAATGCTACTCTGAGTCTCTGTGATTGTTTTCATTATTGTTATGATTGTAACTGTTGCGAGAATGAAATTATTTACACATAGAGCTAAATGATTATTTTCATTGCTATTCAGCTCCTGGCTGCATTAGGCTGGTACACTACAGCCACAAAATGCCCATCCTCTTCAAAGCTGCAGGTTTCCTCATCGTTGGGAGTGGCTGTGACCTGATGTTCCCATTGTTTTGTGCATTTGGAATGTATCAGGACACGTCAAGTGGAAAATGGCAGATAAAGGGTCCTCTGCCATCGCAGCAGAGTGGAGCTTCTTTGGGCTTTTTCACTGCATGGTGGGCACTCAGCCTCTGTCTGCCCACTCTGGGTGCCTTCTGAGTGACTGTCCTCACTTCAGGAGGCCCTTTTCCGTGTGGGAACTCATTCTAAAAAAGTATACCTTAGTGTGTGACTCCATACAGGCTCCATGGCTGTTGGTGCTGTAGAAGCTTCCATCAAGTTTTAGGACCTTTTTCCTATTTGTCTTCCCTTTTATTTGCCTTTGGTAGACCCAGACAGCATGGAAACATCCCCTGGACACTGGAGCTGTGGTGCAGCCACCGGGTGGTGGAGCACTGACCAGCAGGGCCATAAAAGCTGATGAGGTGTGTAAGCAGCAGAGCACGTAATGACCAGCAAGTCCGTGGCACTTCATCTTTAACACATGGACAGACACGGTCCGGTGGATAAAGAGCTCATGTGAGAGCCAGGAGACCTGACTTTGGATTCTGGATTGGCCCCTGCCTTGCCTGTGACCTTTTGATGGTTGCTTCCCTACCCATGGCTCTGCTGTTTTCCTGTCTGGGAAGGAGTGGGGAATGTAAGTGTCAGGTGTGGGGGGCTGCCACGCCACGTCCTGGTTTATGAGAGGTCACAACACTCGTGTCCGAGATCCTAATGGGAGACTTTGGAGAAGTGCAGGGAGTCGGGCAGGTGCTTGGTTGGAGTAAATCAGCATAGCTCAATTAAAATCAATGGATTTATTCCATCTGGAGTGATAAAGGCTTTCCCATCAGTTAAACCACTGGTCCTTAGTATGTAAGAAGAGTTAGGGATGCTGATCCTTCTCTCCCAGGAAAGGCTGTGCCCAAGAATATGAATTTATGAACAAAAGACCATGGGCTGTGGGATTTGTTACAAACAAGAAGGATGTGTGGAGGTGAATCGTAGGGCAATTTTATTTAGGAAACACGGAAAATGAACTAGAAACTCTCGAGTTACCTTTGACTCCTTGGCAAGGGCAAATTGGCAAGGCAACCTTCTGCCTAGCAATATAAAAGCATTAACATCTGCAGAGCTTCTGTTGGTAAATTTTTGGAACAGATTGAGTAAAACTGATGTAAAAATGGAGCAGGCTTTGGATATGGGCAACTTTCAAAGTAGATACTCTTTCTAGAATTGGTCTGCAGCTTGTGCTGGTTTAGATAAACTTGTCTAGTTGACCTAGTTCAAATCCCAACCTGGATGCTCTTAAAACAATTTAAAAAAATTTATCCCCCATTTCCAGAGGTAAAACAAATGGACATAAACCCAATTTTAAAGTATTCACAAAAAAATTACTAAGTGTTTTAAAAGCACTTCAGTTAAAAGAAAAATCACATTGTAATGTAGGGAATTTTTGCTTAGACTGGGCCTTCATTTCCAAAATCTGTACAGTAATATGACACAATAGACTGAGGTGCTGATTATGCCACAGATAATGTAGTTGTTAATGATCAAGTTAATGTTAAAAGCCATTACTGCTCATTGACATAATTCTCAGAACATTATACTGGAGAAGTGCACCTTTTGTGTAGCAACAAAATGACAAAATTGAAATGTTAAAAGTTGAGTGCCTGAATAATAGCCTGTGAAATCATTTAGACAAGATCATTGTTGTTGCTATTGTAAAAGAACCAGGGAGTGACAGAATGAGACAAAAAAAGGAGGGGGAGGAAAGAAAAAAAAAAAAAAAAAAGCAGGCACCAGAGTGTCTCTTTCCTGAAGGGAGATGTAAGGTACAGAGGATTCCTGCTCCTCTGTTCTCTGTCTGCCTCTCCGGTTTGGAGGGTCTTCATCTAACAACAGAGCACCCTCCTCTGGCAGCTCGCCAAAAATGAACGCGTGGCTGAAAGCGTCGGGATGGGGACAGGACCCCTCGCGTAGCATCGTCCCTGAGCTGGGGTGGGAGGCTTCACCCAGCACGGAGGAAGAACCCTTTTTTGACTGCTTGCCAGGGAAATCTAGGACAGTGGCCCCAGCGTTATGTAAAAAAAAAACAAACCCACAAAACAAAAAAAAACCCCAATCGTGGAAGTTTTTGCTGTTTTGCCCTGAGAGGGGGTCCTGTGCGACTGCAGCCACTCGGTGTGGTGAAGGTCCTGGGCTGGGACTCTTTACCTTAAACCTGGAGGCTTTGCAGGGCACTTTAGAAAAGTCTCTGAGCCCTGTGCCACCCACGGGCATCTCTGACTCTCTGGGCTTTAATAAACCCGAGAAAGAGCGCAGAATTGTGGTAATGGGCTCCGCAACAGACAGACTATTAAACGCCTGCAGTGGAGGGACACTTTACTGAGCAATATACTGTACAACAAGCCTGTGTTAAAACATTGACCCACAACATTTGGTCCATAAAAATAGTTACATTCGCAGGGACTCCTGGCAGTGATAGTTTTAATGCAGGGTGTGTGTCATGGTATAAAATAAATGACTTCCGACATCACAGTAAACGCTTAAAAAGCTCCATTGAAAACCTTTCTGTGCAAAGCAATGAGCACATAGTGCAAGTACCTGCAAGCGATGGTAGTTTCATTCCTGAAACACCCTCAATGATCTGCTTTTGTGCAGAAACACCCTTCAGCCCAGAAGCCAGTCCCTCCCAGCCCTCCTTGCCATCCTTGTAAAGTCGGGCAAATCACTGTGAAAAAGGTATTGAAGGGCACTTCACTGGATTATGTTTTCATCCTGGATTTTCCACGAACACAGTTTTCTCCTCTTCTAAAGAGTCACCTGTATCAATTTGACTTGGTTTGTTTAGCATCTCCCAGCACAAAAAAATCATAGAAATATCATGTAACCTTTTATGAAGCTGCTTCTTTTCATTAAGTTCTAGTAAGAGCTAATAAATTCGGAGGCAAGGGGATTCGGTGTCATTTAATGCAGTTTACCCCCATTTTGCCAGCATGAGCCGGTTCTGTCCATTTTTCTGTTTTCAGGTGGAGAGGTTGAAATCTAAGGACACCCATCTCAAACCAAGAGACTTCTCCCTCCAGGCTGCCAGCCCACCCTCCAGCCTTCACTGTTTTCCTCTCGAAAGCATTAACTTTCCTGGAGGGCTTTGATTATTGTCCTCCTGTGGTTCCTGTAAGCTCCCACACAACCATCCGGTACATTCTCTGCCTCCAGTGACTGTCTTTCTCAGGATATCTTACTACAGGGTCTGCTGCTCTTGGCACCCTCTTCCTGTGACCCCAGCCACTATTGAATTAAATCTCCTTCATGGTTTGGCTATGAATTGCAGCCTAAAGTCCATAACTAAACTGTGCATGGTATTGGAATTCAGCAGGAGCTGGGGCCAGCGATTAGGGATGGTAGACCCTGCCACTTTATCTATCATGACAGGAGGGAAATTTTAGGGAAGGAAAATTACTGGCAGGTCACAGTTTGGAAAGAAGGTAGCAGTAGTATGGGTCTTCTGTTTTTTGCTGTGCTCACTGCTGTAGTGTGAAGGGTTGTGCAATTCCTTAGGAAAAGTTAGAGCTCCACAGAAGGGATTAAACCTTCTTCCACTGCCTCTTGTTGTGCAGACATGGATTCTTTTTTTTTTTTTAAAGGTATGATGTTCCAGCTTGAAAAAGCAATTTTATTTTCTTCTGTTTTCAGGAAAGACAAATCTGAACAAGGAAATCTTTCTTAAAATCAGGAAAACTTGTTGCAGAGGCAGATCTCCACAGCTGGAGGTTTTCCACAGAGGTGTCTTCACCTCTCAGGAACAGACTCTGTGCAGTTGAGCTGCCTGGGTGCAGCTGCTCCCAGGGGCTGTGGAGAGCAGATGGTGCCCATGGGGGCAGGAGCTGGGCTGGGCTGGGTGTGCAGAGCACAGGGCAGGCTATCAGTAAGCTGTTTGTGATGTCCTGGTGTGGGAGGAGGGCTGCCAGGAGCTTCCCTGCAGCCCTCAAAGATATTGTTATTGTGGTAGCCTTTCGATGGAAGGGGAGAAATTCTGACGCATGCATCGAGTGCAAGAATAAGAAGTTCAGTCTGCCCCGAGGACTGAAACCTACAATATATCTGGCAAATTTTGCCAGCTCTAGTCCATAAACCAGCTTGGGTGCAAGAACATGTACCTTCCTGTGCACCCTTAAACAAGCAGTACTCAGTAAAAATGAAATTATTGCTCCTGCCAGTTTTCCCGTTCTTGCCATTTCTTTCTTATCTAACTGTGAGCTAAGGCCAGCTGCTCTTCACCTAGATATTTATTTCTCTTAGATGCTAATCAGTTGAGTAATACCTGCAACCCATCAAGTGGAGCTGGGAGTTGTAAGAGCCCGACTGTCACCGAAGCCGCTGGTTCCCCCCTGCCCCTCTTGGTCTCATCTCGTTGCTGGATTAGAGGCGAGATGCAGCTGATCCTGAGCAGAGCCAGCAGACTATAATTCGGGAGAGATAAGGGGTATTGTAACATTCAGGGGTCTATCCTGGAAAAATGCGTGAATCCTGCTGATTTTTTTTCGCTCTGGCTCAGTTTTGAAAGGGCTCGAGGCAATTTAGATGTAACTACTTATCCCTCAACTAGGGAAGCACCATGGTTGGGGTTAAAAAGCTGATTGGCAGAGTCCAGGGGTGTAGACAGAGGTTAGGGGCTCTGTGAGTGCTATCTCTTCCAGTAGCCTGCTTTTGGATGGGGGGAACTTGTAATAAAGTGGTTAAAATATTATGTGAAGAGAGATGGGTTTCTGAAACACTGCCCGAGCCGTGGCAGTTCAAGGTGAGGGAGCAGATGATGTTTTAAAGGAGATGTGGCAAAGGAAATTAAAGAGTCTGAGATGTGTTGCACAGCTGTGCAGGTGGGGAGAGGCAAGGTGCAAGTCAGGCAATGCTGCAAAGCAAGCGTAGGCAAATATTAAATAATTGGAATATGTCTGTTGTGTCAAATCCTGCACTGATTTTTCACTGCATTTATATGTTTGGCTCATCCATCTTGGAGCCTTCAAAATCTAGGTAAAATATGAAAGAAGATGGCTAAATCGGTCACTTTCCCACATCAGTTATCAGTTTCTTAAAATGTGTTTAGGTTGAAAATACCAGAAATCATCCTACCTATGCACGCCGTTATCTAATTTATTCTCTGTCCTTTATTTTTATTGCTGCTAAAAAGCCAAAATGTTTCCTTGAAAGAGATAAGTTCAAAAGAACTGGGAATATTTCAAGGAAATATTTTAAGAACAGGGAATATTTCAAGGAAATGAAACCCAGCCAAGATAAAGGAACTCCTCTTCTTCACCCTGGTCACAAACCCCCTTGATTAGTATCAGCTTTAACCAAAAAAATGTCCCTTCTGACTGGAAGACCCGAGTCCTGTGTGTCACCCCAGGAGAAATTTAGGTCTGAACCCAGGTTTTTATGGAGAAAGTGCTGATGCAGCTGCAGCTCAGCACAGCTTTATGAATGGGGTGTTGATAAGTGTTGTGAGCAGCCATCATATTGGAATTACAGTGCAAACCAGGCATGTGCACAGGTCACTGCTTTTTATGAACACATGTTCCCAGATCTTATGACAAATAGGAAAGTAGCCCACGTTGACCTTTGAAGCCTGTTGCAAAGTCATTGCTGAGCTATTATTCGAGTAGCTTGAGGTAGAATAATGTTCAACTCAGCTTCCTGGAGCTGCATTTGAAATGCAATTAATTGACTGCTGTTAGTTGTCAATTAACATTTATTATCAATTAGTTCATCAAATTGATTAGTTGGCAGGACCTTAAAGCCTAAATGCACTCCTTTCCATTATAAATATGTCTATAAGAGTAAAAGCTACTCACTAATTGATGTCAAACTGAAATTGCTTATGTTGGTCAAGAGACAGAGCACATTGTTTTTTTAAATCCATATTAAATTAATTTTGCAACAGATACATCAGTAGTACATTATTTTAAAACACTATCTTTGGTGCACACGACTGTGTGTACATCTCTTAAAGCAATTAAAGTTCACAGGTGTGATACAGGAATTGTTGGAAGCCTTTTTCCTTATTTGAAAACTGATGCTCTTTCAGACAACCAGACTAATTCTTTATTACCCTGCCTGCTAAAATGGCTTGTAGCAAGAAACATGGCATGAAAGCCGTTCAGTTTTAGCAGATTTATTGCAAAGCTATCAATGTTTCTCCCTTCCTCGCTGTCTCCCCCTTGGGCCTACCCAGAATTTGGGGGGCCATTTTTGTGCAGCAGGCATTAAGCAGGATTATTCAGAGACATCTCTTCATGACCAAAACAGAACACAAAAAGGAGTCACTAGGTATTTCTCAAAAAAAAAAAAAAAAGAGATTATATTTTCAGAACCTTATTCTTGCAGACCAACAAACTGTTCCTATGTTTGTGAGAGCCCTATTAAAGAGATGAGAAAAGAGATATCTGGGTTAGCTTTGCAGTTTTAAATGCAGTAGTTGTCTTGACTTATTTGCTCTTAATCCTGGGGCTAAGGAGCAGATAAAATCCTGAAAACTATTCCTTTAACTTTTTGTAATGCTCAAAATACCTGAGAGGGGTTATTCATTTTCATTGCCTTTGTGCAATGAGATTATTCCTGCATCCCCCAAAACTGTGACCTAAATATGGCTGAAAGACACAACATGTGACCTGCTTAGTGCTGCCTGTCATGGCCTGGAGCCACAGCAGGAACTCTATTAGTGGGAACAGCACAGATGCTACCAGATGGCCAACATATTGTCCAGAGATGACCCATGTATAATTGCAGAAAGTTCAATACATTCAGGTTTTGAATTTAATTGCATTGACCACCTTAGCTACTGCCGCAACACAATTTAATTTATTTAAGGTGGAAACTTACTTGCAGAAGGGAGGAAATATTTATGCTTTTAATATCAGGTTTGCGTTTTGCAAACTGGAGGGAGGCGAGCCCTGTGCATGTTAGCAGATGTTTGCAGAGGTCAGGCTACCTGAATGCAGTTCAGGCAATTCAAGCAATGAGGGAACAATACAAGATTTTTTTCCCGTTCACTTCCTGCAGTTTATTTAGATCATGTTCCATGGGACCAAATCTGGCAGTCTTGACTCAAGCAAACAGCCCACTGGAGAGAGGAAAAATAAACAAAAGGACTCTTTTAAATATTTGAGCATGAGGGGTTTGCTTGAATAGCGACTGCATAACAAGCTGCTTAATTTTTATCTCTAAAAGATACATTTTAGAGAGGCAGCACAGTTTACCTACCAAGGCTTTAGACTGGGAAAGCAAACCCTTGTATTCAGTTTCTCTCCCACATACCATGGCCACGCTGTCCCAGCACAGCCCTGCGGGTCATACCAGGAGCGTCCTGGCTCAGACTTGGGGTCAGGACCTTGTGGAGCTGACCAGCCCTTTCCGTGCAGCGTAGCACTTGGCTCTTTTCTCAGCCTCCCGTGGTGCCTCTGTTACCTTGAGCTGTAATATATTCATTTTGAATGGGTTTTATTTGTTTTTTCTAGTTCAGAAAGCCCTAACTCATAGCGATGTTGCAGTCAGATGGAGTTTTTGAGCATGATGT
Organism: Edolisoma coerulescens; assembly: GCA_013397115.1. NCBI lineage: Eukaryota > Metazoa > Chordata > Aves > Passeriformes > Campephagidae > Edolisoma > Edolisoma coerulescens. Next base: position 996,648 of record VWZW01004119.1, read on the forward strand.
CAAGTATACATATTGCACGTCCATGAGAAATGGCAGGAGATGGGAACTTGGCTTGCTCTTCAGGACCAAAAAGTCCAGCTGCACGTGGAAATGAGCATGTAGGCCCCCAAAAGAGCAAGTGAAAGGGTGCTTCGTGCTGCAAGACATCAGGAGTGCTGATGAGGGGACCACACGTGGGGCTGTGCTGGTTTGGAGAAGATTCTGGCACGAGAGGCCTCGCCAACAGATTTCCACTCGGATCCCTTCCATTTCTCTGTCTCCCATTTCCTTGCTTTACTGTATTGGCTTCCTAGCTTGGCCTGTGTAGGCCCTGTCAAATCCCAAACACACTGGTAACTTTATTATAATTTTTCCTTGGAGTAAGCCATAGTCTGTTGAGTTATATTTATTATATTAAGCCGTTTGTCAACTTGCAGTAAGAATATTTGCAAAAGCAGTCAATCATCGATAGATGATTTAAAGTCTAATGTATTTTGGTGGGTGTATGTAATATAAACAGATAAGTTGGTGTTGAGGGATGGGCCCAAACCATAACATGTGGTTCTGCATCCAAAATGTCAAGAGATATGGGCTTTTGGCCCAGCAATGAAGGAGAAGGCCTCATTTTATATGGCTACAGCTTCACTCTGCCCCTAAATTTAGTGCTCAAAAGTCTTGATTTGTGTGCATTGCTAGTAATACGCAGCCTGATTTCCTTCTGTATAAAGAGGAAACTTTCTCATATACCAGAGCCATCACAATAAAGAATTATTGTTTAAGGATGGGGTGTGGGTGAATATTGCTCTTATTTTTTTCCACGCTGTCTCTAATCAAATGTAATCACCGCAGCATGTGTTATTGATTTTGTAATTGCTTCTTGAATGGTTTGGGCCCCAAGACTGCTGCACTTGTGAGGATGTCATTTGGGTTATATATATGAGCTAATGGGTGATATGTCTTTTTATTAGGAAAGCCCTCTAATATCTCAGTTAAAGATGACTTATCCCAGAAGGCCTGGTTGACAATGCTTTACAAAGTGACTCAACAGAGGTCTTTCACCTATGCTTCCTTTGTGGAGTTTATTTCAGATGCTTTTGTTGCTCACTGTACAGAGGTGAGGCCAAAGGTATGGGTGTTGTCCATGTAATTCCTGTGGTTATGGAATCTGAGCTGGAGCACATGGCTTTGATGCTTCAAAAAGTGGCTGATAATGTCTGGTTGGTTCCCAAAACAGGCAAATTACTTCTGGGTGCTCACTGAGTATCATTTAATGTGTGTATCAAGACAGGTTGGAAAAGTTCCTGTTTATTTCGGGTCAAAATGGGCAAGTGGATAAAGGAAGGAGAGACTGCATGGGAATTGTAGAGGGATATGCACACAGAATTGCCTTCTGTTGAGGGAAACAGTTTTTGCATGGATAGGGAAGGATTTAGGTTATCTTGTGTGACTTCTAGCACAGCATCACTTTCATCAACCATAAAATCCAGCTTGAGGTGTCAGTGAAGCCTGAAGTGCAGCTGGGGCTCAAATTTATGATACATCTGAAGTCTTGGAGTGGGGTTTGATGAAGTATTGGCATACTGGGGATCCTAAGACAGATCCTGACTAGCATGGGTGGTCTCTCCCCTCAGCGTGATGCCTGCTATGCATCCTCAAAGTCTTGTGAGATGGCTGATCTGGTCTGGTGGCTCACAACTGCCAGGAAAAGTTGGTCCTGCTGCCCTGCCTGCTTTGGCTGTGCATTCCCATGCTCTCTCCTGCATGAGGTCTGGTCTGCGTCCAACCCCTTGGTGGTCTGGTTCTGCATGAACAGCTCTGAGAAAAGCAACCCAGCAAGGAGGGGTGGAAACACACAGCTGGGACTAGGAGCTGAGTTAGACCCCTCGCAGGAGCAGTCTATGAGGGCTCAGATCTTGGGAAGCCTCACACCATTGATATCCCTGTGGTCTGAGCTCCCTCTTCTAGAGTATTCCATGGGAAGGCTCAAGGCATGCTTCTGGAGGCATGAATTAACATAGAGCTCTGACCCTCCTTCTCCGAACACCTGGAACATCCCATTTGTCTTTTCTTTAGCAGCTTTCTTTTAGCTCAGTCAGAGGGAGTGAAAATGAGTTCACCTGGCTTCAGAAGTCTACATCAGAGATAATTGGGCCTTCCTTTAAACCAACAGGGAGAAACAGATCCTTCAAAATGCATTTCATCTGGCCTGGTTTCATATCTAGTTTAGGATGAGGTTAATCCCACATTAATGGCATCTCCTTTTCTAGCCTGACTGTGAGAAGAGCCCAGCTCAGATGTCTGCAAGATAGACATCTGCATTTGGTCACATAAATCCCACCCGTAGAGCTGCTCCACTAATGTGACGAACCCAGATGAATGGCTTCAATTAATAACAACAATAATAATGTAGACTCTACAGTCTAAATATAGAAAATAATTTCAGTTCAGTTTTTTTCAGATGTGAGCCAGATCTTTCCTTGGTGTTGGGCAGATTATTTTTGACTCAGTGAGGCTCACAGTGAGTAGTTGGTTGCAATGGTCAAGAGCAGTGGTGGTACCTCCTTTAGGCAAACCAAACAAAAATGCTCTTCCTGCTGATAGGAATAGGAAAATCTTCCAAGGTGAATGTTTGGTTTTGTTCTTTTGAAGGAGATTGGAAAGCAGTACCTCTGTTGAAGATATCCTTTGTAAAAACACAGTGGTTGCAACTTTCTGTAACTCCTCTTGACCCCCAAACTTACTCTTTATTAGTGTTTCTCATTCAGCTCGAGCTGAAGCAAACAAATGAAACTAATTACTCTTGAAGTTGGGTATTGCCTTCTTGAGCTTTATGAGCCTATTTTTCTGAAATTAGAAATTGCCTAACTATGTGGAATGGTTCCAGCAAAACTGCTTCCTACAGCCACAATTTTTGCAGTCACACAAGTGCTTTGTGGACTACCTTTGGGTAGGCAGCAGTGACATCCAGTGGCCGGTGACCTGATCACAGGTCTTCGTCCAGAACCTGTCTCACCTGGGACATCTCTTCCTTGGATAATGTTGTGTGAGCCCATTGAGGTTTAATACGCTCATTCCACTCAGTGGTTTTTTTGTTGGTTTGATTTGTGGTTTTTTGTCTGAGAGGTTCTAAAATCCTCAGGTAGATCTTCTCCAAAACACCACCTGTGGAACTATGGAAATCTACTGATTAACCAAAAAACCCACAAAACCCCAAAGTTTTTGATTGCTGGTTTCAATGTAAAGTATTTTAGTATGGTTGTCCACAGACATGGATGTCTAAATATGTATTGAAGGACAAGGTGTAGATATCGATGTTGGAAAAGTTTGCCCTTCTTTGGATTCTCTACAGACAGAATGCAAAAAGCCTGTGGGAAATGGAGCATAGCAATAGAGACCCTGCATATACTGTTTTAATATTAACTTATTTACTTTCAAGGCAGTGAGTCTGATCCCAAGTGAGTCAGTTCATTGCAGACTAAGAATGAAGACTGTGTTTTTTCTTTTTATTCCCAAGAATAAGCATATTCAGGATTAGATCCACAGTTATGCACCTCTAATTGAAGGAAAATCAGTTGAACTGGTGGTGTATGTTCAGATGACTTGTGCCACTGCCATGCTCATATGGTCTCTGAGCCTTTCTAAACCAGGGACCCATGGTCCACCTTAACTTTAAATAGTTACTCCTTTCAGTTATGTCAGCTACTTAAATTTATTTGCAGACAGTCAATTCATATTGATCATAACTCGACCTTACAGTGACCTTGAGCAAAGGTACTCTGTGACTGCTATAGATATTTTGATCAATACCAGAGAGCAATTGACTACACCTAGTTACTGATAAATGAAGTTTTAAAAAAAAAATTAAAAGTACACTATTTTCAGAAACAAAGATAACTGCTCATTTAGTCGGCTGTTTGTGAAGGTTTAATATTGATACATGAAGTTATAATGACATCCTTGGGCATTCTCAAATGGCGGAAAACAATGGGGTGCAGAGTCACTGTGGCACATTAAGGAGAAAGAATCATTAGTTCCCAACTCCAGATAAGAAATTTCATGATATTTATGACAACAACACTGAGAACAAACACACTTACTTAGCAGAGCTCATCGGAGAAAGCATGTATCAAACTGTGCCTCTTTTCTTTATGTGTGAGCCAGGTCTAGTGAAATAAAGCACTGCATTACTGTGCACAGAACAAAGCCTTTAGTACCACTTATTCTACTTTAGTACCACTCTCCTTTGCACATTTGTGCCTGAATTAAATTGCGCATCCTCAGGTATAACCAACTGTAATCATGAGGAAGAGATCACTGTGGTCTCAGCACATCTGCTACACATTGATACCCCTCCCCACACTGCCTGAAGTTGAAAGGGAAGATGCGAGGGATGTTTTCCCCTGATATTCCTCTCACTTAGCTCAGAGTCCCACTGAGCAATGGGAGCTAAGTACCAGCAGCTGAGACAAGCAAATGAAAGTCCACTGGCAAAATGGTAGCAGGCTGCCAGGCAGAGTGGCTTTACCCCCAAATTTGCTAGTTTCTGTACAGGAGAAGCCTCTCCAGTGTGTGTCTGGGTGTGAGGTGTGATGCCCAGAGGATGCCTTGGGGCCATGGGAACAGCAAAGCTCCCAAAGGTATAAGTGAAGCTCACCCCTACCAGTGGCCCTGAGCTCACTTTCTGTCAACACTGCTTGCAACACAACCTGGGTCTGGCTTTTTACATGTTTTGGGGGTTTTTAGGAGTAGATTTCTACATGTGTGACATTCTTTACAAAAGAAATTAATTAAGTGGTGGGATGGTTCAAGCTATGCAAATCAGAAACAGGAGGGGAAACGTTTTGCAGGCGCAGACCTCCCATAGATCTCCCTGTGCTCTTCCGCGTTTCCCCCAGGCACTTCAGTTTCTCTGCCCATTCCTAAAGTTAATCTCCTGATCATATTTCTTC
>VWZW01004119.1:1001596-1029096 GCA_013397115.1 Edolisoma coerulescens
GTCTTTCTGCAGGCTCCCTCTACGTCTGACTCTTCAGTCAAGCTATTTATTAATAAACTGGTGTTTTCGGTGAGCTGGCACATCAATACAGCACAGAGTGGTTCAGTTAGCCAGCATTCTGGGAAATCCTTTGCTCTATTGAAGAACTGTAAATCTCCATTATTGCTTTCCATAGCACAAATAAAGAATCATCCCTTACCTTTGCAGCATTCTCTTTGTTAATTTTTAAGGGTGAATGCATGCATGGTCCCTAGCAAAGAGGATCTGCTTGTGCCTAGCCTGGATAACCAGGCATTTATTGGGTTTTGGGTTGGTTATTTTTTGGTATAGCTTCAGCTGCTACCTGGAAAATCAGCCACAGCAAAGGGAAGCCAGGGTGAGCGCAGCAGGAAGCAATATTGAAACGTTCAGATGAAAATAATCATGAAGACTTTAGGATTTTTTCCAAAATGAACCTAAACCGGAGGCTTTGCCGATTAGTCCATGACTGATTGAAGAGGTATGTCACCTGCTACTACATGGCAGCACATCCCATCACATTACAATTGCCTGCCTGGAGTCATTATGGTGTATTACATCCTTTTGTTATCAAACTGTGTCATGTTGCATCATAGTCAGGAGCAGCCGGATGGAGACGTGGCTGACACGTTGCCTGTAACAGATGCAATGAGACATAGCATCCAAAGCACATACCTGCTCTTAGTCAAGGCTCAATTTGCTCAGAGCGTATTTTGACATATCTACAGAGGGTTTGAAGTCGCAGATAATCCCCTTCTGTGTTTGCCAGCTCTCACTCAAGGCACAAGTCTTTCTGTTGGACCAGGGAGAAATACAAGCTTTAAGTTCCCTTGGCTTGTTGCAGTATCATCAAATAGGTACGAAAACTTGCTTAGTCTACTTAGTGCAATAAATGCATGAGATCTGGGAACATTAGGCACTCTGGGAAGGTTCTTTTTAAACCATAATCCCAAAAGCTTAAATAAAAAAGGCTTCTAGTTCCTCTTTAAAAAAAGTGTACAAATGGAGAAACTCTGGTAAAAGTACCAAGACTGGGCTTCGTCTATTAAGACAGTGAAATAACAAAAGCACACAAAAAAAAATCTCATATTAATTAATCTTGAATTAAAACAATTTTTAATATGAATTCATATGACATTCGTGGCATGCCAAATGAATTCTTTATGATCAGAGCTGCTGCAATCAATACTAAATGAATTCATAATAAGATACTTAAAATAAAGTGTTACCACAAAAGAAACCCAATAAAAGGCCATCATCAAAACTGCAACCTAAATAAAGCCCCGCAAGATGGTGCCAGCTATGACAGCCAATGGTAATTATTTATTTATTCTTTTGTTTGACCTCTTTCTCTCCTATTGTGGGAATATTCATACTAAACTTGTTGAAGTGTGGAGCAATGGTGTGAGAGATGTGTGGTGTGGGTCAGTGGTGAATCTGGAGTCAGAAGGCAGCACAAAGGAGTGGCTGATGGATGGGGATGGGGATGAAGACACCAAAGTGATATTATCAAGGAGAATGGCAGAAAGTGGGAAGGGCAGAAGAACAAAACCAGGAAAGGCAGACAGACAAGACATAAAGAAGGAGTAGAGGGTCCCTCTAGTAGAGGCTGGTGGGTGATGGGAAAATTAATACTTCATAGGCCATAATAATTCCAGAACTTTTTTGTTGGTGATGGGTTTTTTGGTTGTTTTCTTTCTTTTTTGTTTTTTTTCTCCCTTCCTATGAATTCATACTTTAATGGACTACTTGCTTAAAAATCTTCTGGACTTAAAAAGTTGGATGCTAAAAGTGCAAGTTAACCTAGTAGAGGTAGCAACCCAGGAGCACAGCTTCTTCTGTCTGTACTTGAGCAGTCTGTCTATATCTGTTTTGCTATGGGTGGGCACATCAGGTCAGGGAAAAATACTTTTCAAAGGGGAATGTGTGCAAGGAAATCCTCTCTAGTAGATACATTTCCTACCTGGAGCTGTCATGCAACCTCTGAAGGAAAAGGAATTACCTGTGCTGTACTGGTATAGCTGACAGCTAAATCTGCCCTAATCTGCCTTAATTATACTCTTCAGAACAGGGTCTTTCTGGTGATTTGAGGGCGGGAGGTTCAGCAGGGAATAAAAGTCAACTGCTTTCCCTTCTAGTTAGAATAGGGGGGAATTAGCTGGATGACATTAGGAGAGTTTCTAAATATCTTTCCTGCCAATATTTGATTAGGGACTTTAATTTCATTAGACAAACTGATTTTTTCATTAGCCAAACTGATTTTTTCATGCATTGCTCTCTCCTTTTAATGTGTAAATTACATGGGATTTGACTCTCATTACTCCATTGATATGGGTGATGCCTTCAAACGGACACTGGCGCCGTGCTCGCGGACGGGTCTACTGCAAAGAGCTGCTTTGTGCTTTGCTTTGGGAAGAGATTCTGTAAATACTCAGTTCAGCATCCCCTTGCACACTCTTTGTTGGGAGAGTAAATCCCAGCACCTGACCTGGGTGTCCTAGTTGTGCTATGAAGTAGGATTTCATCACATGAAGCATGGTTCAGGTAAAATCGTGGGATGGAGATGATGGATGACGCAGTTCAAAAATTGTGTGCCTACTTAGAACCTGAGCAGTTTAGTTGCAATGATTTCAGGGCAGCCTTTGCTTTTCCGAATCAAGATTTCCATAATTTTTTGTCTTTTGGTAATATTCATTTTGACCATTTACATCTCATGTCTCATCAGTTTTTTATGGATATTGTCACCATTTTAAACCACTTTTACTGAACAAATGAAGTATCTAAGCAGTGACACAGAAAAGTATTTCAAAATGGATTTTTCTGGGTTTATTTGGGGTAAAATGATGCTGGAAAAGAGAAGCCAGATGAAGTTTCCAGATACTTCTGTAATTTTGAATGACCAATTTCAGCTGCAATCCTAAAGTCTAGATCATAGTGCGTCGTGATTTTTGCTGCCTGGTGCTCTATATGCCCAATAAAACATTGGGGGATGTAACTGTGCTGGTATTAAGCATATGAAACAAAATTTAAAAGAAAATATCTTGGTTCCAAAGGCACAACAGTTGAGACTGAGCTTATTTAAAACCTCATACATGAAGCTGAACTGATCCTTGGCTTACTGGCTCCTCAGAAAATACAGGTGCTGAAGGAAGAGAGCCCAGTTGTTATTGCCTGATAAAACTCTCTGCTTGGAGTGGAAAAAGTAGGATTTAAAGCAGTGTTTGCTGTTGTTGCATAGCTTTTTAAAAGGAAAACGTGAGCTTTTATTATTGAGGCGGTTATGGGAACACCCATCATTTTTATAGGCTTGTGCTTTGGTAAATAAACACGTTGACAGAATTTCTATAATTGTTTTGAAAGTATTTTTAATAAAAAGAGCTTATTTTGTGTGATGTTGAGAAGATCTGTTCAGAACTGAAGTAGAAGGAACTTTGATATTTCATATTTTTTTTTTTTTTTAATTTCAAGCCATTTCTGTGTTGGGAAAGACTGAACCAAGCATCTCAGCAGAGGTCTGGATGATGCTGTTCGTTGGAAGAGCCAAGGAGAGACAAGGTCTCTTGCTTATTGAAGTGATTAACGATTTAGCATTAATAGGGTTGAAATACTGCATGGTTTAGCCAGATTGTAACATTCTGTTTGTCAGAGTTGTTAAAGGTTGAATTTGGACTCAGGTCTTTGATGCCCAAGAAGAAAACTAATCCATGTATGGAAATACTTCAGCTTAAAGTTTCCAAATGGTTGTGAGTTCTCGGGGAATAAAAGTCAAATTGGGATTATAAGAAATGAGCAGAATTTCTCAATCAAAAGCTGTTTTTCTGTAGACCGTCCTTTATGTTTTTGCAGATTCTCTACATCAGACAAAATATTTTCCTCCATGTTATATAGTAGGTATGGGTTTATTTATACTAAATATAACATCATTATATAATAAGTTTTCTTGGAGTGCTTGGTACTGTACAAACCACAAAAATTTTTGCTCCAGTGACCTTGTAATATAAAACTGAGGGAGCAATCACATTGCATTATGTGCCAGTGTGGTGAAATTAGTTTTGCACTGCCTAGGCAAAAGGATCTCCCTTGTCATCCAAATTACAGGACTGGGGCCCATATGTATGAACTCTGCCTGTTTGTTTATGCCATACAAATGGTAATACCGGGAAATATTTTTAAGGGTTGATGTCCCTTTTCCCTCTGCATTTGTGGGTTTTGTTGGGATTTTTTTTTAATATTTCTCTCCTGAGTAAAATGTGTCCATTCAACAGAGTTGAAATGAGTTATGTTAATCTTCCAACATAAATGTGAAACACTTTCAGTTGTTTCGCTGTCATTAGTTGTCCAGCTAAAATGCAGGGGGCAATTTACAGGCAAGTCTCATAATACGGAAAGTGTTCGTTGAGGTGAGGTACACAGGAAGAAACATGGATGTTTGGCCAATGATTAAGAATGAGCTTTAAACTTGCAGAATTCCTTCTTCATTGACTTTTCCTTAAATGCAGACATTTCTATCTTATATAGTTCAAAGCTCATGCAGCCAAAAGAGGGAGATTTTCTAGCAGTGGGAGGTGAGCCTTTTACAAGTCATCATTATTCTCTTCTTTGAAAGGAGTAAACAAGAATCGATTTTCTTAACTGGAGAAGTTGGCTGAGTTGCAGCTCCATCTAGAGCAGGGTGAACTCTTAGAGAGCTAACCCAAGAAATGAGAGAGACACAAAATTAGTGTGACTTCGTCTTGAAGCTGGAGCCTGGGAGGATTGTGTGGGACAATCACAGAGGATTTCAAGAGCTTTGCCTTCAACAAATCAACAGAAGAACCTCAAAAGATGCATGCTTGGGTATTTTCTAAGCAAAGAGCTTTCAATAGATGATAGAATCATGGAATGGTTTGGGTTGGAAGGGACCTTAAATATCACCTCATTCCTTCCCTATTGCCACGGGCAGGGGCACCTTCCACTATCCCAGGTTGCTCCAAGCCCCTTCCAACCTGGTCTTAGAAACTTAGAAACGGGGCAGCCACAGCTCCTCTGGGCAACCTCTGCCTGTGTCTTGCCACCCTCACAGAGAAGAATTTAATCCGTATCTCAAACCTAAACCTCCCCTCTTTCAGTTTGAACTCATTACTCCTTGTCCTTGCCCTATCTGGTTACTTATTTAACAAAATAGCCATTAAGTGGAGCAGGGAGCTGTTGCAAAGACCCAGTTGATCAGGAGGGCCGTAAAGACGAGCTGAGTAACACATATTACCCCCTCCAAATGCCACTTCCCAGCTCACCTGCTGGCTGAGAGATGGATTTTGTGCATGACAGAAGTGTGGACAGGCCCCACCTTCTGCCCCTGAGGAAGCTGCTGGGTTTCCTGAGCCCAGAGGATTCAGACCTACAGGCCTTTTCCTCCTGTTTGAGGCATATGATATCGATGTTTCTGGTGAGGCGAGGGCTCTCTAAGGCACGTATCCCACCAGGCTCCGTGGAGTCTGCGCTCCGTGGAGATGTATAGGCAGAGATGGAGGGCAGCCAAGAACGGCTGCTGCTCAGGAGGGCGAGTGCTGTGCTATGGAACGGCTTAGATTGGTTTCAGGGCCTTCCTTTAGCTAATATTTGTTACTTTTCCACAGAAAATAGGAGTAGGCTTGCGTTTCAGGCTTCTTTTAACCTCAGATCATCTGGGTTTCATAGGTACCAGTCATACCGTGAGCTTAAATGTTCTTTTTCTCACATGTTCCCTTTCAAGCAGAGTCAAGGCAGATTTTTATTTTTAAACATTTGGAGTTTGTTTTCATAAAGTTTCTCCAATCAAGACAGTATCCAAGCCATCTTGGTTTGTTGTCGTACATCCAGTATTACTACATTAGCTCTTAATAAAGAACTCATGCAAAAACCAGATTCCCTTCACACTAACTACAGAAACATGTTATGGGAATGTGACCATAGAGCTGTGTGGAAAATGATATTACTTGCAGAAGATTTGTTGTCACATAACAGCCTGCTCATCTGCTGATTACTATCTTACGTTTATTGTGCATCTTCCTTTGTGCAGTGATACTTTCAAAAGTGTTTAAAATCTCTGCAGTAAAACAAAATAATAATAATTAAAAAAAAAAAAAATCCCGACATGCCTCTGCTAGCTGTGAGCTAAATCCAAACTAAAAGCAAATTTATACATATGCTGTATATTAGGCTTAACCAGGGTAACGCCCCTTTCCTTTGGTTTTTGGAAAAGAGTCCCACATTGTCACATGTAAAGGGACATTTCAGCACTGATTTTCATTTTCATGAGATTAAAAGTGAAACATGTAACCACAAAGCTGGTTTATGTCATCCCCTGTTGGAGCCAGCAGTAATGCCAAAAATTAGATATTTGATAGGTTTGTGAGAGAAACAGATGCAGGAGGGATGCCATTCCCACAATTTTAAACTCCTTCTTATCTTTAAGCTAGAAAGAACATTCCAGATGAAGAAAATCTATCTTATTGGCTTTAGAAAATAGAGGAAGAAAGTTGCCAACAAAAAAAAAAAAAAAAAGAAAAAAAAAAGAAAAAAGAAGGAATAAGAAGAGAAGTTAATTTAAAACCAATGTCAGTCTTGGGGAATTGTAAACCATAATTGAGAGAGAGAGAGAGCGTGTGTATTCTTATATGTGTGCACATCTACAAAATAAATAGGCTGAGATGGGGCTTTTCCCTTCCTTTTTGATCTGTTTAATGCAGCCTGCAGTCTCGCTTTGGCTTTTTTTAATACTTTTGGGTGCACAGAGATGGGGGACAGTAAAAACCAAGAGAAGACTCTCCCCCAAACATACACCAAATAAACTCGGTGAAAGCATCCAAAAAGTATTCTTTCGGCTTTTTGTTTTGGAAGCAGTTTGTATGTCCCTGTTCTTTTTATTTCATTCTGCCAGCTGTCTGCTAAACAAATCTAGCCAGGTGGGGCTTACAACCCATGACTAAAAAACCTACTAGTGCAGCTGTCCAGCTTGCCTGGAGGAAGAATTCTAACAAATGGCAGGAATGAAAAGATTGGTTTTGTTTTCAAGAAAGTAGCTATGGTACCTTCCTTGCTTCGTTGTTGGTTTGTTGTTTTTTTTTGTTCTGCTTGCTTCAGTTAACTCATGGCCTCCTAAGGTTTTACGGAGTAATGGAAAATCCACTTCCGTGGTTCATCATTTAATGTGGTATTGCTTGGATTTCTTTCTTTCCCTTTTTTTTTTTCCCTGTAATGATTTTTTTTTTTCTGTGTTAGAAACATAGGGCAGCTGCTTTGAGTGTAGCTAAATGTAAAATAATCTGACACTTTCCCTACAAAAGCACTGGTAAGCCATATAGTAGCTTGGCTGGATTTTTAAATATTCAAGAGTTGAATATATAACTAGTGAAGGGTGGTGGTTGGTATTGTTTATCCACAAGCTGGGGACAGAACAGGCTTCTTTGCACTGCTTCATCAATCGACCTCAACTGTGATTTTTCTAGTCAGCAAATGAGTGCTTCATTTTCTGTGTCTGTGTTGAGCTAAACAAGAGCTATGCTAAAAATTACCAAATCGCCATCTGATCTATAGTTTCAGCAATAGAAGATTAGCATGTGAGCCACTGAGACACCTTCCCTCACTCCTGCCAGAAAAAGGAATGTGTGAAAGGTGTTTGTCACCAACTCCACTTAGGGAATTAAACTGAAAATCTCCCTCTGCTTTTTGTTGGGTAACAGCCCAAACAAAAAATAATTGGTTTTTGGCCCAATCCTGCCTCCTTTTATGCTGGTGACATCTTGTTCTTTTGACATCCTTGGTGCAGGTCCACGTTGACTGAGAGTGATCTGGTGGAGTGATTTGCTCAGTGAGGAGTTGAGGGCTTTTGGCACTTCTCAGGTATCACTCTGGTCTCACGGGTCCCAACTTTAAAGGAACACATGGCATTAACACCTCTCAGAGTCCGGGTGGTGCCTCACAGTAAAGCTGCAATACAGGCTTTGGGTTTGGTCCAGAGCTAGTAAAGTATCTGTGCTTATGTGGGTGTGTGAACAGTGCTGCTGAAGTCAGTGGACCTGTTTTGACCAATTACTGCTTATCTAATGATAGAAAATTTCAAGTAAGGTTAAGACATTTTGGATGGACACTCTGGTCAAGTGACTAAGTGCTTTAAATGAAGCATGTCTTTAATTGCTGAACTGCAAACACATTAAATTCTTGCAGACTTGATTTCAGTGACTTATCTGTTTCCTTATTAGTGTACAAACAGATCTGTTAGGCAAGATGTGGAGGTACAAACTGGGTCCTACTGATTTTCCCAAGACAGACAGGTGCCAGGCCCAAACACACTCACCTCATTGCGTGATTAGACCTTGTTTTGGGAAGCAGCAAGGTGCATATAATGCACGTTCAGTGCTTGCCAATTACCCCTTTCTGTTTGCCATCTGCACAAGGAAAAGTGGGTGCAAAAGGAACGCAGTGATTGTTTCCACACCTGTTCGTATCACGTAGACTTCTCTGCGCCCACCAAGCCAGTGGGTTCGGATAACATCCCCTTTACAGTCAATTTGGGAGATTGAGACCTGTCTCTGCAGAGGGGATGGGGGAGCAACACACACTGCCTGGGCTGCTCAAGTCAAAATGGCATCGAGCACGGGCAGGCACAGCCAGATTGCTGTTGCAGGCGCCGTTATTTCCTTTTGTTGTATAACAAGGCATGAGTGATATTGGTTGGGGTGCTCACAAGCCAAGAAAAAAGAAGGCCAATTTTTCATGAGGAAATTGAAGTGCTGATGCAGAACTAACCCTCATGGTTTGTTGTTATTTAATGAAGAAGCAGTGAGTGGGGGATTTTGGCAAAACTTGTTGTGTAAGCATAACAATTGTAATGACATTATTTAGCACACAATGGAGTAACAAAGGCACTTAAGCACTACGATTAAGGACTGTGTTAAGATTCTCAAATAGCATCTGAAAGCAAAAAAATGTGGCTGTGTTATTCTCTAACACCATATAGAAATATATTTACTTCATTCATTTTTTCTTTTCTGAACCTACAGTAGATTCCTACAATGGCTTCAGCAATACCACTGGAATTAGCTCCTTTCAGTGATATTCTACATTAGAGTCTCTGGACATTGTTATAGGTTTCAGTTTTTTACCTATTTTTCTTTATTGTTAGGCAATGGCAAATGTATATATTACAGTAAAAATGCTTATGTTCATTTCCCATTTATTTTTCTGAGAACAGTGTCAGATTCTGAAGGCCTGCACAATGTACAGAAGATAAATATGTCTATGAAATAGTAGGATAATATTGGGAAAGCTGAGCCTTGAGAGTAATTTGCCATAAATTATTTTACCTGGTGTTAAAACAACTTCTTAATGTAAAGGATTTTCTGGACTTGCAGTATTTGTACAAGAAGTTCTGTTTTATAAAAGAAAAGGAAAAGGCTTGGGAGATCAAAAATACTATATTACAGCTTTCCTTTAAATTTCCATACATTTTCAAATATGATTCTAAATACAATGACTATTACACTGGATGAGCCCGAACGAGCTTGGCTTTGGGAGAGGAGAGCTGCACCACGTTTTTGCTAAACCCATCACCATTTCCTGACTGCCATGAGAGCAGCACTTTGCTTCTGCAGACCATGAACAGAGGATGGGGGACCCAAGAAAGCTCCAAAATGCTGTGTGGGATTACACCAGTCTAGTCAGTAAGCCCTGGTGCCAAGGGTGTAATGTAATATTATAACCATCTGTTGTCAAAGGCCGTTATCCCAGTGGCTCCTGGACACCACTCACCCTCCTCATCATGGCAGCAGCATGTCACCATGGTATCTGGAGCACGGGGGGGAGGTGGCAAAAGTGCAAGTGACACAAAAAGGCTCTTGAATTGCAGAGACCTTCTCCACTTCTACTCTCTTTGCTGCTCAGTACAAAAATGGGTTCCATTATAGCCTCCATATAATCCAGGCAAGTATAGCTGTTCCAAGGCTGTAATCTCCCTGGAATGCCTGAGAATGGGAACAATTGGCCAACTCTCATGGTTTTTATATGCTGTTCACCTAATTTGGTGACTGAAAGTTTCTCATGGTCAACACTAGCTTTTTTTTTTTTTTTTTCAATTTTACACTTATCTGCAGTGCTTATAATATTTGGGGTTTTTTTCAGTAGGACTGAAGTTTTTAGAGCTACAATTTTTCTTTCACCCCTATATGCAGAAATATGAGGCTGATCCTTATGGAGACATCCTCCATCTGCCCCTTTTCCATTAATTGCAATGTGCTGAAAATGATAGTACTTTCAGGAAAGCAAGCCATTCCAATTGCTAAGGAACAGGTCAGAAGCCAGGGAAAGAAATACGAGATGTAAGATTGGAACCAAGTTTGACAAGGAAGTCTGAAGATAAAAAAAATGTGGTGGAACTGTGGACAAATTATATCCTATGGACTGTGAGGAACAGGAGAGGGAAAGGTGCTCCAAGGCACTGAACAAGAGTTGCAGGACAGGAATTGAACATGAGTGATAGGAAACTTTGGTGGCAAAGGTGGGCCTTTGGTCGCTTTGGGACTGAGGCTGGGTCTGCAACAGAAGGCAAGTGGAAATGGTATCTCACAGGATCCTATGGGACAGCAGGAAGTAAATGGAGACTTGCAACACTAGCCAACAGGGATGAAATTTAGGCTGGAAATGAAGAGGCATGGATCGGATTTATTAAAAGCTAGCATCTAATGATTTTTTTTCAAGTCATATATGACTTCATTTTCTAGAGGAGGGAAGAGGTTTAAAGGGTAAAATAGTTTCAAACACTGAATAGATCAATAAAAATGGGTACTTCAAATATTGGTAATATCTTAACATCTGAGCACTTCTCTGTCTGAAGAGCTTTTGAGTTTAAGCTAGTAAATAACATGGATTCCAGCCACTCTGACCACTTCCTGTGGGGATAATATGCAGGTCAATAAAGAGATGGTGTCTACTTGCTTCATTATTATGCAGAATAAAAATAAAGCTTGATGCAGTATTTGATGAGGGCAGGAGTGAGCAAGGCCACAAACAAGAAATGTCACTCCTGTATTACAGGAGTACAACTCTTTCCTAGAGAGGAAATGGAGAGGGGGAAGAGGAGAGAGACCAAAGGAGAGTCTCAGAATGGGTTTAGATGTAGGGGAAGATCCAAGAGATGGGAATTATAGGAGGTTCAGTGGATAAAATTATAGGAAAATGGCAGCATCTGTTGGAAAAAAATCTTGGACTAAAACATTAGGCTCAGATTCATTAGGTTCAGATTCATTTAACCCTGTCAAATGAGTTATTAAATAATTGTCACATAACACACCTTGAAGAAGTTGCAGTTGTCATATTTGTTTCGAAAAATCTTTCTCACCAAAACCAATTCCAGCCTTTTTTCCTTCCCTTTTCCAGTGCTACAGATTTCCTTGGAAAAGAGGTATTGTTATCTGTGATCAGAGAAGAGGCTTGCCTGTAGTCCTTGAAACACTTTGCCATCCTCATGATGAATAAGTTGTCCCTTTGATGGTTCTTCTTATCAGCAGGGTCTACTTTTGACGGCCACTTTGAATTTCCAGCAATGGAGCATCAAGGTGTTGCCCAGAGCAAGGTGGTGTGAGTAGGCAAATTCTGAGATGCTGCATTCATCACTTTTTTATAGGTGTCACTTCAAGGTGGTGATTATGGTTTTAAAAAAAGGAATAGTTCTGAAAACTAGTTATTTTAGAGTTATTCTGTCATGTCAGCTAACCTTAGCAGAGAGCAGTCTGCTGTCTCCAGGACAGCTTGAAAGGCTCTCTCATGAGTAGTCAGAATTGTGTTCCTTGTCAAACACCAGAGCTGACACCTCCAAGGCATGCAGGAAGATATGTTTTATCATCTTCCTTTTTTTTATTTGATCTTTAGTTCTTTTTTTTTTTTTTTTCCTCTTTGCTTTTATAGTCCTCGTACACTCACTTGAGAAACTCTGACAGGTCTGGAATAAAATTAAGAAATTTTGCATCTCCAGTTCTCATCCCAACAAACACCTGTTAAAGGAAAATAAATCGAGTCATATGCCAGCATTCTCCATTTGTTTCTCATGTTCTGTTTCAGGTAATCCATGTAGATATTTCCTTCCACCTGCTTCAGGACCTCATCTTTCTGCATTTTAACATTTCCCACATTTCCCATTCTTGAATCATCTCCTTCCTCATAAAAAATGAAAACAAGAAACTGTTGAGTAGAATTGAAATGTGATGGAAAAAAACCCCATGCTTTCATTCTCTTGTTGAAATATTTTCCATTTCCTAAAGACTCTCTAGATTTCCTTTGGCGTGCGAGCTTTCAAGATTTCTTTTCCACTCAGTGTATTAACTTTGTTTTTTCGCATGTTATCATTATTTTTACCAGCATGAGTAACACACATTTCCCACTTTACGATGGCAGTAAATACAAATGCAGAAATTACACACTCAGACAAATTAAGAGAAATAAACCCGTAGCAGGTCCTGAACCAGCCAGTAATCATTCCTACGTATCCTCTATTATATCCCCGTGTACCCACAGTACATTTCCACATCACACAGGTGGAAGTGTGAAGCTGAGGCTCATTTAACAGTATGAATTTTCCCAATGTATCACAATTACAGGAACACCTGTGCTTCATAACTTTCTGCTGATCCACTGTGAAAATTCACAGTGTGTTTAGTAACCAAACCATCAATATGCTTTGTCTCCTACAGCGTGTGGATTGGGATGACGGCTTTAGTTCCTCCTTAAAAAAAAACCAAAACCAACCAAAACCAAAAAACCAACAAACCAAAAACTGATAGAAAATTTAGCTGATGCTTGTGTTGTGGGCTTTGCTCACTCTTCCCCACTGTGACAAATCTTTATTGTGGAAGATCTTGCCTCACTGAAGGCTGGCAAACCCCAGTCTGGGAAACTCATTACTTCCTTTTTTTGACTTTCTTTCATTGCCTGAGTATGGCACCAAGACCAGTTTGTGTTCATGACTCATTGCTTTCTTGAAAGTGTGTCAAATTCATTGTCATGTGAGTCAGGAACCTTCAACACACTCCATGTGGCTCTGCTAGACTGTCCTGCAGTGGCCTCCTGAGTTATTTTCCTGGATCCTTTCTGGATAGTCCATGTATGGTTCCGTCCTTGAATGAACTCAGAGAAGTAGGTGCCCCTATTTTCCCTTCTCTATGAGGCAGAATAATGCATATGCTGTGACACAGGTGTGTAGAGGGGTCTGCAAATTAATGTGCTTTGAGGTCCTTGGATTATATTCATATAAGTGAAAAATAGTTGAAAGTCATTTTAGTGTCCCAGTGGGTCTGACATTCTTTTCTGCTCCCAGAAAGAGATTTTCTGTCTGCAAATCTCATGTTTCCAGAATTAGATTAGGAGTGTCAGATGTGCATTCTTGGGGCCTTCTGACCCAGATTAACCCTGGAGCACAAAAATTTGATTGTGTAGTTGCGAGACCAGAACAAAAATATACCCACCCTGGTCTACCGCTGAATATAGGAGGCTTTTATAGAGCACATTGAAGGGAGGGTGTTGAATGTATCTGTAAGGTAAATGGAGAGACACTGTATGCCACAAGGACAGACACCGTGATCAGGGTCAGGAAAAATAATCTGAATTCAGGGTAAATTCACAGATTTGAAGATCAGGGAGATTTGTGGGGAAAAAAAATGTTTTTTTAATAAAAAACCCACCTTTCAGTAATGGTACAAGACAATAACAGAAACTCTATTAAGAAAGAGAGGTACAAAATGTATAAAAAGTATTTTATGACATGACTTTCCACTTCCTAAATTGCTAGTGGAAGAAGATGAGGAAGTCCAAAAATGAGGGTGAAGAGATATCCTGTGCCTGAGCCATAATCAGACCTGCTAGAGCTAAAAGCCATGACCAATTGTTTGTCCTGCTTCTTGTCTGTGCTTGAACCTGTGGTTACAGAGAAGCCAAGGCAGTGATGGAAGGCAGATTGCAAAACCTGAAAGACATAATTTCTTATGAGATGTTCAAGAACAAATACAGTAAAAAAAAAGTGTCTCATAGGTATACTTGTTATGTGTTTGCCATCTGGAAATAATAATATGCATCTTCACAAGAGAGGTTTGGAGATACAGCTTTGTTGATTTCTTTCTTAGCAAGGGTGGAGTTGTTTCTGAGATCAGGGACCATTTCACTGCTGTGAGATATCTATTTCTGTTAATATGTTTACTGTGCTAAATAATCAGAACTGGATTCCAGCAATAAATCACTGTTCTAATTTAGTATTTGCGTTAAAATTAAGTTTATAAAGTCTTGGAGTTGAAGCTGCAGCTTAATGCTCAGTCAGGATGGTGAACAGTTGGATTCAGCAGTGATTTAATTCGTGTCAAAGGAAGCTGAACCTGAGTGTGATGTGGAAACTGGCTGCTGTTTGGACTGGTTGCTTGTTCATGAATGCACTCATGTTATTACATGTACAGAAAAAAAGAAGGAAAGAAAGCAAAACAGAAGAACACTTAACGTTCCTAAAGTAGTTTCCTCAAATTTCTCTGCAAACAATGTAAAATAACAACCTAATAATTTTGTATCTTAATCATGTTCAGTAAAGAAGTCCTTTAGATAATTGGCACTGCCTCTGTACTAGGCCAAACTTTCTTTTAAGTTACAAATACTCACAAAAGGTTTACATTATAAGGAGCTGCTTTGGAGATGTGCAGATTTAGTTTGTAAGTACAAAGTGAACATGCAAATTGCCTTATCTTGTGGGATTCACAAACAACCATCATTCAGATTGATTTAATACATAGCTTTTTATCTTTAAAAGTGTTAATTAGAAAATAGGGACAGTTCTCTGAGCACTTAAGAGTAATAAATAGATCAAAACAGCATCCATGCTTCTGTGATGGAACTTCTGAAGACTTTATAAAGGGATTAAACCAATTGTCAAAAAGACCACAGTATACATATTTAATAGTGCTACCAAGCTACAATTACATTTTTAGGACTCTATTTGCTAAGCTTTTAAACACTCATTATACAAAAAAAAAAAAAAAAAGAGAGAGAGGGGAAAAAAAGGGATTTTCAGAACTTTACCACATAACTCGGGATTGCTGTGCCAGTAAGCTCTGCTCCAGGTCTGGAGTGACACAGCTGTGTTCAAGACATCCTGGTTTTCATTTAGCATCAGAAGTTGTTCAACTGTGTGAGAAAAAGACCTTGTGTAGTTTGGTGGTCTGATTTTGCTCCACTGCAGCGTGCAGGGGCAGAGGGGAGAGGCTGCTAATGGATATCCTTGACCTACTGCGAGTTAAAATTCACTCTTTTTAAGACTAAGAGAACTGCGTGCATTTAGTCACATCAGTAGTGTTCCTGTAACTAATATTTTCCTTTCCTTCCAATGATATATTTGTTCTGTATATTTATTTCTGTATATTCCTATCCTTGCCCAGCAAGCTCACACTGAATGAAGTCAAACCCACCAACAATAATGAGTGGCAGTCTGACTTTTTATCAAGTAAAACTGAGGGGACTGCAGCTCGTCAAGCAAACAATAAATAAGGCAGGTCTCTTTAAAAAATGAGAGAAACAGGTAAAGTCTTGAAATGTACTCAGGAAGTAAATAGTGTGAAGGACTAGAGGAAGAATTAACTTCAGCACCCGAGGTCATCTACTTCTAAAAGTCTCATCTAAAATATGGGCCTTAAGGGGCTTTCAGAGATTCAGTGGGACCAGTTTCACCCCACGAGAGAACAGCTGTAATACTCCTTTTCCTGCTGCCATTTCCAAGTTACACCTATCAGCAGCACATAAAATGCATTACAGCAATGAGAGTAAAAATCCTCTTTTGCCTCTCCAGCCTGAGTAATGGTTTTGAATGTCCAGGATTTCTTTTTGCTGCTTATTTCCATACATCTGCATGCAGGTACTCACGCCCAATGGTTTCACCAAGTTGCTGTTATTTGCATAAACCACATAATTAAGTGTTTATAAGAACTATGTGTTTATGTGGACAACTTCAGAGAGGGAAAAGTCTTGTGAATAATTTCTGTGATGCAGATGGAGGAAGAGTTTTTCCATCTACTATATGCTATTGCAAAACTTATAATATACTAATAGCACCTCAAAAAAATAGATATGACCCTTTATATTTTAATGCAAATATCTAGATATCTAGGATTTGGAAAGAAGTTGCAAAAAGATTCTGAGAGCAATTAGGAGAATAATTTATTTCCCAGATTGTAAAGGATATCTGGCATTTCTCATAGAAAGTTGCACGTGTTTGAAGAGTCTTGCTGCATTTAAAGCATTTAATATTTTATCAGGATGAAATATGCATTTAACTTTTATTGCTTGGGAAGTGGCAGAAAGGGAAATGGTGGTTAGCAGTGTTTAGCAGAGCTTTGGAAATGCTCTGGGAAGGAGACTTCACAGCCTCTCTGGGATGCTGTTCTAGAACCTTCCTCATGAGCAAGAATTTCCTAATGTCTGATCTGAACCTCCCAAGCTGCACTTTGTGGCCTGTGCCCCTTGTCCTGCTTGCTGCCTCCACAGAGAAAAGTTTGCTCCATCATCTGGGAGCAGTGGTTTGAGCTATGATTGGATTTTCCTCTAGTGCCCTCTTCCATACATGAAACAGGCCCATCTTCCCCAAGATGTCCTTTTTGGTCCTGTTCTCCAGCCATCTGATGGCCTTTGTGACCTCTTTTGGACCTTCTCTTATTTCTCTATGTATGTGGCACATCCCCATCCTGAGCAGAGAGGGGAGGACAACCTCCTTCTAGCTCTTGCCGTGCTCCTCCCCATGTGGATCACTGTGTGGTTTGTCCAGGGGCTCCTCCTACAAAGGGGAGAGGAAGGGGGAGAAGGAAGAGTGGGATTTCCTCATTAACTTTGTTAATTTTCTGTGTCATTGTGGCCTTGGGGGACCATGCAGTGGGTGAGCACTGGTGGTGCTGAGTGCAAGCACAGAAGAAGGCAGTTGCTGCTGTGAAGAGCTCAGTCTGCACATGTCACTGGAGGCAACAGATGGCACAGGCTGACGAGATGGTATGAGAAGAGATGAGACAATATTTATAAACATGATAGACAGCAGTCTCAGTACGTGAGTAGCCAAGACATTGTTAAGGTTCCTTTCAGGAGAAAGTTTTGGAGCTGAGCTGAACAGAGAAGTGGTTTTGCAGCTGCTTGCAGGAGGATGGTCCTAGGTGTTGAAGAGAAGATGGAGGTGCTCAAGATAAAGCAGAAATTTCATTCAAAATTGAGTAATAAAGGATATTTATCAAGGTGAAGCTTGACAAAGTTCTGATTTGGGTTAGAGAATTGCTGTGGATGGCAGGAGGCTGGGTTCAGGAAACCAACAGGTCCAGTTTTGGAGTATTTCAAGGGTGTGAAAATGTGGAGAAAAGTGAGCAGGAGCGAGAAAGCACCACTGAGCAATGGCTCCTCGTTCAGAATCAGCACCAGTAGAGTAGCACCCATGCCCTGGGCTCTCTCACCACTGCAGGGTCCAGGCCCTCTGGACAGAGTTTTTGTCACCATCTCTGTCTTGTCGACTGTACAACGCACTGCTACCTTCACCCATGTAAAGATGCAGTGTCTGTTGTACAGTGTTTTGGGTGCTCGTGTTCAATGGAGTGGATTAGCTTGTGAAAACCTGCATCCTAATTCTGATGTAAATGTAAATGTGTACTGGGTATTATGTAGCTCTGGTTTTGAAGCTCTCTAATGTTTATTTCAAAGTAATAATAGCCTCAATAATGTTCAAAGAGCTGTTTGGTTTGGATATAAAATATATATTACATAAACTAGTTTTGTAGTCATCAGTATATCTAAGTTTTTTCAACTCTTATGTCTGGAGTTCATTTTCTTGAGCTTTCTTTATCTCAGTTCCTGATCATTGCTTTCTTTGCCAACCTGAAGCTTTGTTTTCTTTCACATTTGTGGCCTCCATTCATTGTACTGAAATGGAAGTAAAGTTTCGATATAACTTTTTTTTTTTCCTCGGAGAAAGAAAAATGGGAAAATGCAGATAGTAGCAGAAAGATGGTGGGGAGAAAATGGATCTTTTACAGGTGTGAGTTACTTTTCCTGACTTAGCATGTTATGTTTCTATCACATCAACACGAAGTAATGTGACCTAAGATGATGTATCAGAAGCTGAAAATGACTCCTGAAAATAGAAATGTTAGGATATCCTGGAAAAACTAGCTATCTGCACATTCATAACATCAACCTTTGTAGCACAAATTCCAGCTTCCACAAGGTCTGTTTTTAATAAGATGAATCAATTCCATCCCACTTCTAAGGGCAGAAGTTGCTTGTTCCTATTACTAGTCAACAACTCAACACCATTTTCACTAACACTGCAAAAGGAGAGAAACCTAGCACATTCTAATGAAAAGTGAACAATTGTTTGGAAACTTGATAATGTGCTATAATGCATTAGCTGAAGAGTGGGCAGAAGCTGTGTTAAGAGAATTGACCTTTACATGCAATACGTTTGGAGAGATAGGGAGGAAGAAATACATCACTCACTAAGTAGAACAAGAAGCAGAACAGAAAAAGGTGGGGTAGGAATTTTGACAAAAAGGACATGATTAAATTATTTTTGGTAAGTTTTCAGATAAGAAGCACCTACTTCTGGAAACATTTTATAACCAGACCATTAAGCAATCCTCCCATGATAGCTACTTCATATAATAGTGTTTTATTGTCTGAATTTGTCTAAGTATCAGAATACCAGTAATGTTTCACAGTTACATAATGCTTTTTTGCTTTTAATCTCACAATAAATAAGAGGTGGGTGAATACTACAGTACTCTCCACTGACTTCAGAGGGCTTTGAGTTTCCGATCACTCCTTTTCACAAATCTCCTTTATTCCTTTGCCCTTGTCTTCAGATGCTTTGTCCACCCTTAAACCAGTCAGAACTAATGACATCATAGATAGCAAAGACCAGTGAATAACACTAAGTGATAGCTAAATTCATCAATAAACCTTTCTAAGATCCTTGGTCACCCAGGAAACTGAAAAATGGGCAGCAGAGGTGGCTCAGGTAATTTCAGAACTGGAGTTTTGTTTAATTGATGCAACTGCAGAAATGGGTAATACGACCATTACCCATGGCTTGTTAACTTCCATCTCTAATGCAGTTAAATATGACATATACCCTCCTATTTTCAGTTTCCAGTTTATCACGTGTTCTTGCTCTAGAAATGCATTTCCAGCACTGTAGCTGTGGCTGGGGGGAGCTGATGGTGTTGATGGTCGGGTGTTTTGCATGACGAATGGAGGGTGTGTCTGACCTTGGCTTGGACTTCCTTCCCTTATGTCACCTGCAGGGTTTTGCATGGCTTTGCTGTCTCCAGAAGTGGAGCAGAGAGGGCTCATGGGGAACCAGTCAAATCACAGCTCAAGAGCTGACAGCTGGGATGCGATCAGGAGCAGCTCCACGAGCATGCTGGAATAGCAGCTCACTCTCTGCTCACTCCTAAGTCCACTGGGATTTGGAGATGCAACTGGGATGTGTCACTGCCTTGGTTGAGGGTTTAGCAATGAGTGGTTGGAAAAGTCAGCGTTCGGCCAAGTATTTCAAATAGGAAGCAAATAGTTGGGAATGTTGATATCCTCTTTATTGTTTCTGTGTTTCCGAGTTAATATCAAGAAAGATAAATGTTCCATTTCACTCTAAAATCTGCCAGGCCATCCCTTTTCTGCAAGACAATGAAGACAGCCCTTTTTCCTATCTAGACCACTAGCTGGGTCTGCAGTTCAATGCTTTTAGGAGAAGTGAAGTTTCTAATTTATAATCTTCCTGCAAGCTTCCGCAGCAAATTCCAGGGTTACAGAACTGCAGAATTCACTGGGGCCCACACAGTTTTAGGTCACTTAGTTCAGGAAGCATTTAAATCTCCACAGAGTGTGGATAGCCAAAGAGCCATATCCAGTTACGTTTCATGATGCCTCCGTGTCTGATTTTTGGTTACATGAGTTCTTCCTGCACCGGGGTATATGACTTTTTTTGGCCTATTCAAACCTGAAACCCAGGGAAAGTGAGCAAAAAAGCTGAAGAAATTTTGCAATCCTCCCTAAAGTGAAACTGCTGCTGAGTGCCTGTGGCCAAAACAGCCTTCTCCTTCCAGTTCATCAAGGACAACCTGTCCTAATGCCATGCCAACATTTCTTGCTTTCCATCACATCTCTTGGGAAAGCCCCATAAGCAGTGACCTTGTGACTAAATGCCTGCCAGATCTGCTTTCTGGCAAAAACAGCTGCTACTCTTGGCACATTCAAATGCCTGTTCAAATTTTAGGAACTCCTCTATGAGGTGTTCATTTTATTTCCCTTCTACAGGAAAGCATTTCTCTAATGCAGAGAAAGACTATGGACCATGGAATTGCAAAATATTACTGGACACACTGGTGGGAATGAGATGCTTTTTCAGCATGGGCTGTCATTCTGCATGCCTTCCTGATTGGTGAAATTTTCTTTTAAAAGATAAATGTCACTATTCATGTCACCAGGAATTAATTCATTGCAGTTAAAAAGGCATTTGGAAATTAAAGGCCCTATATCTGTAAAGCTCTGCATTTACTCCATCCTTTTGGCTCCCAGCTTATGTCCTCAAGGCCTGGAAGCATTAAGGGCCAAATATGAAATTCTGTATTTAGAATACTTAATATTGTACCTAGACAATTAATGGGATTTTCAAAAGCGTTAATGCAGGTATAATATAATATATAATATAATAATGCAGATACTGGTGTGATTCTCACCTTAGGAGTATTTTAATGTAGTTTATGGGGTTTTTGGATAGTTCACAATACCAGGCAAAGCTTGTTAGCCCCTGCCCAGAACATCCTGTTTGGATTTATATTATTTGCTTCCTGGCAGTGAGTATTTGAAAACCACCACTGGTGCCATACTGGCACAGAATTGCACTGGAAAACATGGCCCCAGTTTCTTAAAATTTAGTTTGGGAGTTGTCATCAAGTCGCTTTTATAAGAGATAATTTTGAGTGTGTGTGAACACACCCCTGACCCTGCCTTGCACCTGGCTGGCTGGGACTTGGGAAGGAGCAAAATTCACCAGCCCATTCCGTGAAATGGGGTCAGTGGGCAACAAACACCAAGATATTCTCAGCATGAATTATGGTAAAATATCCCCGGGTTGGCAGGTAGGCTTTAAAGATGGGTGAATCTCCCACATCCAGATACAGGTGACAGGTTTTTGTCCCTGTGTCACCACGGAGATTCTCTATATAGAGCGTGGGCAACTCCTTTCTTACATCTGCAGATGTAAAAAATCAGATTTGTCTTTCTACAACACAATCTTTAAAATACATAACTGATTTAAAATTACAGAAATGACTAAACAGCAATTCCACAGACTAAAAAGAAATTGGGACGAGGAAGTTAATCTAAGGACTGATGTCCAACACTACATTTTTTTTTTTTTTACGTACTTAAATGTTTGAGTTTTTTGTTCTAGGTGAATGTTTGAACAGTAGAGACAGTTGTTGAGGAATGTTATGACTTTGGTGTGGGCCAGCAGTGGACATGTCTTTGATATTAATATTATTTAACATAATGTAATTGCATTAATGCTGGCTAAGTGTATTCCTGTTGAAAACTTGTATTGATTGTTAATAGTGAAGCTGCAGCCTTTTAACACCAACTGTTGATGCATTGTCTGTGCAAGCTCAGAGTCTTAAGGGCAAGGGTAATTTATACTTGCCAAATCACTTAGAGAAAATTCCAAGTACGTTCAGATTTGCACATTCAGAAATATAGAGGGTAATTAGGGATAGGCTCAATATTTGCCCATTTCTCTCTTTTAAATCACACACTTGGAATGAACTGTCCAGCTCAAGCTTTTCTGATTGGAAGCAAATAATAAAGAGAAACTCAGTCCCCCTCAAGCCATGATAAAACACTTTATGGTCTCATAACATCTCAAGTTTGAGGAGGAAAAAACCCCCAAACCCCTAAGTCTCATACTGGTTCACAGCCTCACAAAAGGTTCCCCAACTGTGTTTTTAAGTCAATAAAGGGAAAGTTGCCTCTGAAGAAGCCCTATCACATTTAGCAGAATGAAACCTATAGGATTGTGTTGATATTAATGAGGTTCTGTTGCTCTAAAAGTACTCAGGGATCTCACAGTATAAAAGTTAACTGAGTTTAATTTAACAGATATTTTTATAGGAGTTTAGAAAAAATAAACAATAAAATATGCATACCATGTCAGTGAATAAAAATTAGGACAAGAAAGTTTATTTAAATATTTGATATTCAATGCCAAAGCTTATAAATTATTTTTTTTACGTATATGAATATTTGAGTGGTTTTTGCAGAACCATTCAGATTCTTCATCACTTGAGAAGCTCTATATACCTGTGTTGCCTTAGTGAAATGATGTGAAAGTGCAGTTTATCAGTGCCTTGCCTTGAATCCTGGAAGATTTTCCAGTAAAAGCAGTGAATGAAGAAGTAGAATTGCTGTAATGTCCTTGTGCTGCATGCTCTGGTGCTGCTGTTTCTCTCACTCTTATCTGACTTTATTCTGGGAGACCCATAAGATTCACCTCTGAACGTGTAGAATAATGGTTTATTTTTATGCTTGCTCTGGTTTCATTAATTTGTGGATTAACTGAGGAGGAGAAGCAATTGCACTCGTACCCCCTTCGAGTGACATTTGGTTCCTTCTATTTTTCCTCATTTCCCTAATATTTGCTGTTCTTTATACTTTCCTCCTCTTACCTTTTCTTTTCTCATTTCTCAGCCTCCCCTTCTCTCCCAGGACTGCATTTTGACACCTTTAAGCAGTGAATTGGTCTTTGCTTACTGTAGTATTCACATCAATCTTGTGCTTGTGGCTCTGGCCCTTATTCCTCATTCCATAATAGTTTCCCTTCACCCCCACCTCTTCTCTCTTATCTGTCTTGTAGGAGAATAATGTCTTTCAAAACTTTAGTGAGTGGGAATAGCAGTGTCTGTGAATATTTATTTGCTGTATAAATACTCAAAAGCTTATTCTTCATCGTGGCCACCCACGTTGCTGCACGTTCCCAGAGCATCTCATGTTATTTTTCTGTGCAATGAAACCTCACGTGTTTTGCTAATTTTATAAAGATATGCTCAGGTTGTTGACGTTTTCATCTGCCCATGGTAAAAATGCAAAACAGAGTGTGCTCCTATGCCACCTAAAAGTATAAGGAGATACATTCTCTGCTTGAATGTTGGATTCTAATTTCTCTTGCTCGAATTGCACAAATCTTGTGCGACCTCTGTCTTGGCTAGACTTTGCACTGGGATGGAAGATATTTGTTCCCTGGACTGGCCCTGCTTTGTCACATATTTTAAGTGAATATCCAAGAGGTCCTTCCTAGACGATTTCCAGGAAGCAACCTTCCTGATGGACTGCACCCCCCACTTAGGGACAGGGGGTTTTTTTAGCTTTCCCACTTTGCAGCCTTTCCATGTGGTGTCAATGGTCTGCAGCGAGAGTGAGAAATATGCCAGTAACTTTATCTGCCTTGGCCTTGCTCTGCAGAAGTGCATATGCACAAACTCCTCTTTAAGCACGTGAGGATTGGGAAATTCAGTGGGACTATTCCTAGGCTTAAAATTAAGCTTGCTATACTTAAGGGCTACAGTGATGCCTTACATCTGGCTTTCAGCCAGCATCCTGAATATTGCTCATTGATCCTATCGCTGGAAACCAGCCACAAAAATTATTCTTTTTTTTTTAAATTTTTTTTTTTATTTAATGGATTTCCTGAAAAGACACTGGGAAACCCATTCAAAACAGCATTCAGCCATTTGACACGTTGGTGTCTGCTTTGCACTAATGAACTCCTGCGTTTAATTTGGTCTTGTCAGGACACAGTGTCTCCAGAAACCTGAAGTTTAATAGAGATGAACCAATTTCATTGGTGTAACTGTGAGTAAGAAGTTATCATCAATCTCATCTTCTTTGAGCATAACTTACAAGGTCTTTCTAATCTGATCAGCTTTCTTGAACACAGTGTGTTGATGACTTGCTTCAAGTCATTCATGTGGAGATATTATACCTACTACATATGATAAAACAATATAAGGCAGATCAACTGCTTATAATCTAATTAGTTTGGTCTTTTCATTTACAGTTATGCCCTGAGTACAGCTGTGCAAAATTCACATAATTTGTTTCACAGAATTTTACACATTTTTCTTTTTGTTTTGTTTAGCTTTATAACTCCGAGATTTCAGCTTCATTTGCAGCTTCAGTGAAATTGCCAGTCCCACCTCCAAAGCATATGAAATCAGATATAGGGTGTTTTTTCTAAGTCTGAACTATTTTCAGGGAGTAAATGAAACCATTTAAAGTCAAAATTTACAGTAAATTCTTTGCTGCAAGTTTTCATGAGAAAATGCTGAGTGGTTCCAGTTTCACTCCAGATGTTACAGGTACTTTTGTTTGGGCATGGAACTGATTCAAAACTGTGGGATCAGGGTTTTTCATGAACTGTCACTAGTTCAGTACTACCAAGACATTGCAGATTAAGAGACCATTCTTGATTCAAGTATTCCAGCCTCTGCTCACTTCATCTACCGCACATCAGTGTAATAGTAGTTTGTGTCCTTATGTTTTCCTTCAGATTTAGGGATTTGAAAGCACCAAAAATATTAATATGTATTTTGCAATTATTTTTCCTTGCATAGATCTTAGTATGAAATTATATCAATCCATGTCTTCAGCTTGAAATGTGCAAGATACCTGTGGTGGATTCTAGGAAAGACATTCAGCTTTCTGCTGTGAATGTTCTTGGGAAAACACTTTGGATAAGTTTAAAAAATACCTATTACAAAGATATTCCTTTTTTGAAGTCTCCAAATGCCCAAACCCTTCTCAGTTGCTTTGGTTTTCTTGAAGAAAGTGGGTCCAGAAGGGAGAAGTACCAAATTCTCTCTGCACACAGGACAGAGTGCACTTCTGCATCATTTCTGAGCTAAATCTAATCCACTCCAGTTGATTTATTTAATTTTTACATAGATAAAAATAGAAAATACTATTAATTTTTAGTAAATCTCTTTATATGTAAATGAGTGACTGGAAGATAGGGCCTGAATTTCTTGCTGGAGTACATGAAGGATGGATTTGTTCATCATGTTTCCATCTATCTTTGGCAGGGAATACTTTGGCTAAATTTAAAGGGTAATAAGAGGGTTGTAGCAGAATAAATTGTTTTACTTAGATTTCAGATCTGAAAGTGGGTATTTTACAATCCATGTATTTATATCTGATGCTTGAATAACATGGCTTGTATTACCCTTACCCTACCCTGAAGTGAATGCTTTGAAAATAATATGCTGGCAAATAATTCCCTTTTTCTCCCCCTTCCTTTTTACCTTGTCTTCTCTGTAGCTGCCTCATGTGAAACAAGCAGAACTAGAGAACTGCCAAGGCTTGCATAAACCGTGTTTATTGCTTTTTTGGTTTAATTTCTTAGGAAAGCAGGAAGTAATTTTTAAAATAGATATTACGGTCAGTGGATGTGTTTTATTGGATAACACCAATATTAAGAAACAGAGATTTGAGACTCTCAAATTACAATGCCTTTACTATTTTTTAACATATTGGCACTGGTGGTGGATTGCATTAACATTGTCAATATAATTTATTTAGGATTTGTCGAACGTTTGCTTTAGCTGTTAACATCAGAATAGGAATGTGTAAATTTTATTTGCACTAACAATGCGTTCACCCTTGTTGTTATTGCAATGTATTGATTTGATTTCTGGAGCTTACCTAGATTGCTGGAAGGACTCTGGGTTTTCCCTCTTCCATGGCCTTAGTTATGTCCATGGGCTTTGTGGTGACTCCTAATCCAGCAGTGGGCTGAACTACTTATTCTTTTATTCAAGTTCTATATTCTACTTGTTGTCTTTTCTGGCAGTCATTTGTTGAAATCTTGCACTTAGGTTGTATGTAACCTTTAATTCAGCCTTTTTTAGCACTTTTCTTTGCCAATAAGGAGTTCTGATATTTTCTGTATGACTCATACCCCAACAGGAAAATGAAATTATTTCCCCAGTACTTCTGAGCTCTCATTGACACCTGAGTTACACACACAGTGTAACCTTCAACTCTCACTTCACAGATTAGAAAAAACAGGTTTTTGGGTGTTATTAGCATTATTATGGCTACAAGGACATATGCAAGTGAACCCTTACAGGCTAAACTTGCTTTTCTCCCTCTCTTTCCCTTTTGCTCCCTCTCTGTGTTTCACTCCCTGTTTCATCCCTGTCACAGAATCCCATCAGGGTATATTAATCATGTCACTTTTAGTTTAAATAATAAAGGGCATCTCCTTATAGTCTCCTCATACATTTGGTAGTGGACTAATTTAATACTGTGATTGCACTCAGTAAGCAATTTTGTTTTTATATTGAGGTGCAGTGTGTGTGTATATGAGAATGTAATTCCAGCAGTTTTGGCCTGCCTGGATCAGGACACAGCTGAATAATGGAAAGGTATCTGCTGCACAGCATGATCCCGAAATTCAGTGTGTAATGCTGTATTGGCAAACATGTTCTGCAGTTTTGGGGAGGACTTTCCAGCCTGCATGGTTCCCTGTTGGAAAAGGGGAGGCTCAGGCTGCAGGTTTGGTTATCTGACCCTTTTTCAGATGCCTTTTGTTTCATTTTGCAAGCAACTGCTCCAAATTCCTTTGAACTTCAGTACTGCCATAGACTGGGATGGGCCAAGGCTGGAACAACATTCAGCAATTGAAAAATTGCAAACTAATACAAAGTTTTTTTGGAAAAAAAAAATACATATTCAGGCAGCCAGTGGGATTTTGCTGCACACATTGGGACCACTTTATTTGGCCTGAAGTACAGTATGAATTGAAAACAAAACTATTGTCCTTTTGATTAACTGCTGTACAGACCCTCTCATTTTGAAACCAAACTGCTGCAGAGATGAGCCCTTAGACAAATGTTGACCCATTGTGTGGCTGTTTAACCCCCTCCCCCAAGTTCACTGTCAATTCATAGCTTCAATTCAGCAAATGGCTAATGGGATTGATAAAGCATGGAAGCAGAGCTGTGGTGTTTTAATCAGTCTCCAAAGCTGTTTATTGGGAGCACACACCAGAGCTGAAGAGACTGTTGATATTTTTAGAGCCAGTCAAAAACTGCAAGAAAAATGTCATGTCTGTTTGCTCAGATTTTTAAATGAATTTATTTTGGCTGTACTTTCACTTCTTTTATATGCCACGGAGAGTCACAGATCCTGGCTGGCTCTGCAGTAAGTTAACCTGTTCTGTAGTTGTCACCTTGCCATGGGAACCTGCAAGCCAAGTCACGAGCCTTCACGTCTGCCTGGAGGGTGCAGGGTGCTGAAATAAACTCCCATGAAGTTCACAGCCTGTAACACTTGCCGTGCACTGCCCACGTACCTGTACCTGCCCTGTGAACAGAATCCATTCACCTTTCCCACTGGAAATCCAGCAGCTTGCATCCCACCCA
>VWZW01004119.1:1034096-1077637 GCA_013397115.1 Edolisoma coerulescens
GTGTTACTCTATTTTAACTTTTCTACTGAACTCTGTGAACTCACTAATTACTTTTCCCCCTCTTGTCACCTTTTTGATATGACATGTATTTTATAAAGGAGATAGAAGTTTGGGATTTTTTTTCTATCATGCATATGATTGAGGATAACAAAATTAAACCGGAGAAAAAAGGAAATGTATTTTTCAGAAATACATTTTTAGAAATATCTGAGCAATACTGCTTCAATTACAAAGGGACTGGAGGATCAAATTTAAGGAAATAACTATTAATCTGCTTAACTAGGGCAGGTAGAAGCGTAATAGCAGACCAGGGATTTTAGCAAGGCCAATCACACAGACTGGAGTTTATTCTCTTCAGTGGGGTGACAGGGGAAGGGTAAAGGGACTTTAATGTGGTGGGCCATAAGAAGCACGAAAAACTGGTATCTGTGCAGCTTCTTTATAGCTTTAGCCCAGTTGTTGCATCGTAGTGATCAGTAAATTGCATGGACCCTTATTAACCTTATTGATAAGGAGCTTAGGGAAGTCCCATTCAGTCCAGAATATATTCTTCTTTTTGTTCTCCTGTCTGTCTCAGTTTGCAATCCCGGTCTCTTTGTACAGAAATCCTTTATGTTGCACCTCAAAATTCTGTGCAAGTACTCTGCTCATTTAACTTGAAGCAAGGGAACTGTAGAGCAGAAAGGGCTGGAGTACACATGGGGCCACGGGCCTATTTAAATATAGCTGGGACACCTGGAGAATGTTTGAAAAATTTCTTTTAAAGAATCTTTTATATTGTTCTTCTTTCAGTGCAGCTGGGGTCTGTGGGGATCAGGGGATTATTTTTGATACCTGTCTAAAAGAGTTATGTCTACACTGATTTCCATCCCTTGCTACTAATTAACCTTATTGTATACAGGAAACAGTCTATTTAATACCTGCATTCTTTCTGTAATGCCAAGTAAAATGAAATCTAGTGTGAAATCTAGTTAGCATTTGCCTTTTTGAAGTCATTTTTGAGTTTCCAGTCCGGGTGACTGTGACCTCAAAACTGAAAGCTATAAAAATGGTCCCTATTTTGGCTCAATGGGAATTTCTTGAAGATTCCCTGTTCACCTGGACTTGCACGTGTAGTAAATTGCCCATCTTGGTGCTTAACGGTGTTTTCCCAGGAACCATCTATTTCTGGGTCACTCAGAGCCCTGCAAAGCACATATGTTCCTCCTAAGCAAAGCAGTCTCCTCCTATCTGCTGGAAAGATCCCACTTTGACTGTTTCAGTGTACAGAGACTTATAAAAAATTTAAATAGCAATGGTAAAACCAGATCCATTAAGGAGAATGAGGAATGATAATTTAAAAACGTCACCAACAAAGGCATAGGATGGTGAGGGGTAGCGAGAGGAACTTAAACCGTAAAATGGAGGGAAAAAATTGGATGTACCTTATTTTAAAGGACCTTTAAATCCTGCTGAACAACACTGGAATTGATCCTGACTGCTCCAACATGCAGATAGAGGAGTTGTTACTATACAGAGTGATTTCTGAAAAGAATATTCACTAAAATGGGTTATTTTTCATGTATTTGATGAGGAAATGTTCCCTTGAGTGTTGAAAGGTTGAGCCAAGCCCTGTGGTCCTGCTTTCTCTGCAGGTCTCCGAGTGCATCCCTGATGTCCCAAAGACAGAGTTGGATTTTTACAGGAGATTGGTTCAATTCCTTGAAGAGGGCTCTTGGTGGTGGGGTGACTCCCTTGGGGACAGGCCAGCTGCATGAGCTCGGCAGTCTTTAACAACAAAATCCTGAAGAAAGGGACATAATTTAGTGCTAAATTTGCTTCATTTAATACCAAATGATGATATCAAGAACAAAGCTAGTCAAAACAAAGGACGAGAAGAAAAATAAAACAACATTTTAATACTGCCTGTGCATCAGTACTGACAGCATAGATACTAAACAATGGTTGGAAGTGCTGGTTTGATTTATTTGGTGGTATTAAAGCTCGGTGGAAGCACCAGAGGAATAGGACATTGATATCATTAGTTATAATCTATTTGGAAAGAAGGACAAGCATTGTTTTCATTCCTGCTGGGGCTTGTCAGGCAGCTTGGCTGTTGGAAATTGGGCTTGATGGTAGACATATAGGCTTATGGGCTTGAAGCATTGGGTGTATGTGGGTGTCCATCCCTATGGCTAAGTGGCCACAGTGGGCATCCAAGATTCAGTTTAAGGAGCCTGAAAGGTGCCCCTGGATCCCTCTGTAAAACTGCTCCTCAAGGAATGGGAGAGAATTTTTCTCATTTGCTGTTTGCCTTCCATTTCCTGTATTTTATTCTTATTTTGGTCAATAAAGCAATGTTCATTTATGCTTTACACCATTCTCCAGAAAACACATTTCTTTGTGCAGCCTTTCCAAAAGCAACAGAAATAATCTGACTTAACTATAAAAGATTTTATTATTATTTTTTTTTCTTCTGCCTTTCCTACTAAGCTCCTCTGCAAAACAGCTAGAAATTTTCATTTTCAAAACATTAGTACAGCAAATTGCCATCTTTCTGTGCACGGCATTCTCTATGTACTCATCATCTGAATGATTCCGGATCACTCTCCGGCAGCGTGAATCACAGCATGCCCCCATGCCTGCCTCTTTTTCAATTATATCTAAGAGGAAGACTGCTGGAGACCCATTTTTTCATCTTGCACAGGACCCCAAAAGTGCCAGATCTCATTTCAATATAATATTATGACAGTATGATAAAATGAATGTTAACAGGACACTGACTAATATGATCTGTAGAGAAATGATAGAACAATACAATATTGGGCAGATTGTATTACTAATGTGCATTTTATGGACAGAAAATTGCCTTTGTAACCAGGGTTCTAAGATTTAATCCTTACATCCTATGATCCTACTTAGTGTTCTAAGACATTCTGCAGCACTACTGAAATTTTTTGCCTTCTTAAATGAAATATACATTTTTACTTTAGCACAGAGCTGCCTATATCACTCCCAATTTACTAATGAAACTTGGCATTCAAATGACTCATCAGCACGTACTGCAAGGCATAAAAATAGATTAATGTGGCATACGTTTCTTTGCCCATAAAAACGCACCTTCATGTAATCTAGGCGCTGTCTTATTCAACAGAAAGTATGTCATTTCCTTCCCCTAGCAGGTCGAGTTAAAAATGAGCTAAATGTGTGAGAAAGCCATTACTGCACTAATGAAAAGCTCGATACCGTTTGAATTTTTCATCACGGGATATTTGTTCTGTGGCACACAGCACTAATATTTACTGTCACCGGTACAGTATGCACGGTAATTAAGTTACAGTCATCAACGGGGTGGATGTTAAGCAAAGATGTTTCTGTGTGAGCCTGGATCTCTTTCACACACATTTCATAGAATCATTGGATCACAGAATGGTTTTGGGGTGGAAAGGATCTTAAAGATTGTCTTGTTCCACCCCATTTCCCCGGGCAGGGACACCTTCCACTATCCCAGGTTGCTCCAAGCCACATCTAGCCTGGCCCTGGACACTTCCAGGGATGGGGCAGCCACAGTTTCTCTGGGAAACCTGTGCCAGGGCCTTACCACCCTCACAGGGAAGATTTTGTTCCCAATATCTAACCTAACAGGAGACAGCACTTGAAGTATTTGTAGGTTTGGTTGATGAAGAGGAGAGAAAAAGGGTTAAAATGGATTTTGACATCTGATCTAAGCTCTGTATCAGCCTCTCTGTGTGCTCCTCACACCAGAAGGATGGTAAAAGCCACCTCAGGACCTTACTGGCTAAACAGTGACTGTGTAAGGGAAATCAGTGCCACAGTGGCCGCTTTTTTTCCAGAAGATGGACGAAGGTTGAAAAGTTATGCACTTGCCAAAATCATTATCCTCATTCAGATTGCGGACACTGATCCCACCTGCGTCATCTGCGGTGGCAGGATGGTGCTGAGGGGTCTCTTGCTTGTTCACAGGGTGTCTGGCTCACTCCCTTTCTCTCTCATCTCTTCCCTTATTAACTTCAGAGGGATATCATGAGAAATTAATAAAATCATCACAGGAACAGATGGAATTCTGGCTATAGTAACAACGTGAGCTTTAAGAGCAGAAATAGCTTTTTCATCAAGCTCCAGTCTAAGGTTTTCAGGAGACTTCTTTCCGTAAGCGCAGTCTCTTTGGAAGGTACTAGATATCTGGAATGTTCCAAATTTCCCAAGTGATCCAGCTTTTTCCTGCCAAACCGTCTATCCACTTTGACAACGTCCTCCCATGCTCCTTTTCCTCCCACCACCTGGTGACACCTGCCACATCTGGGCTCGTTTTATCACAACCTGGCCACGAGTTCCTGGAGATAATTGTGAGACACATCCGCTACTGTGCACGTGTACCTCTGATTTCACAGCAATGCAAGGTGTAGCTTTAAACAAGTAAATCAGAGGCACATTCAGAGCTGTCTAAACTTCAGGAACCTCTGGCATGTGATCAGATGAAGTTTTGACAAATCCCACAACTTCTTCACCATTAGGTGGGCACAGAAAGTCCTGAACCTGACTGAGAGGTGTCCGTCCCCTGCACTTCTGGAGTCAGCCAGTCCAAAGGGAGCAGTTTCCAGCAGTACAACGATTTGCCTCCCCGCCACATTGTGCTTGGCAAGTGGCCTGAGACAGATGTACACTTGCTTCTTAATTAGACAGCTTTTTCCTTTCTATCCAGTGAATTAACCTGGTTCCTTTCACTGGAGAGTGTCCGTAGGAAAGGCAAGAAGGACAGCTTGTGACCCCTGTAGCCCTGCAAAGTGCACTTGAATTAAGGCAGAAAAAGGCATCCCAAGCTGGTATGCAAGCAATTGATACCTCCTTGGGTGTGTTTGGGGTCAAATGTTCCAATTATTCTATGAGTGACTCCACAGCCATGCAGGTAAGAAAAGAATTTTAAAAGTTTTTGGCCTTCACAGGGTAAAATCTAATTTGTGTAGAAACTATTTGGGATATGAAGCAATTAAAGTCTTATGTGAGTAAATAGGAATTTCTGCATCCTAGAAAGGTTTTTTAGTGCCTGAGAAGAGCCTTTGGCCATGGATCTTCAGGCTCACCTCTCCTCACTACTTGTTCCAAAGCAATGTTTTCCCAGCAAGTGTCTACTGATGATCTTAGGGATAAATGGCATTGCTTCCGAGGTGGAGGCCTCTTTCTTGGCCTCTAACAAGATCATAGATTTCTCTAGCAGCATCTAGTTTCTGTAACAAAGACTCTATATGTACAGGTAGGCTATCCAAAAAACAAAATATAAGTGTTGTTCTATAATAGGCCAGGCCATGTACTTTGGCAGAAAATGGGAGAGGAAAATTACTTTAGGTGCTCTTTCCCTTCATAGAATAGAATCATAGGATGGTTTGGGTTGGAAGGGATCTTAAAGATCATATTGTTCTAACACCCCATGCCTTAATTCATCCCATGCCCCTGTTTCCCCCTCCCATATTTGCCTAGCTTTATGGAAGCCATTTGGGATGAAAATCTAGTTTACTGAGGGCCTGTACTGTAGGAACAGCATTTCCAAAGAGGTCTCAATTATCTGAAACACAGGCTCTGTGTGAGGGGAAAGAATATATCATGGTAAAGAGAGTAAATAAAGAGGGTAAAATGTCTCTGGAGGGTGACCATTCCCTGGACCTAATCACTTGATATGGGCCAAACCAGAGGGTCTGGACACACGCTCATGTTGAAGGTACCTAAAGGAGCACAGACTCATTTGTCTCCTTTATCCATTCCTGAGGCATCTACTTGACAGAACAAGGTTGACTTAAATCAGGAAAAATACTAGTTTGCTGTGGCAGAGTTGCTCAGTTTCTTCCAGAGCGTGAAAAAAGTGGCCCCTGTCCTCCCTCTCAGTCTTTCTTACACGGTGTCCAGCAATCTCAGACAATGAGTAACATCTTTCCCATCCGTGCTTGTGCTGAGTCTGCCTTTGCCACTTAAAAGACCCACCTTTTTAATCCATTAGCTGGAGCTGATGTATTCCATGACAAACTCTGGAGAACCAGGGGGGCTTTGTCCCCATGCCATTGGTGTCCTGATGTCAGAAGTACACCCAGGACAGGAGAACACAGACCCAGAAAATGCACCAGGTCTCAATTCATCCTCTTGTATTTCAGGGAGGATGTTGAATTGTCCAGTCAGGGAAATGTTTTGATTTTCAAATCCATTCCTTTCCCCCCCCNTCCCTTTGTTTTGGGAAATGAGAAAAATATATAAAAGCAAGTTATTAATAAAACATCTATTATGCCCATGGGACAGAGGTCCTTCCGTATTGTTCAGATGGCATGTTTATTGTTGACATCTCTCTTTTCTCTGAGTATGCACAGAACCCTGAAATCCTTTTACATTTTTAATAAGATTATTTCTTTTTTTCAATCTAGTGCAAGAAAACCGCATCTGCAATATGCATAA
This sequence comes from Edolisoma coerulescens, assembly GCA_013397115.1. NCBI lineage: Eukaryota > Metazoa > Chordata > Aves > Passeriformes > Campephagidae > Edolisoma > Edolisoma coerulescens. The sequence continues at coordinate 1,040,532 of VWZW01004119.1, forward strand.
TACTCTCAAAAACTGCAGCATCAGAGGGAAAGCAGTGCCAATGTTTTTGGCTACGTGCACTTCAAAGAGACACGATGTGAAAAAGAATAATACTAGAGGTCTTGGGAAGGTGCTCGCATTTTGCTTCTTAGGGCGTGTTTGTTTAAGGTAGTTGCCTTTTTTTTCACTTCTCACGTTTGAGGTGAAGCACATCATAAACACAAGAGGGAATTTGATTTGTTTTCCGACCAGCAACGCTCCACAAATTTGGAATAACTGGTGTTATCGTGTTGCTTTTTCTGAACTCAGTGTCTTTATGGAGCAAGGTGATCATCAGCTCTACATTCCTGCAGCACTGGGTGCTCTGGGGGTGTGTGGAATCTGTGATTCTGTGAAAATGTGGGTATCCACTGAAAAACAGGAGTCTGAACAGCATCACCCATGTGCTTCACCATCAGTGTGCAAGGATGCAGCCTCACACTGCAGCTGTGCTGAAGGAGCTGATTCACCATGCAGGACCCTGGTCTGCCTTGTGCATTCCAAGTCCTTGTCCCTGAGCTGGCATTTTAAATTTGCATTAACAAAGGGCAAAAGCAGTCCCTGCTGGTGTCCTGTGGCTAAAGACTGCAAGGGGCCCAGGAACTAAGATAAGAGTGGTTCAGGCAGGTACAAGATAGCCAGAGTAATGTGGGCTCTGTGAAGCTGGTGATGGAAATTTGGAGAGCTGCAAGGTGAAGTAGCCACAAGGGAGAAACCAGCAGCCCTGGTATGTTCTCTGTATAGACAAAAACAGCATTTAATTCCCCAAATTCCCTTGTGAACCTGGTCCATGCACTAAGGACAGTTCAGTTCTTCAGTGCAGAGGAGAAATCAGATGTAAACAAGCTGCTTGATTCTTTTAAGAGCTGTAAAGAGTTCAATAATGAAAATATTAAGGATCCTTCCCCCTTGGATACTTAGAGCTTTGTTCTAAAAGGCAGAATAGATACACAGAGCATCCACTGAAAGACAGAGCAAGTTATAAGAGGTGTGGCAGATCTTCCATCTGAGGGAAGGTTAAATTGATTAAGAGACAAATGAGAGGTGATGTGTTAGTGGTATATAGGAGAGTGAATTGCCAGGAGAGGTCAGTCAGATGATCCTATTTAGCCTTTCCCATAAATCAAGAACAAGCAGAGTGCTATACAATGGTACTAAAAGCTAATGAATCTAAAAGTGATACAAGTAAAATATTTTCTTACATGGTGCATAATTAACCTGGGAAATTCATCAGATACCATTAAGACAAAGAGCCTAGCAGGATTAAAAATGGATAATAAGTGTCAGAAGCTACATAAAGATAGAAATGTATACAGAGTGTTCAGCCATTTATTTAAAACCATTTGCTGCCTGGGGCTGCAAAGAAACATCCCCTGTGGGAAAGCTTGGCATAACACTGGACTTTCTGTACCTTTTTTGCTGCAATGGGTAGGCTGGGGCCTGAGCAATGGACTGATCAAACCACTTTCAATATGGTCACTTTAATTTTCCAGAGCAGAGGCCGCACCACCACCTACCCAAAATTGCAACCAAAAAATGTTCAAAAAGCTTCTGAGATGCTTCTTTGAAAGCTTCTGAGCTTTGAGACAATATTGAAATCACTGTTGGGGAGATACTTGCTCCTTTTGTCCGCCAGACATGCAGCCAAAAATCTAATGGATAAGAGCTGAGCACAGAAATTGCATTTTGACAAAGGCAGAGGAGAGAAGAATCGTGTGGAATTTGAGTCTGCATTTTATTATCTGAAATGTGCTCTAAAATGGTGGTGTTTTGTGGGTAACTAATTGGCACTCATTCTGAACTTGCAATGTTTTATGGTCCCTCTTAAACTTGTAAAACAAAGCCTTCAACTTCTACTGAAGGTGTGAGGGGTTGCCCCAGGTATTTTGGAGGAGTGGGCAGGCTGCTTTTCTGGGAGATGCTGGGTTCCCAGCACCTTTGAAGTATTTCTGAGGGTTTAAGAGCAAATTGTAGAAAGTCAGAAAACTTCACCGTGGTCAAGAGTTTGGAAGACAAATTTCTTTCAGTTTCCTCTGAGGTTGCCCTGCCCTTGGATTGCAGGGCTGGGTGCCTGAAAAAACCCAAATACCTGATTATTATAGGTGAATTCAGGGTATAGAATATAAAGTGTCTGTGAGGGTGGGGAGGTCCTGGCACAGTTTGCCCAGGGTGGTTGTAGACTCCACATCCCTGGAAGTGTTCAAGGCCAGATTGGGTGGGGCCTGGAACAGCCTGAGATAGTGGAAGGTGTCCCACGGCAGGGGGTTGGAATGAAATTATTTTCAAGGTCCCTTCCAACCCAAACCCTTCTAAGATTCTATTTAAAAAAACAAGAAAAACAAAATGGGTCTGAATAAAATGATCACTGAAATAGAATGTTCTCTTTGGACACGAGTGGCTCTGTGCCTCAGTTTCTCACACATTGATGTGCAGTGGCATTGCATCCCCGACTGTCACATCTTGAGTCTTGAATGCATTTTTATTTTAAACACCAATATATGTTTTGTGTGAAACACTGAAGCAAGGGCTCATGTTTTCTTTCCAGTGTGCAACCAAATCTTTGCAACAAGGCTCTCTGAGGAAAAATGGGCGTTAATTCTCACAATGTTTCAGCTGTGTTTGGAAGTATGAGGTTGTGGACTGTAAAAGTATCACGGAAGATGTAAGTGATGGAAAAGGAGATTGGTTTGCTGTGATCACGCATGGTGAATTGGCAAGAGGATGAGATTGTTGCTTTAGTAGCATCTCGAAGCATTTCCTGAAGAGAAGGGTTTGGGTATGGTCTGACCTCCACAGGCCACTTGTTTGTCCCTTGATCTTTAGGGAAATGTTTTTTTTTAATCCAAAGTGGGTGCTAGGAAAGGCTCCCATGTTCTGCAAAACAACAATAGCCCTGGGCTCCATTTATGCATCCTACAGAACCCAGTGCCTCTGATTATGCTCAGCTTTCCCTGTGTTCCATGTTTCCTTTCTGAAGCAGGAATGCCGTGCAGGGGAACCTGCTGTGCCCTGATAGTACATGTGTTCCCCGAGGCTCTTCTGTCAGCCTCTCCTGAGAATTAGCCATGTAAAATCTATACACTGCCTGATTACAATGGTGATTGTGGGCCCAACTTACTTCCCAGCTTTCTTCCCAACTCTACCCATGGTCTATATCCTATGTGGAAATTGATTAGTTGAATTTCTTGAGTGCTTTGGGCTGAATAGGAGCCTAAGACTCTGTTGCAGCACGGGGTGCTTGCAAAAAAAAGGCTGGGTGTTACCTGCACTCTTCTGGCAGAGGATTAGAGAACTGTTAAATGTATGCTGCTCGTAAAAAATATATATCTATATGTAAAAAGATGAATAAATATTTGGTCAGGGGAGTTTATGTCTCCTCTTTTAGCTGTAGCTCAGCAAGTCAGTGTGTCTCATCACTTGTTCAGAAATCCTACTTTGCAGTGGAATTTCTTGAGTTAAAAACTGACAATATTTCTCAATGAAGCTTGCAATTCAATACATTGGTGTTTTATCTTTATTTTAATGATTAAACTTTGTAGCCAGAAATGCCCTTTTTTGGTTCCATTACAGGTTTCTTTCTGGCATCTCCTTTTACTGAATCAATCTCAGTTTTGTGCTCATGTTTCTCATACAAGTTGGAGTAGAAGATGCTCTTTGTAGGGAGAAGATGCAGATAAACAGTGATCCTTGGACATATTTGTCTCTGCTGCATTCTCAGCCTTCATTTTTCTGATCATTTACCATTAATAGCTCCTTGCTCAAAATATCTGTGGCCCTTCTCAAACTGATGCTGGCTCCTGAAAAAGAAGGGTCTTCTGCAAGTCTAATTTTGACTTGCTAAAAAATTTAGCAAAGTTTGAGCAAATCTCCTACCAAGTGATAATGAATATTCTAATAAATAACAAGGGGAGGAGAAATGTGTGACAAAACAGGCTCGGTGACTTGCAAAACTTGGACACTTTTGGGATTTATAAATGTTTACGTCCAGCAAAGAGTCTGTCCAAGTCCTGGGCTGTGAGCTAGGTTAACAAACTCCCTGAGCAGGAGGAGAAAGAAACCCTGCTGCAGTTAAGGCTTGAACGTTTATTTTTGGTTTTATTTTTTTTCCGCTCTTATCCTCTTTTATCCTTCTGGTTTCTGGTGATGGCAGGGGCTGAAGGGCTGGCTCTTTGACTGATCATTGAGTCAGTAATTTTTCCCATTAAATTAAAGTATGTATTAAGGGAGACAGGAAGAATTGGTCTCTTGGGGAAGGAAGCAGCTTGGTCGCAAGGCATGGTCACTCCTTTGTGTTGTCGGGATGAGAAGGGAAAGGCATCTGCTATAGGCCCTGGGTTTATCCACTCCTCTGCTGAGAGCCACTTGTGTCCCCCCAAACTGTCTGCCCACGTCCAGGCTGCAGTTTAACAGAGCATTTAGCAGAGCAGTCAGCACTTTTGTACAGTGTAAGGAACCCTTCAAACCCAAAGAAAGGCTCATGTGTCCAAAAGTTTCCTTGATTTTTTTTTTTTTTACCCAAACTGGTTGATCTGAAGAGAGATAAGGTGCATTTTATAAGCCTTGTCTTATAAAAACAAGACAAGCGGAGTCTCCATGCTCTGAAGAAAGCCTGAAAGAAGATTAATTAATTAATTAAGAATCTTTTCTTCTGAGTGCAACAGGCTCCAAGTAACAAGTGAACTTTTCATTTCCAGTAATAGCAGAAATTACTTCAATAGCATGATTGTGAGCACCCGTGGGGCCATAATGTGAATGGTCTTTATTAAGGAATAGACTGAACTTCTGACTATCTTTCTTCCAGTCATTTCCACAGGCTATAAACAGCGCCTGGTTTGTTGCTATTAAAAGAGTCTACAGATGATGATGCTGAAAAGCATCACTGTTTAAGTGCTCATGGCTTGACATTAACATGAAAAATATTTTCTTGAACATAAAGTGAATTTGGGTTCTCCAGTACATTATAGTTTTGTTCAGAAGTGGTTCTGCTGAATATTTGTGATACGAGGGAGATTTTGTTTGGTTTTGTGTTTTTCATTTTAATTACTGGTCACTACCCCTCTGTTTTGCTTGATTTTTCAGACATGGGTGAAGTCAGAAAAAACATCTCAGGGCCAGTTTTTATGTTTTCTTGGTGTTATTTTCTGCCTGTGTTAGTACCTGATGAAAGAGCCTGGTCTTAGCTAATGATCAGGCTTCATTATATATTTGTTCCCATAAATGACCCCTCCAAGGAGTGACCTTTCCTGAATAACATGGAATTTTGCTGACTAAAAACTGAAGCAGTCCACGGTCTGCTGAGGTGATATTGAAGGCATATCTCTCATGCACAGCAGACCTATGCATTAATCCTATGTTTTGGGGTCTTTAATTGCTTTAAATATTTGCTTCTGGATCTGTGTTTCACACATCTTATTTACATGGTTTATTTTTCATTTTATGAACAAATCGATAACCAGACAGACTCTTTACCACACTGGATTAGTTTTATTTATTCTCTTTGAACTTGATTAAAAAGCTGTCAAACATAAGTCTACATTTTATCAGCAGAATACTTTTACAAAACAGGGTAGGAGATGTGTATAGCTGGAAACATACATTTCAAAATGAAACAATATTTGATATATTCTAGACAGTTACCCTTTTGTTTATCCATGACAACTGAAACTAACCATCAAATGCATAAATTGATTCAAGTCTAGCCAAGTAATCCTAAGGGCATATGAAAAGGCTTTTTTTTAAAGTTCTTTCTAGATGAATTTAATGTAGTTCACCAATAAAGCATCCTCAGGAGCACAATACAAATGCTACAGAACATGAGATAGCTGGGGAAAGCGGGCAGATGTACAGTGTGATGAAGAATCAAAATGGATGTTACATTAAAATGAGCAGTCATGCAATGTCTTCATTTCATGTACTGCGTTTAAGTAAAAATGCCAAAGTTCCAATTCCATTTTTAATTTCTTTTAGGCACCGTTATGCAAATAGTGACATTCTCATTTTGTTTGTGTTTATTTTATTTGTTTAAAAGCATTAAATGCAATTTTTTTTCAGCTCTTGGGGTAGACAAATTGATTATTCATCATGTCTTTAATTTTCAATGTATATCAAAGAGAAAGGTAAATTATACTCATATTAGCTATGAATGATCTTGTATCGCTGCTTTAATTCATTGCTTTTAATATACAAATTTTAATCCGTTTTCCACAAACCTCCTCAATTATTATCTGTCTTTCTGTGCCATTGCATATGTTGGTAAACAGCATTTTCTATGGTCTAGGGCCATATGCTGTATGCTCAGCTTGCAGAAAAAGTGACACTTGGAGTGCTAGCATAATGAAACTCTCAAAGGGTTAATGCAGAATACATATAGGCAAATGTTGACAATATTTTTTATTCCAATGTTTGAAAATTAGACACAAAATCATCATTAAGTTTGCACAAAATGAGGCATCTGTCACTTGAAAGAAAAAGAAATATTTCAGAAATATGTTTACAGAAATGTAAAAATATTAGACATCAAGACAGATGTGAACGTTTTCAATAACAGGCCCTGTCTGTCAGTCTTCCTCCGAGCCGAAGATCTTGCTGTACTCACTCAGCATAAGTTCAACTATTTGATTTTGGTACAGCATGTGGACTGCCATGTTCCCTGTCTCCTTTTCAGGTCTAAGCAGTGTTGGTCCAAACACAATTCCTAAGCTTTGTGTTGACATAAGATTCACGGATTCCTTGGCTGCTATCCTGTTGACAAAAGGAAAGAACTGGTTAAAAAAGAAGGGTGTCAGAGGAGTCACTGTTGCTCTTGAAGCACATAGAGGCACTTTTTAACTGTTTCTCCTGGTAGGGGTGTTTGTTTGGCTAACTTATCAAAAAGAAAGAAAATAGGGAGGCAAGAGAAATTTCTGCCAACGTAACAAGGGAAGGAGGATTTTTGTAGAGCCACAGAGAAGATTCCCTGCTTCCCTTAACATGGTCTCCAGCACTGAAAGAGTTGTGAAAACCAAAAAAAAGCCCCTTATTATAGAGCTCATATGAAACACATTCCTTCTCCTAATTTAAATCCAATAAAGTGAGTATGGTCTGAAATGGATTGTGAAATTTATGTAACTAAAGACTTTTACATGCCTTATCCTGACACAAAGTTTCTCGAAAGATGCAGAGACCACATACCTTAATGAGATGACTTAGAAAATAATGGTAAGGATTATAACCTTTGATATCTTTATTACCCACAAAATTACAAGAGGAGGACTATTATTATTAAAAGTTGATCTTGTGTCTGTATTGAGACTTAATATTCCTGTGGAAAGGGCATTAAGGATGGAGAAGTCTGGTCTAAGAACAGTACAGGTTTAATGGATGGAGTTTAGGTAGGAAGTTTGGCATAAATCTCTGCGGTGGTGAGTACAGACTAAGTAGAAATCCATTTCCCTCAACCCTCCAGAATATATTATGTATCCTAGGGTTGGAAAGACTAGTAAATGAAGATACATATTTTATAAATAAATTGCACAGCTCTACCAAGGAATGCAAACTAAATGCAACTTTATTATGTAAATGTTTGGATTTATGGATGCTTCCTTAACCTGCTAGTTTTAACTTAAGTATTCCAAGTAGATTGTTGAAGCCAAGTTCTGCTTTTCCCCATCCTTTGCCATTGTCACTCAGTCACCTTTTTAAAATCCAGACAGCAATTTAAAAGCCATCAGAGCCGTCTCTGTTTTCCCATACCTGTTGCTGAATTTACAGCAAGCCACACTATAAGGGAAAGAAGCTTTGTGAGACCTAATGGCTTCAGGCACTTAAAAGAGTGTTTCTTTCATGTTAGTGGGTGGGTCACACAGCAAAAAGCATCCCTTGTGGATTTGTGCCAGTCTTGTAGTTTACCACATTCCTGGATCATCAACACTCGTGGGTTTTTTCCCATATATAAATAGGAAGAATTACTTCGTTCTGCCTCATGCTAGTAACCGTGGTGTCCATTGCACAAAACACTCTCCATATGGCACTAATCAGATTGGCTTAACTATTAGTTTCTTAAAATATAGCATCTTCATTAAATTTTTTAAAAATTAATTATCTTTCCTCTGTGGTAATATTAATATATCATCTCTTCTCTTAGGAGTTCAGAAAGTCTCAAAAGTTAGTAGTAGTTTTGTTGCCAAGCGACTGTGTGGGCTTCTGATGGATGTCACACATCTTTATCACAATTAAAAATGTTACAGAGGTGTCGAGATTGTTTTTGCTTAATGCCACTTATGCAGAGGCATGTACAGCAAGCCTGGGAGCTCTCCAGGAGAGAGGCTTGATTTCTGTTGAGCTTGTTATGTGGTAAAAGTTGGAAACTTCGTAAAGTATTTGCAGATGACATCAGCAGGAGTAGACATGCGTGTTCACTGGGGAGGAAATTCAGCAGCTTTGTCTTGGGCAACTTTAGAGATGATCAATTTAGAAGCCTCAGCCATGGCTTTGCAATAAGAGGGTGTTGATAATGAGCAGCATTGATGGAGCTGGAGGAGAAGCCCCTTGCAGAGAGAAGGAGGTGATGGACCACGGATGAACAGAATCAGGGTGAAGAAATGTGGCAACAGAGCTCAGTTAACTGAAGGGACGGGGGGGACTTCCTTCCTTTGTCTGTAAAACATGGAGCAAGATGTTGAGTTCCTGTGTTCCTGATGTAGACACTGAAAATGGAAGATGCATGGCCAACCCCTCTGCCCTTGCTTGCCATCTTTCTGAAGGAGAATTTCCCTGGTTTATCCTGGAGATTCTATCCGTCTCGTGACATCCTGGCAAAGTCCAGGCATGATAACATTTCCCAGCAATCAGGAGGTGGGGTTTTGTCATGAGGCAATGGAGGATGTGCGTGGTGTGTGTTGGTGATGGAGAGGAACTGGCTGTGGCTCATCAATGTACAACGTGGCATTAAGAACATTTGTGTAAATTTGGGGGCTTTGAGCTTAATGCTAGAATCAGCAGTATTGTATTGAGCAAATATCTTGAAAATCCTTGATATATTCATGCAGTTTCACTTGTTTTCACCATAATAACAAAAAAATCCATAAACCAAGCAAACCTGGAAACATGGAAAGTCTGAATAGTTAAATAATATGCGGTAAAACACAGCTACTGGAGAGGTAGAAGGAAGGAATTCAATCCACCCTGAATAGAATAATTATAAGTTTTGGACTTTATGTCTTTTTGGATTACAAATATTTACCAAAGAAATTCTATAACTGATATTTTTATCGTCTGTCCACAAAAGAAGTCAAAGCAAATCAAAATCAAATATGCATACTTAATGCTATTGCTATAGCTACTAAGTGAAATTGAGTTGTTAAAAGAGAAAATCCTGGAAAAATGGGCAAGAATTCTTTTTTTGGCAAGAAAAAGAGCAGAGTGATACACCATTTTCAACATAAAGAGTGAAAGGAAATGCCAGAGGTACTATTTGTCAAGCCCAAATGAAAGGAGCAATGATCCATCAATTTAAGGTTATTTTAGAAACAATCTATAATCCGGTGCCACAGAAGTTGGAACCATATCAAGAAATCATTGGGTGCTATGCAGCACAGGATTTTTTTTTTTCTCCAAAATAACTGAGCTTCAGGGATGTCTTCAGTCCTTAAAGATCACAAGTCAGGGGATAGGCAGAAAATACTGTTCTCATCATTAATAGTAATGAAATTAACGATGTATTAAAACAGCAGAAGTGTCTGATAGGAGGGCTGCAGTGTCAATGGCAGATATATAAGGAAAAATACTTGGAATTTATGCTTTGGCTGTTGCCAAGGCAACTGCAAGCTGAAAAACGTGTGACAGAGAGCAGGGCAAGTCTACAGCTAAGAGGGTCATTGTATGGTGAGTTGGCTCTCTAGTTCCATTAAACCTACACTTTTCAAACTCTCTAAATAAAATCATTATTAATTTTGACATTTGGAAAGCACACTGGATTATTGCTCCAAACACAGTAGGTGTTAGGAAATGTTCTTCATCCATTTTTACTTTGTAGTAACTGCTGAGGAGGAGAAAGGGTTTCTACTGTGACTCTGACTCCTCAACATGTTAATATTCCTACTGCACATAAAAAATTGGAGAATTTGGTGTGCTTAGGGAGGAAATCCCCATTGGAAAGGATGCTGTTTTACTGTAGGCTGGACAGTGCTGGAGGGTAGAGCTAGCTGCTTTGAGAACTGCCCATTTTTGCTTTCTTGTCCTTTTCCAGCCTAGGAGGATTTAATTTTTCTCAGTGTCAGGGGCATTTCTACCCTTAGGAGAACTGGTTTTAGCCATGCCTGGTATTCCTTCACTGTTTTAAATTATATTTAAGGGTAACTTTTCAGTAGGACAATCCTGCTACTCTTCCATGAACTGGTATTATAGACTGTGACTCAAGGACAACACATTACAAAATGAGGGGGTCAGAAGAGTAAGAAGGGGTAACTTGGCGTGAGGTTATGGGCCAGAATGGCAGGTGTGGGAAATGTCATCCCCTGGATAAAAGTAGCTTTTGATCTTATCAGATTCCTGTCCTCCAGTAATGCACAATATTTGTGTTCACTAGGGAAGTGTCTGCCACTAGAGACAGAAACCAAGACCTGCATGGAGGCCAAAAGAGATTAAAGATAAACAGGAATAAAGAAAACTCCCCCAAAAGGATTAAAAATGCTGTATTTGTGGCATCTCTCCTCTTGGTGTGGGAACTAACCTTACAGAATTAGCAGCCAGCTCCTCTCTGAGTGGGGTATTCCATGACAGCCTGTTTGGGTGGGTTCTGTACCTTTGCTGAGCTGTGCTGGTGATCACTGTCATAGCCAGAGCTGCTCATCCCGATGGATGACAAGACTGATTTGAAATGTAAGTTCCTGTGAACTGCCTTAATAGGTCAAAGTGTGTGCATCCCATTGATTCACTTTGCCAGTAATTATCCTCAAATTAGCCAATATCTCTTTTCTATCTATACTCGGGCATATGCAAATGTAATGTTGTAGCTTAAGGACTTGGCCCTGGGAAGGGCTCAGCTGCCTTCAGCTCTCCCCAACAATAATTCTGTTAACAGGCCTCTTCACTGCACTGGTACAGGCCAGTTTTTATGCAGCAGCTTTCTGACTTTTGGTACTGCAGCGCTCCCAATCAATTTGAACGTGTTAAAATTTGTCTCTTATGATGAACAGCTTCCGGCTCAACATTTTACGTTCCTCTCCTTCCCAAATGCTCGTTCACAGGAGTTAAAAAATAACAGGTATTACATACTTTGCTTTAGTGACAAGACATTTGGGAAGGAATCATCCAACCTTGAAATAAAATCTTTATTGAAAGCAATTCTACATCCATGCCAGTCAGATACATTGTGTGATCAGAGGAGGTGTCCCAGGGGAAAGCTCAGTGCTGTAGACAGGGTTGATTACTTGGACCTCCTGTCAGTTCTTAACTCATTGACAGTGGCTGAGACATTCAGTACAACTTTGTTTTCTTTATTTGGAAGTAAAGTTAATATACTTACCTTAACTGTGCCAAATGTACTGGAAAATAACCTGATAATAAAACGTACCGTCCTAGGAAGTGATAATGTCTGTGTGTGTATAAGCACATTTTCGCAGGGCTTTTGCAGATGGGTTTTTCAGTGCTAGGAAGGAACCACAGCTACAACATGATGCGCAGATAACCTAAACTATGAGGTTTTTCCTCAACATATTTCCTTTTCATTTAAGGCCAGTTACACACTTTCCTGAGATACAGCATATCACAGCAACGTCATTTTCTGTCGTCAATTTATTTCAGTTCAGCTGCAGTCGTTGTTTTTTGGTAAGAGCTTGAGTTGATTTTGGTACTAAAGAGTCAAGTGAACTTCAGCTTTGAGAGCTCTCTTAAAGCACAAACAAAAATAGGGGCCCTGTAACAGATCAAAACCTTGCAGAGATATCCATATCCAGCTGGATACACCAGCTTGGGAGAGAAACCAAAATACACCCAAAATACACCCATCGTGGAGGAAGAGGGCAGGGCCTGAGCATTACTTAGCTCCATCTTGGGAAACTTATGGAGGTTGCTAGTTGTAAGTGAGTCCCTGATGCCACAAACTCTATTTGTGTAAACTGTTCAATTCCTTGCGCTGCTACATAGATAAATTTAAAATTTAGCATTAAATTCAGATTCCGGATATTTTATGAATGCAGACTAAACCTCATTATTATTTATTTCCTGGCTTTATGGGTGATTTGCTCAGGGGCATTACAGTGGCATTCACCAGCTGATGAAGCCAAGCAGACGCAAACATCATCAGTGGAGTCCTCAGCTTGTGAGATCTGTACACTGTGATGGGAACAGGGAGCTTGGTGTGCGTGGAACTGTGACCTGAGGCTTCTGCTTATAGAAGGGCTCCAAAACACTACAATGCCTCTCCTTTTCCAAATGTGCCGTGTGGTTTCCTCTGCAACAAATAAGCACAATTCAGGGGTCACAGTGCACTAACACGGTTTTAAGCTACTTGTATCTGGCTGTGTAAAACATGAAGGTATTTTAAATCCCTGTTTGTTCCATAGGTAGAATTTGAAACAATAGCTAGGCTGGTAATAGAGAAACCAGGTCATGGCGTATGATATGTTACAAGAGGGGTCAGAAATAGTTCAGACATACTTAAGAGCTTGCCTTTGCTGAAAATAGCCTCGATGGCTCGTGGCCTACAGAAACTCCATAGGCTTCCTGTGCTCTGCAGCTGTGGGTTCGTGTTACAGCTCTTTGGGAAAAATCCCTTCTCTTCAGTCGCTCTGGGACGCAACAACGAGCACTTGATGCTGTCTTCCTCCACAGACCAGCCTTTAAATGTGACCATTGGGTGGCTATATATAGCACCTGGACAGCTGACAGGGACCCGGTGGAGAATGGGCTTCCTCAGGGGATCCCCTGCATATCTCACAGCACGAGCCCTTCCCTGGATGAACTGCCTTGGAGCCTGGCCCTAAACGAAAATAATAACTAAACTAACTCCGAACATTGCTTCACAGTTGGCTGAATAGACTGTGAAAAGCTGAAGAAAGGCATTTATTCTGTCTCAGCCTGGTTTAATAAGGGAACAGTTAAAAATAAAGTCTCCTCAGCACTGGGTGAGCTTTGCTCCCCGTACGACGACGCTGCAGAAGAGCATGTGGGCTCTTGCCTTTGCACGCACCTCACAGGGTGCCTGTCTTGTGGAGAAAGGCTTTATCTTCTGGAGGGCTAAAGAAAGCATGTAAAAACACATTCTGCTATCTAAAGATACTGCAGGCTCCACAGGGGCTTCATTCAGGAAAGTGCTTGGGAGAAGTCCTGCTTGTTCTTCTGCACAAGGGGAGGTGCTCCTGCTCCACTGAGGAGCTCTGAGAGGGGTTTAACAGTTTATCTGCACTTCAGCCTTGGGATTGCTTGTTTTTCTGGACATCTCCTGAGTCATAAAAGCTCCAAAGGCAGGAGGGGCACACTGGTGTGTGGTCAGCAAGGGTGGGATGATGTGGCTCTGCCAAAGACCCTGGTGTGGGCAAAGGCTCCAGTCCCACTCCCCAAACCAAATTGTATCAAAGAGATGGATTCAAAATCCTTCCACAATATCTTCCCTATTACAAAAAATCCAGGTCTCCCTTTTGGAAAACTGATCCAGCTGGGTGACCTGATAGGTTCTTCCATTTACTGGCAACAGTGTGAGACTACATAGAATAATATGTGTTCAGACAGAGGCATACCACCTTAATGCCTTAAATGTATTTTTGGCTGGTGGTGTAACTTCTTCTGTGCTTGATTTTTTTTTAAAATTTATTTTTAATTCTATTTCTGATATATTTTTTTCTCCAGAACAACTAGCTTATTGTAAAGACCAACCTGTTAGAGGTTCTGTATGTTTTTGAGGCCTGTGTGGCTCAGAAGGCAACAGATAGTTTCAAATAAATAAAGCTTTAACTTTTTAAATTGCTTAAATATTTTTGTTCAAGAATGCCCGAAGCTACACTTTTTTGCAACATTAAAAATAAAAAGCAGTTAGTAACAATCTCGCTTAAATCACAAATTGTAAATATAGAACCTTTATCATCAGCACAGCACATCCAAAAATGTCTTTGTAAAATAAATCAAATTATATGAGTTAATTGATTCCAGGCAACATCAGCAACTGCAGGTGGAAACTGAATAACAGGATGTTTATTAATGAGGGACTATTAATCAAAATTGACAATATCAATTCCTGTTTCTTTTATTTGAATTCTACCTGCAAAATCCGTGGACATGCTCACTGGATTTTAAAATAAAAATTTAAAAGTAAAGAAAATGCTGACACTTGGGATTTTAGCTTTAGATGTAGGGCTATTTGTTTAAACAGCGAAAGGATATCCTAAATCCAATTTGACAGGCAATGCCAAAGATGCCAGTGGTAATTAATTAGCACTTAATTTAGACCACAGAACAACAGGATATGGAATTGGTGCTCAGTGCCATTTCCCCTTAGGCTTCATCTCATGAGGGTCAGGAGTATGGCTGTTGCATTGAAGGTCAGTAAATAAATTGGGGGAACACATTGACACTGGACTTTTCATGATAGATATCCCTCACCCTTATTGCTGCCTCTGGCTATGGCTGATGAGAAAAGGACTGCAATTGTTCTGTGAAGAATGCTCTGATGCCCAGACTCGAGTGGAGCAAGGTGGTGCCTGAGCTCACGAGTCCAACAGTCGTCGTGCTGGCAGAGAAATGCCCCAACTCTGCGCCTGGGCTGGAAATAAACTCCTGACTGTAGCACAGAAAGCTTGAGGAACTCTGACAGGCGAGAAAATTCACTTAAAAGCAGCCCTTAAGTTTGCTAGATTTGTGAGCTTAGCTTTAGATTAAGCATAATTAAAATCAAGGGAAGATTTTAAAGTGAGGTTAGAAACTAGGTCAGCTAGGGAAAAAACACATTTCCTTATTATCCTCTTGTCTTTGTCTTAATAATATTTGGTACTCCTCCATAGAGCTAAAGGCTCTTAATAAAGGTGGATTAATGTTATTAACAGCATTGTTTTCTGATGGGGACACCGAGGCTTTGATGTACTTAATGATGGACAAACAGAAAGTACATGGCAAAAAAGCAGAGCCACCAGGTTTGTAACTCAGTGAGAGAAGCCACTCAGTGCAGCACACCCAAAGCAGAGGGAATATGGAAAGCACACAGGAGACCCTTCTTCCCAGAGGCACATCAACTGCATTCTCTGGCTCAAATTTATTGGTATGAAAGGTAGAAAGATGATGAGACTCTGTATTATAATTTAATCCTCCTGCTCCCAGTAAAATTAGCTCATCTGTCAGACACTTCTAGGCTCTCTCTTCCAGTGATCTCTACCTGCCTTTCAAAGGAGGGCCTCGGGTGGAAGGTGTCAGCACTGCCGCTGGTACTCAGTGATGTTACAGCTTTCTGAAATCACATCTCACAAACTGTACACTGCTGTGCCTAAGTAGTCCAGTTCCCCATGTCCCACAGGGTGCTGAACAATGGGAGCTTCAGCATTTACAGCAGGGTGGCTCTTGTTGCACATCCCAGCTGTACTCCACTAGCACAGTTTTATCCCCTTGGTCCCCTGAAGCGCTGTCTGCATTGCTACATCGTGAAAACTCTGAGTTAGACAGCAGTCTCTGCTCAGAAAATGTATTTTGAAAGCCCCAGGTTAAGAGTTATTTTAACTTTCACTTCATCACACCCTTTGCAGCATCTCTCTCTGGGCAGCGAGTGAAATTTTGATTACTCTGAAAGTCACTGACAAAAATCCCAGCAACTGGAAGCCACAACGGAGTCAGAATTTCACCTTATATGAGCTTAACTTTTCTCATTTTGGATGATATCTACTTTTACTAAGTGGAATTACTGCTTTTGACTATGTTCAATCTATAACCTCTTGCAGCCTTCAATTACAGCCTTTTTGTGCTATAATCCAGTTGACAGCAAATAACTCAGCCCTGGATATGACAGGTTTACTTTCTGACTTAGAGCCCAGAAGGGGCAATTGACTGGAATTTCAGCCTGGGATGTTGAGCTGTAGAAAACCTGCTCAGAAATTCATCTTTGCTTGTGAGTCTAGAGCGGCCCATGAAAAACACAGTTTCACTAACAACACATTGGTTTTGTCCAGTATCATGAATTGATTATTCAGTTCTTTGAGAAAACCAGTAACTTTTGACTTAGAAATCAGAGAACGTGGCAAAGAATTCCACAGAACTAAGGGAATGAACTCTCACCAAAGTTTTCCTTTTCTGTGGATTTTTATATCATAGAATCACTGAATCATTTAGTTTGGAAAAGACCTTTAAAAATATCAAATCAAACCGTTGCAATTACTTCATAAATTATTTTGTTTCAAGTCTTTTTTAAATAATGAAAAAAATTCAGATGTTGGCCTATTAGCTGTCCCCAACATAACATCTCCATTTTTTGTATCCCATATTATCACTATCTTGTTGCTTAAAATGAAAATCTTTTTGCAGTGATCTACCCAACAGAGATGATTTTATATGGGATCTGACCTCAACCAGGATTCCTCCTCTTCCAGGTTCAGTTCTGAGCTCTCCACAAGCTGCGATTGCAATATATATGCCCTGCATTTGTATCAGATTTGAAAGATGCTTTAACATGCCTCCCAGCACCACGATTGTTTCAGCCCTGATACTGAGCACGAGTAGGATGAACGCAGCTCTTAAATGCACTAGTGAGTATGTGCCACGAGTCTTTGATTTCTTTAAACTTATTTACATTTTACTCGCCCTTGAGCAATGAATTTACTGTGTCAGCATTGTCTTTTCTACTTACACTTTGTCTGTCTTGTCTGCTCACCTTAGCTTGATGTTTATATTTTTGTGCACGTGTTTAGTCCGCTGCACTGAATTCAGGGACTGCCTGGAGTGGAGGATTTTCCGTATATTGTGTCTTTCTAAGAAGCACCCTTTGTAGTACTGCAAGTTCTGCAATATTTCCTGGCTTTAAACCAGCTTTGAATTTCCTCATTAGTTCCTTTAAAGTCAAATGCCCATTCACACATGTACTGGTCTCAGATGACTCTGGTCTAACTGCCTTAGATGCTTTACAAAGTCTTTATTCTCTACACAGTCAGCCCTACCTCTCTCAGTAGTTGTATTTCTTTCATCTTTGAAGCTTCAAGCGACCAGATTTGCCAATATCTGCTTCTGTCTGACCCTGATCAAAATCCACAGTTAAACAAAGTGATGAGAAAACATACATGGCTCTCTTAGACCTCCTAACCCAAACCATGTTTGACAGAGATGGAAGGATTTAGGAACAACAGGGACAATTTTGCTGTTGATATCAAGGCCTACTTAGTCTTGGGACAACTCACACAGTAAGCAGCTTCCAGGACACCTCTCTGTAGGTGCTGCCCCTCCAGCAGAAAATGTCTAACCTGAAGTGAATGGTTGTAAATGGATTTACAAGCTCAGAAAGTGCCTCTTTAGCAAGCACATATTGTAGTTTCAGAGTGCAGAGCTGGATAAACATAATTTAATATGAGAAGTAATGGAAAGCTCCTAGTATGTCACCTGGAAAGGTGAAGCAGCTCCTTACCATGGTGTCCAGGTGAGACCCAAAATGTGTTCAACAAGACCTGAATTTGCCCTGTGATAGAAATCTCAGGGTTGGCTCTGAGTCCAGAGCAGCTGCAGTGACTGCCATGGGGTAGATGTTCAGAAGGAATGAAAACTCCTTATTCCGATGACACTTTTATGAGACTCTTATCCAGACGTGGAAACAATCTGGGTTGTCTGAGGTGGTTAAAGTTGCCTGCTACTACTGCTGCCACAGCCCTGCGGAAATCCTCTCTAGACTGAGAGTTTGAACAAGGAGAACTGATGTTCCCAGTAAACTTTCCTTACTGGAAAGCTTCCATGTGCTGTGGGGCTGTCCCATATGCCCTACGCTGATAGTGTGTGGTGACTGCTGATGGTGTTTGGTGAAGGCCTGCGCTTGGCAGTGTGGATGGCAATGATCTGGGAGGTGAGAACAGTTTCCAGATGGATGAAGTGCTATCCTGAGGTGGTCTGGGGAACCCGAGCCTAGTGCTGACACAGAGAACATGGTGCAAAAAGTTTGTGCTTTTTCCATGAAGGTGCTAGGAGAGCTACAGGAGGAGCTGTAAAAATTACAGAACTTTTCTGAATTCCTTTTTATTGGCTTATCTCCAGGGCAAGGGGTCTTCTTTTGGAAGACCACAGCAAAGCTCTGGAGAGGATGTGGCAGTGCTGTCTGATGTCAGGGCTGAGGTGGGTGTAGAACCCTCAGCTTAGAGGAGGTAACTGGTTGCATCTTGTGGACCAGGGGAGGAGGCAAATTGGCTGGAGAGAGCTGCTTCACAGATTTATGATTTTACATAGCACCATAATGCGTAATGTACGAAAAGATAAATATTTTCCATTCAGCAACATCTTGCTGTATTTTCATCTAACTCTATAATTTTAATTATAAAGTGAACATAACCTGTATCAAATTATGATTTTGTTAACATATTGAATGAGGACAAGAAAAATAAATACCAGATTTTATACTGTACAGGCACATGAAGGTATAGTAAAAAAATCTGGTTTCCTTGACCACATTGTCATAATATGCATATATAACTGCTTATTGAATCCAGGCTGTGTAGACAACAGAAAGAACACTGGCTCCATACCATCACAATGCATGCCCACAACAAAGAGGAGGAAAGAACAGGCTCTTTCATTGTGTGTTTCTAAGCATTACCAACATAAGGGCTAAAAAATACCTCGGTCTGAAGTGTATCTATACACCCATGCATAAGTTATTAACTGGGCTCCCTCAGCACAGTTGCTGAAAATATTAATATATTCAAATTATATTCTAGCTACTGCAAAAACAGTAGATCAGACAAATATATTAAAATCTCTTCAGACAAAAGGAGTCATGTTATTTATAAAGTTCCTCTCCCCCCCACTCCTTACTGGAACACAAACCTTCATTTTATAGCGTACATGAGAGTGCAAGATGATCCTTAGATGTCAAAATGTGGCTTAAAGTTTGAATGTAATCATAAAACAGTGACTCCAATGCTCGCCATAAACAAATTGTCACTGGCATTATGTAACTTGGACCATTCACAAAGTATAAAAGATGGGAAGAATAAAAGGTGGCTGCCAAACACTATGGGCCAAATCCGAAGGTTGTGCCAAACTGCGCCAGCGGGCTGGGAATTGCAAACCCAGCGTGGAATTCGGATTTACACTCCTCTTGGTTCTTGGGCTGCTTAGAGTGAGATTAAGGCTATTTTTTATTCAGTTTGTCAGTAAGGCAGTAAGGCAGCAACCAGTGGCTTCTGCAGCCCCCCTGCTTGCTCTTAGTGGGAGATGGGAAAGTGGGATAAAAGTTTCCTAACTGCCACAGGACCCGTTTTTGTACAGAGTGGCTTTCTGGGCTGCAAGCAGGCACAGTCAGCCACCAGCAATGCAGCCTGGGAAGGGAAATATCACTCTCAAATGTGGTGGTCTTGAATTTTTCATGTTAATGTTCTGTAGGGTGTTGCCTCTTTGGGCTGAGACCCTGCCCTCCGCCCGGACTCCTCCGGAAAACTGATTAATGAGGGAAGACCATTCACCAAGGCAGAAGGTCTTGTTTGTGAACAACAACCAATCATTCATGGATACTTTCCTTCAGTCCAGGCTTTAGGAGTAAAGTATATCTGATAATACATGCACTGCACAGATTTAAATTGCAGCTAATGGTTTTGTTAATGCCCCTTATCAGGGACAACAACCAAACTAGGTGGTTGCCCGCTCCCACTTTTCCCCCACCCTTCCTTTAAAAAGTAAAATGACATTTTTTTCCCCAGCCTGAAATAACTGCTGAAGCAGAGGTACTGGTTTAACTCATTATGAATTATTAGTGGAAAAGTGGGTCTCAGAAGTATGTTACATCTGAAATATTTTTCGTCACTTGAACATGTGCCGTCCAGAACTGGCCCTGTTCTACCAGGCACTGGGAACAAACACTTCGCATTCACAGATGCTCCTAATTTGGTGTGGTTTGGAGTGTAATTTAGATCAAACGCATCCATGTAAATGAGTCAGGGTTTCTTAATTAGGTGCCTCTAAAGAAAAAACTTGGACCACATCAGTAGGTGTGGGTGTGGTGCCCACAGTACTGGAATCTTTCTATAGATGAAGCTCAGTTTTGTTCAGGCATACTGTAGGTTTTGCTTTCTTTTCTAAAATTTTTTTCTTTCTTTTTTTTTTTTTTCTAAAGCACAATAATAAATCTGCAGATGGCATAGACATAAAGACGCTACTTCAGAGGAGCTGTCTAAAACACTGTCTCTTTGGCAAATGCCTTAAAGTAGGTCATTCTGCTGTGATTTAGGTTTATATTTCATTGCCAGCTTTTTGTTCCCATTACAAGTAGGGTGCATTCCAGTCCACAGATTTGCTCTTATTTTTTTTTTTTCAGATTGGTTTTCATTTACAAGAATTTGTAGATCTTCGTAAGAAAATGGCCAATACCCTGTCAGAAGTAGTAATCATGCACTTGACCACAAAAAGAGATGTATGAAGGTGATAACCTGTAAATATTGGAATGTAAAGTACCATTCTCTGGAAGGAAAAATTGTATTGATTCTCTTAACATGGTGATTGAAATGATTGTTGCATCTTTCACTGTGTGCGAAAAAGAATTTGATCTAATGTCATTGCAGAACCCTCACAGAGCAGGGCCATCCACGGCCCTAGTTATGCAGGTATTTGCTTTTGCTTTTTACATATTTGCCACTGAAAACATGTATTTTATAGCTTATTAAAAAAAAAAAAAAATCAGGGTCTTTTTTTCCCATCAAAGTGCTGGGGGATTTACATGCCAAACTCTCACTAGCCTTAATGAATTACCTGCATAAATTCCCTTTCAATCAATAGTAGAATAGATCCTATTGTGTTATATTAATTATTTTGCACAGAGAGCTGACATTTTGGCCTTAAAGCCTTTTTTGTTTTGTTTTGTTTTTTAAGTTCCAATGAATATCTGAGAAACTTCAAGCAAATTATTTATTTCACAACCTTAATTCTGAGAAAAATCACATATCTTTAGGCACAGAAATGAAAAGCTTTGCAATTTACCCTTTGATGACCCGGTCGTGGACATTTGTGCGTTAGGGCCCAATCTCCACAAACAGCGAAAGAAAAAAGGAGGAAAGAGTCATTGTAATGAATTGAGCATTCCTAATTTTGGCCAACAAAAAACCATTTGCGCTGGAAAGAACACTAACCCCAAGCAATATTAAGAGGTTACAAAATCACATAAATTAACTCCACCGGTGATATTTTGCTAAAGCTGATGTGAGTGCAAACCAGAAGCAGGATTCTCACGTGGTTCTGATTAACTGAAGAGTCCTTAGCAGTAACCAGCCCTCCCTGGGATGTGCTGGCCAGATGCACACGTACACCCACAGCACATGGATGAGCCTTCAAAGGCTTGGGGGGCTCGGCTGGGGGATTGGGGAGCAATGAAAGAGTGGAAGTGAGAAGTGTTGGCTGTGTCGTGGTGGGAAAGTGCCTTACCCTCTCCATTCCTCACTTTCTTTATCTGCACAAGTAGGATAATAAAACTTACTGACCTGAAAAGGAAGTTAGGAGATTTAATTAATGTTTGAAAAGCTTTTTTGAGATGGTTTGATATTGAGTAATGTGGGATGAACAATAGGAGCTCTTGGAAACAGGGCCTCTATCTATCAGGATTTGTGTACTGCACTCAGCACAATGGTGCCATGCAGCCAAAGAGTCAACCGTGTCATAAATATTTAAATTAAAACTATGTTAATTATTTTTATCATTCTGTTATTTGTTGATAGACCAGTTCAGTACTTGGTAGCATTGAAGAGTACCGAGTGCAATTATTTGCCTGACTGTTATGAAAATCAGGGTTTATATTTTTAAATATAGGGGTGGAAATAGGAAGTAGATGGAAGCAAGGGGTGAAAATGTTGCTTTAATTACTCATCGTTCCTCTCATTACAAGCACTAAGCTGTAAGGTATTCTTTGGGGAAGAACTAAACTCTGTAAACTTTCTTATTCCTCAAAAAGCAGCATTTGGCATGACTGCAAAACCCTCAGTAGCAGGTCACCCCCCACCCCAAAAAGTACAAAATCAAAATGCACAAAGATGCTTCTGAGAGACTGGATTTTTTTTTTTTTGCCTTGAACCTAAAATCTCCTGTCCTGTGCACACTTGTGCCTGCAGCACATTTTCTTGTGTCCACTTATTTCCAGAGTGAGTTTAGTAGACTGATGTGTGCTTAACAGAGAGAAAAATAGTTTAATTCTTCTCCTTCCCCCAAAATGAGCCCCGGGAAGCTGTGGTAAATGGGATGAGTGTTGGCATTGCTCCAGCTCCTTTGTAAGACTCTTCCATAGCTGAAACTGAGTAAAGCACGTGTGCAAAAGCACATCTCAGTATACATTTACCCTTCTTAAGTTAAAAGATGATTAAATCATTTCATAAAAATCTTAAAATGCCAGTCAGGGATACCTGAGTCTTTTATGTAACTGGTCAGTCCACCTACTTACTCCTCTGGGGCAAGAGGATGTTTCTCCTCCTCACATTTCCAGTAGCTGCTCCCAAAGTTTGTAGGAGCACAGCTAAACTTTTCTCCCTGCTGCTGTCCTGTGGCTGAAAACCAAAAGCTGCTCATGAGTTGCCTGGTTGTAAAGAAAGGTCTTGATTCAGGAAATAATTCCACAAATAGTCTTTCTTGTGCCTTCATTTAAGGGCTTCTGCACCTTCCTGAATTTGGGCATTTTTCCTGAGGGAAAACTTAAGTGCCTGTTGCACATTTTGAATTGTAGGTCTTCCACAGGTTCATTGAGGATGATTCTATTTCCTAAATACAATTTTTTTATATAGTCCTTCCATTCTGGGGATTGTTTTTAGTTTTCAGTAGCTTTTACCTCTACTATTATTATTACTATTACTATTATTTTTTTTTTCTTAATAGAAAACTTGCACAGTTCTTAGTGTAATCTGTTCTTTTCCTGTGTGAGAAAAGGGTTCTCCTGAGCCTACATTTAATACGTGAGCCGTCCCGAAGACTGCTGACATGACACGTAGTTTAGCAAGTGAAAATCACATGTGTTTGCTACATCTTTCCTCCACCAACTTTGGAGAAAAAAAAAAAACTTTGCAAACATCCTCTGCCTAGCATTACTACGTGAAGTACTTTAGCTTCAGTTTCTGGTTTTCCCTCAGAATTCTGGGTGCTGCTGCTGGACTTGTCATCACACTGTCATTGTGTCCTGGTGTGCAGGCTACTGTGGGCTGCTGGCTAGGCACGGCTTTGCTCGTTTTCTTTTTTTTTTCTTAGTTTTTAATAGGTAGAAACAAGTCTTTTTAGTTGTATATAGTTTTCAAAACCCTTTAGTTTTCAGAGTCTAGCTGCCACGAGTTGTGAGGTTTGAGGTCGGGGGCTGTTCCTCCTCCCTGTTTGTCAGGGTTGGATGTTTTTCCTGTTCACAGACCCATGAACACGAGGGAAGTTTGGTTTTTTTGTCAAAACAGCTGAAGATGAATACCTATGACTTTTGTTAGACAATATATTAATATCAGTGAGTTTGTCTTAGATAACAAGTTCTACTCCTGATGAGGAGCATGTTTCCAATGAAATCGATGCAAACAATTAGTAGAAAAAATGAAGAATTTGGGCAGAGGGGGAAGGCAATCAGGAAGAAAATCATCATTCTCCCTCTAAAAGGGCAGAAAGCCTGGATGGCACCTGAAAATTCCTTGCCATGCTATGTAGAGTATGTGAAAAATGGAGCAAAATAAATGGAGTTTCTTGGATTCTAAGGTGAATTAAAAGGAACCAGCTCCTGCCTGGACAAGGCAGCCAGATAGGGCACATTAACAGATCCACGTGATAAACCAAGAGGCAACTGCAGAGCTCCCCAGACAACCTGCCTGAAGTGCCTGCCAAGGAGGCAGATGCTGCTGCTGGAAGAATATCTTCCACGGTTGGGCATCTGGGTTCCGCGCTTTCCACGTAAGGGAGAGGGAAGGGAGCGCCGGGCTGGCCCCTGCCTTCCCGTTTAATTATTTCAACATCCCTTCTATGGTTTTGTAAATAACACACATTATCCTGCCTTTGTGTGGGGAAATCAGGAGCAAAGAGAGGGGTTTTTGTCTCCAATACATCCCCTTGCAGGGGTGTCCACATGGATGGGTACAGCCAGACTGGAGCTTGGCTGCCCTGTGCTCCAGCCTGGTCAGATGTGACACAGCTCAGGTCTGGGAGTCGCAGAGCTGCCTTGTGGTGGCACGGAGCTCAACCTAATAAGCAGAGCAGGCTGAGATTCATTAATTTAACATTAATAAGCACAGCTTATTAGCTCAGGCACAGTGCTGTATAATGCAGGCATACAGCTTCTGGAGCAGAGCGGCGTCTGCCCTCGCCAGCTCGGAGCGCAGCGCTGAGGACCCAGCCAGGGTGTTCCTCTTCCCTGCTGCATTTTGCATAAGGGAGAAAAGAGAGGTTTTGGGGTCACTGGAGAAGTGTCTGTGCAAATAAAAAATCCCCTCCAGGTTTTTAGACTGTATCGCTGGTTTATGCTGAGACTTTAGGTCATTTAAACTTCTCGTGCCTCGGTTTCCCAATGGGTGTGTAACAGCTACCTCAAGGTGTTGTGCTGAAAACAGGTCATAAAATACTATAAAGAGTGAAATTCTCCCTTTGCCTCACTTGTATTACAAATCTTTGAGTAAATTACTGGGTACAAATAATGGTTTCTCAGAGACGGATTGGTTGTGCTCAGTTCATGTTTGTGCAGAGTCAAGACAAGGTTTCTGCATCATTTGATGTCCTGTGTGCACCCGAAAAATGGGACCAGAAATGTGCATCAGTTTTATCTGGTACCTGTGCTTAGCTCACTTTGTTTGGGAGTAGAAGTCTCATGTGAGTAAGGAAGAGGAAAGAGAGAAGACCTCTGGAACTGGTGTGTGGGACAGCAACATATGGGCTGTACAGAGCAAGCAAATATTGTCTAAACATGTTCAAGTAGAACAGGCTGTTTTCTGTAGCCCTTTATTCAGGAAAATCCCTCCTTGGGTTGGGTTTTGTTTCTTTCCCCTGTAAAGTCTATTTGTTTGGTTTGCTCGTCTTTGGGAAGAAGCATGAATAGCCTATTAGTAGTTGTGCTCAGTTATTTCCAGCGTGAGTCCTAATAGAACAATTCCTTATGGAATTAGACTGACAAGAGCTATGTGATATGTCTGTTCAGCCCCATATTTCATCTGTTCTGCTTTTAAGTAGAAGAGATCTCATGGAAAGATGAACAGGGACATCGGTGGGTTGTGGTTTTTCCTATCAAAAGCAAAAAAACTTAAAAGAACAGGTACTGCAGCCTCAAGCTTTGCTTTTAATCCACCTCCTGTGGACTTCATACACTGCACTGTGACTTCTTGCAGCTTCAGAGAGCTTGGTTTAAGAGAGATACATGGCACAGGTGTTAATCCCTGCTGCCAGGCCTTTCTCACAGACTCTCTCATCACCTGCTTTGTCTGGGTTTCTAAGGAGGACCATTTTGAAGTGCATTTCTCATTGTTATTTCTGCTTGATCTGGACCTGCTCCTGCAGGCTGGATTGCTGCAGAATGGCTTAGGATGAGGCAAAGGTTGGATTCTCGTGCTGAGTGCCAGTGAGAAAGATAGTCTCACGTGCTGTATAGAAGTCACAGGCTTAAACAGCCCCATGGTCCAGGTCTGTACAGCCCTGTTCTGTCTGTCTGACAGGAAAGAAAGGAGTAGGAGAAGGGTAGGAGAAAGAGGGGAATGCCATGGAAATATCATAGCTGCAATCCTTCATCTTCTCCCCATCAGAACCCCCTAAAAACCAGTTCAACACTGGGCAAGAGCAGCCATCTCTACCAGCAAATATAGAAACTGTAGTAATATGCCTCAAATAAAGAGAGTTTAGTTATTTTTCCAACTAATCAGAAACTTTTGAAACTCCTCTGATTTGTTCTGAGAAAGGCCTGTGTTCAAAAAGTGTAATGCAAGTCTGTGCTGAGGGACATTGGCACCCCTCTTCTGAAGAGTGTCCCCAAAATTGATATAATTCCACATTTTGTAACCTCTGCAAACCAGTCGTGTTTCCTAGATTGATTCAAACAAACACACGTTGTCTATATTTGCAGAATATAAGCATCACATCATTACTAAAAATGTAAGTACACTACTTCATTCTTATTTATGGAGCCATGAGGTCATTCAGACTGACCCCTGCCTTTAACACCATCAAGTTCAAGAGAACACACATGTTTTATTTGTTTGGGGGATTTTTTGTGCTTTCAATATCTATTCTACTGTTGCTTCCATATCAATGGAGCAAAGCTTATGGAATAGCCCTGTCTTTTCCTGAGGATGTGTTTGAGGCAGAGGAGACGATTGACCTTCTTCAGAGAGACTCAGGCAATTGCTTCCCTAATGTTTAAAACCCCCAAATGGCTCCACTGTCACATCTTCCTGCCTTCCATCACTCTGTGCCACTGTGCTGCCTTGGTGCACCTCTGCATTGTGAACTATTGGTATTTTATTTCCCATATTTCAGTGGTTTTATTTTTTCCTTTTATTTTCTTTTCCCCCAAAAACCCACCAGTGTTGGTCTGGTTCTGCCAGTTATTCTACACATCCACAGCAGGAAACAATTGCTGTCCCAAATAGATTATGCTCTAAAAAGCCAAGGCAGACAAAGGAAGTATTATCATCATTTTGTAAACAAGGAACCAAGGCACAGGGAGATTAAATGATTTACCCAAGGTCACCCAGAACATCCGGTCAAAGCCAAGAACTGAACCCACGTCTCCTGAGTCTCAATCAAGTGATTTAACTATGAGATCAAAGACTTATTGTTTATACCTGATATCTCTCCCCTAAGACATGGCAACAAAACTTTTTCAGGTTAAGATCAATGCCACACAGAGTGCAGTAAATTTTGTATATGGCATATCTGTGCTGACAGCGTGTACCCACTTCTTGCACTCAGGTTCTTCCCAGGAAATAATTTCCCTTATTATTCTTCCATTGACAGTAATAAATTATCATCCCTCTCTAGATAACCTGCTGAAGGAGAGAATGTGTGCACACAGTACATCAAATGAACACACAGAAAACTGTTTTTCTGCAAGGCCAAACTCAGTCATTTTATGGACTGCTTAAAATCCTTCCATGCTTAATGAAATGGGGACATTCCCACAACTGTATGCACTTCATTTTGCCATTTCAGCTGGAAGCTGCAAAACAAGATAAAGGATCTACATCTCTTACATGCACATGCCAAGAAATGATCACTATAAAAGCATCATTCATTATAAGCTCAGAGTGGTCTTTGATTTGGAGCCTTTATCACTCCCTCACTGGGGTCAGTATATCGTTCCTGGGATGAAATACTCCTCTGTGCCTTGATGGGGCCCAGATCCTGATGTCCCTTCAGTTTTAGGGGTAGTTTGGCTGAAAAGTGACTGTAGAAAATGGCAGGGGTAGTGCCAACAGCAAGGAGGGGCAGGGTCACAGGACCCTGCCCTTCGTGTGCCCCTGTCCTGGCTCATCCTGCAGGTCAAACAGCTGCAGTGGGTGCCTGAGTGAGCCATGTGAGCTGTGCACACTTTTACTGTTAATGCCATGAAGCACAAGAAGAAAACCTGAGGTGAATGTGACGCCCTGGGTTGATTTTTTGGGTTGACATCTCTTGCAAGCGCAGCTCAATGAGTGCGGAAACCACAGCGGAACGATGAGGGGGAACCTCACAGGGTCGTTTTTCTGCCTCTGTGGTATCTCAGCAACATTAGGAGAGCAAAGGTGCACTTCTAAATATCTCCTCAGCGTTTCTTAGATGTTCTGTGTTGTCACAAGCTCCTTGTCAGAAGAGCCCATGCTGTGTTTTCTTGAGTGAGGGTATTTCTGACCTCGACATAGCACAAGATCAATCCAGGTGATTGAAAAACAGCGATTTCAGTGTTGAAGACATGATCATCCAAAAGGCCACTCCTGGAGAAATTCCATCTAATTGGGTGAATGCAATCTGGAGCATGTTTTATTTGCCCAGTACAATGCACCTGTAACATGTTAACCCTGATGTTTTTGACTGCATTGAATTGTCCTGCTTTCTACCAGAAGAAAAATTTGGGATTTTGCTTAGACATCTTGATTTCTTGTGCAGGAATAGGATATACATAGGTACCATAAATCATGTTTAGTTTTGCCAAAGAATCTAATTATCTTTGGTATTTTGGATGACACTTCCAATAGGATTAGGACTCCACATACTGATTCCTTTTAAAATTATTGGTCTGTCAGTACCATGGTTCTACTTACTTCTGTAGATGTTCAAAAAGGATTTTCATCGTGTCATAGTTGGGTCTAGGGAGCTTTTTTACCAGGCTCCTTATGGATTTGATGCGAGTGGCATTGTCCTGGATTTCTAAGGGAAAAAAAAGAGAAAATAACCACTTGAGTGCCAAATTAGGACATTGCTTTGCACAGTGCTGTAGCTGGTACCTTACAAGAAAAGTCATCATGAATATGTGGTTAAAACCAGAATATTTCATACCTTCTTTCACCTTAACAGAGAACAAGAGTAGTCTGCAAAGATTAAAAATTCTCTGTTAATCTTAAGACAGCATGTTCTGGTTCACAGAAAAATATTTTTTTAACTTTTATTTTATTAGACTGCTCGACCATCTTCCTGAGATAAAATACCTCCAAGAAGCAAGAGACCCACATCTTAAAGGGAATCCTCCTTTGGACTTGTGTTTTTCCGATGGTGCAGCTTCTGCAATGGATGCACTTCCCAGGTAATCCTTGCTGTCTTTTTTTTCCTCATCATAATTAAGTCCAGTATATTTATGAATTGCTGTCCTTAACACCCCATCATGTTTGGAAATATGAAAAGATTTGCTATTGTTTTTAGTAGGCCTTCCTGGTGAACAATTATTTCGAGAAACTATTCCACTGTAGCTATTTTCTCATACCTGCAACATCCCACAATTGGAATTTCTGCAGGAAAAAAATTTTATTTCAAACTTACAATTAGTAGTAAAGAATAGTAAAAAATGCAGCAGTAAGGGCTTTAATCTCTCCTTTGAGGTGATAAGAACATTTCTATCCTTTCTATTAAGGTAGACCTTTCTGTTTTACCATGATTCCTAGTTTTGTGGGAAAGGTTTGGCTGATATTTTCATCGATTTGTCTTAAGATGTTGCAACTAAAGCAAAGTCATGTACAACTGTGCTTTCATTTAGGAGCAGATTAGATAAGGTACCAGTAGGTCTGACGTAGGGAAAACATCTTGCATGTTACATGCCCTAGATAACCTGAGAACACTTTTCTGATCTTATCATCTATGATTTAATTATCACCTATCATTCTTCGTATATGTTCCTCTTTAATATTCATATTACCCTAGCACTCAGAGATCTCAATCAGGATTAAATCCCAGTTGCAGTAGGTGCTGCATAAGCATACGTGGTGATTAGTGACTTGATTTAAAGGTTTCACCAAAAAAAAAAAAAAATTTCAAGCTAAAATTTTCCTGCAATCAAGCTTAATTTAAAAATTAAAATTACTAGGATAATATTCTTCCTCAGCATGTATTGCTAATTCCTGTTGAGTTTAATACTTCATACCTACTGATATAGATGTTTACATTGAAATAGTTTTTAATTTTAACAATCATATAGACATGGAAGACAAAGAGTTCAGAGGAGTCAGTGCATGGGTATTAGTTTCCAGTAAAAAACCCCAAACTTTCTTATGGGCTTATCCTATAGGAAGTCAAGCAATTGACAATAGTGATAATGAAGTTAAACACAAATGAAGAGCAGACTTTCTGTGTATTTCTCTCTTGTTCTGGTTTGACCTAAAAAACCCCTCAACTTCTGAACAGCACAACCTCCCCCAGTCTTGCAGTGCAGTCATCCCCTGATGTTTTCTGCCACAAGCCAATACTACTGCTCATTTTTGTTCTGTGGGTGAACTGTCCAGTGGAAATAGGTCTGAAGCTACAAATGAAAATGATATGAAATTTGCAAAAGTTAATTTATTATAGGGAGGGGGTGCAAATTCTCTGAGCTTTTTATTTGTGCTGCTTGGTGTGTGTAAATAAAATTACGGAATTATTTAGTTTGGAAAAGTCCTCCAAGATCATCGAGTCCAGCCTTTAACACAGCACTGCCAAGTCCAGGACTAAACCATGTCCTCAAATGCCACATCCACATGGCGTTTAAATCCCTCCAGGGATGGTGACTCAACCACCGCTCTGGGTAGTCTGTTCCAATGCTTAGCAATCCCTTTAATGAAGAAATTTTTCCTAATACTCAACTTAAACCTCTCCTGGCACTACTTGAGGCCATTTCCTCTCAATCTGTGCCTTGTTACCTGGGAGAAGAGACTGACCTCTACCTTGCTACAACCTCCTGTCAGGTTGTTCCAGAGAGGGACTAAGGTCCTGAGTCTCCTTTTCTCCAGGCTAAACACTCCAGCTCCCCCAGATGCTCCTCACCAGACCTGAGCCCCAGACCCTTCCCCAGCTCCATTGCCCTTCTCTGGACACGCTGTGACATGACAAGAAGTGCTGTGATCTCACTAGATTAGTTATATTTATATTGGGGCTGCCTTGCCTCTGCTGAAATTTCACAAATCAAGTTTCTCAAGCAGTTTAATTTTTAATTCCGGTTTGGGTTGTTTTTTTTCTGAGAATTCAGTGGGTTTGAGTGGAACTGAGACACTGAGGCAGGGAAAAGCTCAGTGGAAGGAAGGGCTCACTCTGCTGCAGGGTATTTACAAGGAAGTGCTGTACACTAAAACTTTATCCTGTTCTCTTGACGGAAGTGTCTCTGCTCCGTGTTGATTAACACAGATACTGAACAGGGAACCACATCCCTACACCCTCTGCTGCTTACAGAGGCTGCAATTCTTTGTGAGGTGTATTTGTAAAAGAAATAAAATACCCCCCCCCCCCCA
Organism: Edolisoma coerulescens; assembly: GCA_013397115.1. Classification (NCBI taxonomy): domain Eukaryota; kingdom Metazoa; phylum Chordata; class Aves; order Passeriformes; family Campephagidae; genus Edolisoma; species Edolisoma coerulescens. The sequence continues at coordinate 1,071,551 of VWZW01004119.1, forward strand.
ANCCCCCCCCCCCCCCATATTAATTTATAAAAAGATTATTTATTGAGAGAATGGCAAGGGTAGAAAGCTTTGTTTTAGGGCTTGCTGTACCAAAGTCATCAGTATTGGAACACAGGGGGTTTTTAGGAAGGCAATAAAACACAAAAACCATAGAAATTTTGCATAAAATTATGTTGTGCATCGGTCTATTTGTTAATTGTTAGTCTCTTGTAAAAGAAGAAAAAACAGGCAACATGTGGTAACTTTAGTCAGCATTTCTGAACTGGGAATGATAAACACCTCTGCCTAGCTCTGGCATTTATCAGTACTGAGATATTATTACCACATAGAGTCACAGCATGGTTACTGTTATCATCAAAAAAAAAGAGCCAGCTAATCTTAATGGTTTGTAAAGCCGTTACCTGCACTGGTCTGACATTTATCATGATCATTTTACCACATGAGTCCTACATTGCAAAGGTATTTTATCTGGAAGGGACATCACTATGAATTATTATTTGCAGCTAGGTAGAAAATTGTATGTTGTAGATACCTTTTCTCATTATAAATCACAGTCACATTTCACCATTTCCCACACAAAGCTGCTGAGCCCAGGCTTTTTGCCATAACACTTAGTCTTGCTCCCTTTTATAGTTCCATGAAAATATTGGGCACTCTTTCATTAAAATGGTTGATATCGGTGGGTTTTTTTAAATGCTCTATACACGCTTGATTTTTCTCTAGTATAAAAGAATTTGTTTTTCCACTTGAGAAGCTGAAGAGGATAAACTGTTCATTTTTTTTATTAAAGCTTACTCTCGCTTCAGTTTTTGTGGCTGGGCTTGTCTTTACTCTTGACCTTGTTGATGGAATATTTAACAGATCAGATGCAAGATCTTATGTTTCATTTGCAATACCTATGTATTTGCTTTATTTCTGTAAAGACTTCAGTTCCATATTCCTAGAAATTTTTCTGTTTCAGATCCCTGAGTAGAAAGACTTTTTAATTAAATTTTTTTTTTTTTTTTTAGGTTTTTCTCTTTACCATGCACAAGTGGGAGGAGGAAATCCTTAAACAAATAGGGTTTTTACAAATAGGTGGGAAAAAGTTATTCCCCTTCCCTGTGCTGTACCATGAAGCCCAGCAGTGCAGGGTGAAAAGGAAGGAAAACACTCTGAACAGCTGTTAAATTCTCCAGCTAAGTCTAGAAAAGGAAGCAGAGCAGTTGTGATGAAAAGAAACAATATTGATTTTAATTACATTCTTTTTATTGTAAAAATTGGTGAAAATATGAGGGGGGAAAAAATCATTCTGGAAAGTTAGGCTCTCTTTTCCCCGTGAAAATTTTGGAAGGGAAAGTCATCATAATCACATATCTCAAATAAAGAATGAGAAGAGGGTTAATCCCTTTTGCATTTTTGGGGGGAAATTTTGGGAGACGTAGGGGATAATTTCAGCAGATCAGGATACTCAAGGGAATCACAGATGGTTTTGCCATGTAAAAGAATCATAGAAAATATATTTAGAATTTGGGTTACTGTCTTTAAAAATAGGGCTGGCTCCCTTTAACAGAGAAAAACCCTGGAGATGCTCTCTTGTTTATATCTAAATGAAGAATGCATTGAAAAAAAAACCCTCTTACTATTATATAAGCCCTTTTGTAAATGAGCTTTGGATAAACATTTGAGCACAGAAGAAAACATGACGTGTCTCTAACATTAACAGTGGCTGGGTAAAAATGAATGAAGAAAGTAACCTTTAGCACTCGTGTCCATAAAGAATACTTAAGCGAATCCCACCGAATCTTTCTTTTAATCATTAATTTTAAATGGACATAGATGTTTACAACAAGCCACTTTGTTTCAGAACAGGAAGTCCAGGGTTTATCTCCAATAACTCACGTTGGCTAGGAAGGGATGGATGTCTCTAACCTGACATGCATTCATTATTTTGTAAGGTACTGGGGTCTGACCCGTGACCCTCCTCAGACCTGCTGCATTATTCATGTCCGATTTACTTTGTATAGTTTTACTATAGCGCCCATTTCCCTTTTTCCAGGCATTTCGGTGGCTTGTGTATGTTTAATGTTAAATGGCATTTATGCCTCACATTAATGCCTAATTTTATCACAAGCCATGGTTTCTTTTTATGCTTTCGAGCCTCACGGCTGAACTGCTGAAAAAAAACCCAGTGATTTATGATCCTGCATAAAATATCAAACTATTGATCTGCCACCTTTTGTTGTTGTTGGCTTTTTAGGCATGGTTTTCCCTGATTTTCTTACAGGCTCTTCTCACCTTGTTCTGTTTTTTTGGATAAGATTTCTGCTGTGGTTAAAACGTCACACACTGTTGCTACAGCAAAATCTGCCTGCCAAGAGTTTTTCCAACAATTCGCAACTGATTCGGCTGCCGAGAGAAAGACGGGTCTTGTCTGGGGCTTTTTTTTTTTCCTTTTTTTTTTTTTTGGGGGGTTGTTTATTTCGTTCCTTTTATATATTTTTTTTATTTTTAATCGGAACGGGGTGGTTTAGGTGGATTTTCGAGTGCAAATGAAATTGTGAGACTTATGGCGCTGGCTACAGCCAGCCGGAGTGTGGGCAGACGCTCTGTGAGCTTCCCCACTGTGCTGCTGTGCAAGCATCCCCGCTGTTATGTTTGCTATAGTTTTAATGTCTGTGAAAAATTCCTGATGCAACTAAATTATGTTCTGCCCTCTTGTTTGTATAAATAAACACCCGACTTAGCCAATTCATCTTGCTCTTGCCCATTTTAGAGGCTTGCTCTGTCACACAATGCTTAACCCCAGTCCTTGATAGCTTTGGTGTTATCAGGGAATGAAAACTTGCTTAAAAGAGAGTACTCTGTTGGCTTATTTTTTTTTTTTTTCTCCAGACACATCAACTGCCCAAAATTCTTCTTACATTTGGTAAGTCTTCATATTCTGGAAGTCATGCTGGCTAAGATACACAGGTTTTAATGTATTAATATATAAATCACTTATTCATACCACTTTTAATGTCAGGATATTTTAATGTTACTGCATGCAACATAAAAGTCCCAATTTTAATCACTCGCAGTACGCTGTGGCAATCCTCTATTGCAGATACATTGCAAAATATTTTCTTGGTTTTAAAAAAAATCTATAAGAAGTGTTGAAACTAACTAATATTAGCTATAAAGAAAATAAGCAATTTGTGATCCGAATTGATTTACTTTTTATTCATGCCTCGGAATTAGTTGTTGCAAAAGAAAATGAGAATTGTGTGAAACCGCTCTATCTGGGCAATTGATAAATTCATCCTATGTGATATAAAGTGGGATTTGCAATGAATATTCATACAACTTTTGTGATCCACTAGCAAGACCCAAGACAATGAGTTCACAACTCACTCCCATTTAACAAAAATATATGTGGAATTAATGGGAAAAAACAGCACTTAGAAAAGTAAAACTTTAATGTATCAAACTCCAGGTGCCAGAGTTTGAGGGAAATAACCAATAATAGTCATTTTTTACATATTTGATGGGACTGATTATGCAATGTGCAACTCTAAATGGCTTATAGCACATTGTAGCATGGTTCCATCCCATTGGCTACAGTAGGGTGCAGGCAGATGGATGACAGTGACAAGGAGAGAAGTGCTTTTGCTTAGCCGTGCGTTAAGATGCCATCCAGAAGCTCTGTGCACTGCAGACACTTCATTAGGATGCCAGGATAATGGTAAACTACCACTCAGAGTGACACCCCATTTCCTGCTTACTGAGCTCTCCAACCTCGGCAGATGTCAACAATCTCACAGTGCTACAGAGCAGACCTAACTTTCCAGGCACTTTGACTCCAATTTTTTTCCCTTAACAGTGCCATACATTACATGCAATATGTAACAGCAAGTACCAAACAGAAAACAAAATTTGCTGCCCTAATTATAACAAAGCAGCATCTGACTTAGGTACTGCATGCCCAGCGTACATACGACCAGTTAGGCAGCAGCGGAGAGGAATGAACCTTGTCAGTCGATTTTGGGGGTTAATTAGACTTAGGGCTTTGCTGAAGGATAGTCTGATCCAGACTGAAATGATTGTGTTTCACCTCTAACTTCTACCATGCAAAGGAAAAATGTGCCGAGCTCTTTTCCTGGTTTTCCATGCACTGCGAGAGCCTCGTGCGGGGTTTTCTGCGCAGAAAGAGCAGACTTGAGCATCTGGACCGGGTGATATTTTCTCTGCAAATGCACAACTCGAGGCCGTAACGCACCTCCCCAACAGCAGTTAAAGCCAGCAGAGAGGCTGTGCTGCGATGCTTGACCTGCGCTCCTTTCCAAACACAAATAGTTGCTCACACTTCCAAAAAAATGTCTTCAAAGGCAGAAACAGCATCCATCCATTAGATTTCTAATTTAGTTGAATTTCTTGAACCTATCGGTATGTGATTAAACATGTCTTTAAAATCAAGCATCTTGTTTATTCTATATATAGATATTTTCCTCCCTCTTTTTTTTTTTTTTTGCCCAAAGAGGTGACTTCAGAGTGGTGCTTTGCCCTGCAACAGCAGTGGACCATCACTACTTATTTTTGTTGGGTGAAGTGGTGGAAACATGACAGGACATCACTGCCAGCTCCTGAAATCCCTGCTCCGCTCTCCTCTACAGCCTCCCCTTGCCCTGCTGAAGATGGGCTGCCATTGGCATCCCTCTGGTCCTCACCCATGATCTCCAGACTTCCATGTAATTGAGGAGCCGAGGATGGACAGTGGTTTGGGAAAGAACAAACCTGCAGCCGTGTGGAAAGATACACAAGGCTGAGGTGGTGAAGCATTTCTCAGATTTCACCTTACATGGAAATTAGGATGCTGAATAGGAACTGTCCCAGAACAATCACGAAGTCGGGGCTGTATCACATTTATTCAGCTGTTGTCTGTTTTCCCCAGGCAAAATTCCTGCCAAAGATATCAAATGCACTCTGACTTTCCTCCCTCCACCCTTGGCGTTGCCATGAAGAGGAGGGATCGGGCCCCTTGTCAGTGTGCCAGGAGAGAGCCCAGGAAGAGCAAAAACTGGAGATACCTTTTAGGTGTTTAAACTGTAAATTTCTATGCCTAAAAAGAGACTTTTAAAATATGGTGGAAATAATTTTTGCATATTCATTCTGGTATTTCTGCTCTGCTCTGCCTAACCTTTAGTATATTAACCTCCAGTAAAAGAAGGAAGCAAGGAAGTTCATTTCTCAGCTGACCCATATGAAGGGGTTAAAAGGATTCAATATTTTTAGTAATCAAAGAAAAGCATACATTTTACTTTTCCTTTTTTTCTTTTCTTCTAACATTAAAAAAAAAGTAAACAGCATCTCCCCAAGGGAGATTTAGATTTGAAGACTGTTCATTATATCATTTGAATAAGACTAGACCTGGCCTTTTGACTTTGAACCACTACCAAATTTCAGGCTGTGAGGAAATTGTTCTACATTTCCTGACAAATTGAGTTAAGCAGACATTAAGTGGGCTTTAAGAAAACAAATGGCCATCTTTATCACAGGTGGACACTGATGGCTTAATGGGGCCTGGGCTGATTGTATCACTTCTAATGGCTTGACGGGAAGCATTAGGGTTTTTGCATAAAGAACTGGCATTGCGAACCCTGCTAACACAGACCTGTCAAGCGTTCTGTATCCCTTTGTGCATGGAAGCAGATGTTTGTATGTATACTATGAACTGGCATTAGAGCAAGCGACAGATGCCTGTATGAATGCCAGGTTTGTGAATTTTTACAGCAGGAGCATGTTCTGAGGAAGTGCAGCCCTGCCCTCTATCATAGGTAATTCCCAGTGGAACTTGCTAAATCCCAGCTATGTTTTCATTATTTGGTTTTCCTAGCAACTGGATGAATATGTCTGTCCTGAAAATGCAAGCGAAGAGAACGCTACCAAATTCTTACAAATTCGCAGGAGCGAGGCTGGTTTGAAGTTATTATTTTCTGCAATTACCTTTTGCACCATGTAATCTATCCCAACCTTTCTCAGAGGGGAAAGTGGTATTATGGCTATATAATTAAAACTTGCATTAATGCTAGCCGGTGAACCATTCTCCCCCCTCCTCCTTCTCCCCCCACC